>VYXF01003292.1:7524-19182 GCA_013397295.1 Polioptila caerulea
GATTAGTGGAAAGTTGGGGGGGTTGGAATTCCAACCAAATTCCATGATTCCACGATCCTCCCACATCCCTCTCTTCATCCATGCGGGAAAGGGGAGGGTGCGAATGACATCACCTCATCCCGGTTATCCATAAAAATGGGATTTGAGGGACACTCATTAATCCCACAAAAGTCCTAATATCGAGCTTTGGGCACGCAAATAGGTCATGGAAAAGATGCAGCACCCCGTCATTCCCAGCGGGAAAGGAGGGATACAAAGGAATCCACCCTTTTTCCTGGGATAATCTCTCTCCTCGCACTCAAATCCCACCCGAGAGGCCGAATTCCTCTGGGAAATCCATCCTGCAGTGCTCAGGAGCAAAAAAAAAAAATAACAGGGAGAAATTTAGATCCTGTGGATGGAGAGCCGGGGATAAAAGGCCAGGAAATTGCCGAGTGCTGATCCTGCCTCTCCCGGAGTGTGGAATCTTTTTTGGAGTCTCGAGCTTCCGGGCTGAAGGACGGCCCGTCAGGATGAATAACTCGGAATAACGGCGCAGAACGCGGCAAATTTAGCAGGTTTTTGTCCGGCTCCAAGTCAGCTGCCTGCGGCTAATTACAGGGAACGTCAGGGAATTCGGGATTTGTCAGCTGGATTGAAGATGGGGGAACGCTCCTCGGGAAAATGTCTCGATTAAACTCCGCAAAATCCCTGCAAAAATCCCGCAAAAAGAACGGGATCTTCGCGGGGTTTTAGGGGTTCTGGCTCGGGGTTTTTGTTCTGGCCTTGGAGACTTCCAGGGATGAGGCAGCCACAGGTTTTTTGGGAATTCCCGCTCACACAGAGAAGAATTCCTTTCCAATATCCCGTCCATCCCTGCCCTCTGGCAGTGGGAAGCCATTCCTTGTATCCTGTCCTTCCACCCCTCATCCCAAATTCCCTCTCCAGCTCTCCTGGAGCTCCTTCAGGCACTGGAAGGAGCTCCAAGGTTTCGTGGATCCTTCTTTTCTCCGGGATGAGAAGGAATCCCATTCCGTTCCACATCATCCTGTCCTGATCTTTTTCCTCCCGCTTCCTCTCTGTGTTTTAGGAATGACCAAAAAGGAACAAATTCCAGGTATTTTCCTTCCCTCAGGGCTCTGAGCTCTCCCTGGATCCTTCACTTCTCCAGGCTGGACATTCCCAGCTCTCCCAGCCTGGCTCCATCCCTTGGAGCAACTCCATGACCTCCTCTGGATCTGCTCCAGCATCTCCACATCCTCCTGACGCTGGACCCCAGAGCTGGATGCAGAATTCCAGGCAGGAATTTCACCAGAATGGGCCAGAGGGGCAAAATCCCCCGCGCTCTTTCCTGCTCCCAAACATTTTACTGGATGACAGCAGAGACCAGCTTGACCTCCACCTGACCAAACCTCGGGAATCTCAAAGCTTGGAATTGCAGCAGCAAGGCGGGAACGGCACCAAATCAAAGCCTGGAGCTGAATTTCCATCAACACCCGACGCCTCGGAGCTCGGGGTCACGGTGTCAAACCCGCTTAAGCGTGGCCTAAAATAGTTAAGCAAGAAGCTGAGTCTGCACCTGGATCCTCCTGACCTTCATCTCATCCCATTAATTTTCCTCCCGTCCCATCCCATTAATTTGGATCGCTCCGGGCGTTTCGTACTCGATCGCCAGGGAAGATAATTCGCTGTGCGAGCCCTGCTATCAAATTCCAGCTGGGATTTTGGGGCAGGGGAGACTCCAAAAACTCCCCAGGGATGGCCATTCCCAGCGAGGAATGTGCAGTTTCTTCCCAGGGAAGCCCACCAGAAATCATGGATTGATAGGAAAAAACAACAAAACCAGGAAAAACGGGAGAATTTTTTGATGAGAGCAACACAGGGAATGTGGAGATTCCTCCACTTGGCGAACCTCAACTGGTGGAACGAGTTTTCCTGGTCCAACCCAGGCTTGGTGGATCAAGGAAAGGCTCGGAATTGCTTCCAAAACATTTCTGTAATGACTTTAATGAAGGCAATTAAAAATTCTGTTCACAGACCCGATAGATCTTTTGGAGTCAAGGATTTTTTTTTTCCTCAAAAGCCGGGAAATATTTTCCGGAAACCGAGCCTGTGAGTTTTCCTGATAAATAAATTTCCAGATAAATAAATTCCCTGATAAATCCTTCCTAAATGGGATCTGAGAGAGCTGGGGAGGGAATTCACTTTGGAAAAGCGACAGGACGCAGGGAATGGCTTCCTACTGCAAGAAGGGTGGTTTTAGGTGGGATATCGGGAAGGAATTCTTCCCTGGGAGGGTGGTGGATGCCTGAATCCACACCCCTGAAAGGGATTTTGTCCTGGAGCCACTTCACGCCCTGCTGGAACCCAACTGCTTTAAAAAAACACAATATTCTGTAATATTTACAGAGTGGAATCGAGAGAGGTCAGAAAGTGCTTGGCCACCCAAGGAGGGGGGAGATGATTTTTTATTCACTTCCATGACGTCTCTCCAGTCCCCGGTGGCTGCCGAGCGTCGTTCCCTGTGGAAGTTCCGAGGGAAAACTGCATCCACCCCTGAGGAAAAGGAGCTTTCATCAACACCCACGGCGGCGCCGGCGAGTGGATCTCGAGTTTTTTTATTATGCAAAAAATGCATCATTCCCCGATTCCACGGGGGCTGCGCTCTCCACGGCGGAGCTTTATCCACTCCCGGAGTTTTTATTTCCAGCTTAGTGCCGGGAATTAAGCGCGGGATGAGTGGGAAGAAGCAGAAGGATGAAGGGTTGGAGGAAATCAGGTTTTGGAGGAACCCAGAGAAGCTGTGGCTGTCCCAGCCCCTGGAAGTGTCCAAGGAGGGGTTGGATGGAGGTTTGGAGCAACCTGGGATTGTGGAATGTGTCCCTGCCCATGGAATGGGATCCCTTTGAAGATCCCTTTCCAACCCAAACCATTCCATGGCTTTTTTCCCCCTGGATTTCTGCATCCTAAGGAAGCCCCGCTTTCCTTGGATGGTTTAAAGAGGGGAAATATCAGCGCTGGCTCACTTCCCACCCAGTTTTGTTTCCCAGTATTATTTAACAGCATCTCCTACAGAATAACTACAAACATCAAATTTAGAGGTGAAGGCAACACCCCCTCCTGATTAAAAAAAAAAATCCAGGAAGCAACTCAGCCCTTCAGGCAGACAAGGAAGTAAGAAATTTCCCCAAAACAGGACTTTTCTTGGCCCAAACTGGGGGCTCTTGGCTTCCAAGGGAGAGGTTGACAACTGGAAAAGCAGGAAAATCTCCTTAATGGCTCTTCCAACCACAAGTTGTGGCGTCCCCTGGGTCCTGATGCTATCAGGGCTTCAAATATCCACGGGAGGGTTCTGTTATGCTGCTTTAATTCCCTGGCTTTGGTCTGGCCGGGCAATTACAGGAATTTTGCAAGCACTTAATCCTTAAATGAACTCGACTCCGGGTTTAGCTTTCCGCAGAGCCCGGCGGGCGCCTCTGAAAGAGGCGATCCGTGGAGGAGCCGGTCGGGTCCCGTCGTGCCGGGATGGAGCCAAAGCACTCCAGGAAAAATCAACAGCCTGATGCCATCAGGCCTCCGCCTGCTCAACGCAATCCGAGGGCCGGGAGAATGAATGGAAGCATTGGGGTGAAACCTCACCCGCCGTGCAGGTGGTGATTATCCAGAGCTGCCAGACAGGAGCCTGGTCCTGCTTCCCGAAAAGGCAGGGAGGGATAAAACAGCCCCATCCCATTTTCAGCAGGCTCAGGAATTCCGAGGACACAAATGCGGCCACTTCCGCTAGGCCGCGGCCCTGTCTGGGATGTGATAAATCCCTGGAAAGTAACAAAATCCTGGCTTTGGTTGGGAACTAATCTGCTCTGATAACAATCAGTGTGTCAGAGATCATCCAGGTCCTGCTTCCCAAAGAGGCAGGGAGGGATAAAACAGCCCCATCCCATTTTCAGCAGGCTCAGGACATCCTAACTTCCACCAGGCCATGGCCTTGTTTTGGATGTGATAAATCCCTGGAAAGAAAGAAAAACCTGGCTTTGGCTCAGAACTAATCTGCTCTGATAACAATCAGTGTGTCAGAGATCATCCAGGTCCTGCTTCCCAAAGAGGCAGGGAGGGATAAAACAGCCCCATTCCATTTTCAGCAGGCTCAGGACATCCTAACTTCCGCCAGGCCATGGCCTTGTTTTGGATGTGATAAATCCCTGGAAAGAAAGAAAAACCTGGCTTTGGTTGGGAACTAATCTGCTCTGATAACAATCAGTGTGTCAGAGAGCATCCAGGTCCTGCTTCCCAAAGAGGCAGGGAGGGATAAAACAGCCCCATCCCATTTTCAGCAGGCTCAGGAATTCTGAGGACACAAATGCGGCCACTTCCGCTAGGCCATGGCCTTGTCTGGGATGTGATAAATCCCTGGAAAGTAACAAAACTCCAGCTTTGGATAGGAACTAATCTGCTTTGATAACAATCAGCATACCAGAGAGCATCCAGGACCTGCTTCCCAAAGAGGCAGGGAGGGATAAAACAGCCCCATCCCATTTTCAAGAGGTTTAGGAGTTCCTAACTTCTGCTAGGCCGCGGCCTTGTTTTGGATGTGATAAATCCCTGGAAAAAAAAAGAAAATCTCATCTTTGCCTGGGAACTAATCTGCTTTGATAAGAATCAGCGTGGGAACTGGAAGCTCCAGTAACAACCAGTCAAAGTCTATTTATACAAGACATCCCTGCCAGGGATCCATAGGAGAACTGACACCGGGAAGTCTGCGGGGGGAAAAATCTCCATTAATGTGCTCGTTTCAGCAAATGAGGATCTGGGGAAAAGCAGTTTCAGCAGTTTCGTGAAGCTCTGTCTAGAAACTGTTGTCTCACTGGATGTTTTTATCATGGAATTATGGATTTTGGATGTTAGCAATCATGATGGTGAGGCCAGTATCCAATTATTTGGAAATGGGATGAGTTTTGCAGCCAAATCCAGGTCTCGCTCTGGGCGTCCATCCAAAGCTTTACCACGAGCTTGGGTGAACTCCAGGTGTTTTTTCATTTCCACACCTGTACAGTCATGGAATCCACCCTTCCATCCCCCTTTAGTATGGAATTCTGACTGATCAGGCCTTTCCAATTAAAAGAATATTAATTTCTCCAGGTAGATTTAGAGGGATAGAACCCCAGACAACACAATAACTACAACTAATTAATAATTTTTTTTAGTTCACCCCCCTCTTTTTTGGATTCTTTTTATCCAAATCCCAAGTCTTTCAGAGCAACTCCTCTACCACATCCAAGGTGCGGGCGCTGAGCTCCGCACCCGGAATTCCGCATCCAGTTAACACCGACCTCCTTCCGCTGCAGCTCTTTGAAAGTTAGGAATAAAAAATCCGGGTAATTCCTGAGGCAGACAATGATATTCCAGCTTTACCACCCGCAGCTCTGGGATGCATTTCATTAGGAACTTTCACAACACCGCCTGCCTTTGAGCCGATTATTTTATTGTCCGAGTCGTATTCCCGCTCGGAGCTGGGCACGCGACAGAAAAATACTCAGAGGGGTTTTTCAGGGATAATTTTTTTGCCCTTTCAGAAGCAAATCACCTCAAATTAAGATACTGGATGAGGTGTCACTCACTGGAGACAGGCTGGGAGAGCTGGGAATGTCCAGCCTGGAGAAAGGAAAATTCCAGGGAGAGCTCAGAGCCCCTTTCCAGTGCCTGAAGGAGCTCCAGGAGAGCTGGAGAGGGAATTTGGGACAAGGGATGGAGGGACAGGACACAGGGAAGGACTTCCCACTGCCAGAAGACAGGGAAAGATGGGATTTGGGGAAGGAATTCTTCCCTGTGAGGGTGGGGAGGGGCTGGGATGGAATTCCCAGAGAATCTGTGGCCGCCCCATCCCTGGAATTGTCCCAAGCCACTGGGATGGTGGAAGGTGTCCCTGTCCATGGCCAGGTTGGAATGGGATGATCTTAAAGGTCCCTTCCCACCCAAACCATTCCGTAACTCCGCATTAATTCCAATCGTGACGAGACACAACCCCGGCCATCGCTCCCGAACAACTCCCCCAAAAAACAGCCCCTCAGAAAATCACTTTTGACAACACACGAAAACACCGGGGTCGCCTCTCAAGAAACAACCCGTCTCCATCTGAATTTTAGGCGTTTTTGACACGATCTCTCCGCTGTCAGAAATCAATCCCAGCTCCTAACGGTTCATCCCGCTCTCCCGTGGCGACTGCTTTGATGTTTTGTTATTCCCTAAAATCCTCCCGCCTCAACTTTCTGATCAGCAAACCCATCGGAGGCGCCGCCACGTGCCTCAGAAGCGCCCTCAGGTTCTAAAAATAAGAATTTTATCTTCAAGACCGAGGATATATTGAAATTCCCAGATAATTTCAGGAGGCTCCGGTATCAGGTGACGCAAATAAAAGAAGTCCTTCAGATTCCTGCTCTGCGCCGAGGTTTTTTGAAACTTGAAATCACCGTTCGGGGTGCGTTTTGCGAGCTTGAAATTCCACAGAAAAAGCCACGTTTTTGGGTCTAAATCATTATTTTTCAAGCCCCTCACACTGCTCTCCCAAGGTTCCCCCTGCGCTTTTTTATCCGTATCCGTAATTCTCCGGAGCGAGGCTCTGACGGATAAATCGCTGTTTATTTCCCCGTTAAGTTACGAATTCATAAACAATTCCTCTGCTCTACTGGCGAGGGATTAACAGGAAATGGGGTTGGGGATTCGAGAGGAAAAACTCAAATAATCAAGTTTATTGTGAACTTCAAATTACCCCAGACATCCCTAAAGCGCTGGAAATTTCGGGGCTGCGGCTCTGGAGGGGGAAATCAGGGCTGTGTCCTTCATCCCTTCATGGAATAAAAGCTTCCTCTTCCTCTCCTGCCTCTGGGATGGGCGAAAATTTAGGACAATTCAGGACAATCAATTCCAGCAAAGGTTCAAATCTCTCAGAAAAGAAAATTAAAAGGTCTCAAAACAGGGGGTGGGGAAAAGTTGATGTGAGACCGTCAAAGCACTGCGAGACTCAAATTTAGATTTTTATTCTTTTTTTTTGTCAATTAGGCCATTTGGGCTTTTTTTTTTTTGCCAGTTTTAAATTTATTTATGGAATAATTAGGGATAAAATGATTAAGCAGCGGTGAAAATTCTCTTCCTGAAGTTATAATGAAAAATGTGGATGAAACCAATGAGCAGAGCCTTGAACCCTGTTCTGGCCGTTCGATATCTGAAAGCAGCATAAATTTTCTCATTTTAAAGCCGACTTCATTTTTGAGGGCGGCCTTTAATTACAATTATTTCCTTTTAACCTTGACAGCTTCCCATTTTATTGGATATTATTGGATATTAGCCGGGAGAGCTCTTCATCTCACCCCAGGAAGTTACAAAGTAGTTCTTGGAGAGTGCAATAAAACTCCACTTCCAATTTAAATCCAATTTTAGAGGGGGGATTGTGCACCCCACACTTCTGCTCCTGCAGAGAATCAGGAGCTGCTCTTCCCTGGAAGGACATTCCTGTAAGGAATGGTGGAAAAAAATCCCAAAAAAACCAACAGGATCCCAGAATGGTTTGGATCTGTGGGATCATCCACCTCCTGCTGTTATTCCGCACTTTCCACCATCTGAGGCTGCTCCAACCTGCCCTAGGACAATTCCACGGATGGGGCAGCCACAGTTTCTCTGGGAATTCCATCCCAGCCCCTCACCACCACGCAGGGGAAAAACTCCTTCCAGACATCCGACACAAACGAAATTATTTTTCCCCCAGTCCAAGTCACGCGGACCCTCAGGGTCACCTCTGGCTCCGTTTATTCCGGAAACTCGAGGAGCCACGTGGGCCCTCTCCAGCCCGTCCTCCACAGAAATGGAAACAAGAAACAAAATCAAGGAATTGCAAGGCAGCAAATTCCAGCACCAGCTGAAGAGTTCCGAGGCGTCCAAGCCATGGAATTCAGTTTTTTATCGGTGAAATTGGCAGACGCCTTCCCCGGGCTGGAACAGCTCCGTATTTTTCCGGCTGTGGCAGAGCTGTTTTACAGGACTATGGAATTTTTTGGGGGTTGGATGGGGCCCTCAAATCCCTTTCTGCTATCCCAGGTTGCTCCAAGCCTGGGCTTTGAACATTTCCAGGGAACGGGCAAGCCAAGGATTTTCTGGGAAAACTCTCCCTTGTTCCAAATCCTCTCCCGTGACATTCCCAATTCCCAGCCTGGGAAGTTTTGAGTCCCTCTGGATTTATCCCACCAACATCCCACTCCCTCATCATTCAACTTTTCCATAACTGGAGCGGCTCCAGCCTCTCCACTGGTGTTACCACCCTCTATCCGGACAAATCCCTAAATAATTCCCGAAGAAAAAGGCAATTAATCCTTGTCCGGGTTGTTTGTTTCAAACATCCAACACAAATGTGCTGCTCTGGAATCTGATTTATCTCCGTTTCAGCTCAAAACTCGACAATTCCAAATTCAGCCCTCCGCGCAAAAACCAGCTCCAGAGGATTCCTCCTGGAACGGAAAATTCCCCAAAAAATTGGAATTTCCAAAATAAACCACAGCGGGAGAGCTCCTGCCCGGGTAGGATGAGTCGGAAAAAAGATCCCACATCCCCAAAAATTGAGTCCTGCATCCCAAAATAATTTGTTTTTTTTTTTTTTTTTCATGAAATGAGAGAACACTCGAGGCTTGGACATCACCTGATCCAACCTTCCTGCTCAGGGAAGGCTCATCCAGGGCGGATCAGGATTGGATTCTGGATATCTCCAAGGATAAAGATTCCAAGAGCTCTCCAAATTATTCCTGGACCTTCCCAGTGCTTTTCTCCACCCTGAAAAGGATTCACCCCTTGAGCTTCAAAGCATCTGGGACAACTTCTAGAGAGACCTTTGAGGACAGAAATTACACCCTTCCCTAAATAAACTAAAAAAAAAAATATTCTAAAAATAAAAAACTAACTAAAAATTCTAAGTATTGTTTCTATATATTATCAATTTAAAAAAGAAGTGTAAAAGAAAATGATTCTAAAAATTTTATCCTAATTCTTATTATTCTTTTAGATTTATTGATAAAATTTTCTTTACGCCTTTCAGAATTTAAACCCGCTTTGCTCTTCTCTTCACCCTACCCCACAACAAAAAAATAAACCCATCCCACAAATTTGGCCATTAACCCAAAAAATCTCAAATTAACAAACCAAAACCGCCACACGTGGGAATTGTTGAGTCACACGGGGACACCTGAAATCGTCGCAGAATTGCAAAATCTGGAGAAAATTTAGGAAATTCATGGAGTTGGGAAAATCCGAGTCCGAGTTTGAGACAAAAAATGAATGCTTTGGGCAAACTCTGCCTCAGAAATCCAACCCTGCAGAACATTTCCACCCAAAGGTAAAGGAAGTTGGGATCGGATTTCCCCCTTTTTTTTTTTTTAGGGAATCCTACAGGATCCCCAGAATTCCCAACAGCTCTGAGACGCCTCTTCCATCCCGCCCTGGGATTTTTCCACTCCCACGAGGAGCTGAGAGCCGCGATTCCGGCTGGAACCCGGGCCCAGGAAATGAAAGGAGCATTGTGAAATTCCCCGAAAAACATCTGGCTGCCTCAATGCCCGCCTTGTTCCACCCCTGCCACATCCCGGGATGAGCCATTCCGAGGGGCTGAGGCAACCCAGGAGAGGTTCAGCTCCAAACTTCCATTCCTCCAGCCCAGACCCGGGATAAATTTTGACTCCTCGAGCCAGAGCAGGTCGTCAAATTTTAACTTTTCCACGGACTCTCAGCCCGAATTCCTATTTTTTTTGGGTTTTTTGTTGTGTTTTTTTCCTCCATCCCCACTCAACCTCTCTGGAACAACGGGAATGCTGAGGGGATGAGGGATCAAATATTCAGGAGGGCCTTTTGTCTCCTCTTGGGAACATCAGGGATAAAGTTACCTCCAGCTCTTTATTTTGAGAGGAACTAATTCAGACCTTTGTTTAAACGCAGAGATGCCCAGGGAGACCGGGGAATTGAACCCAAGCCCACCAGAACCGGGCTGGTGACTCCAAATTCCTTGTGCTTTCCTTCTTGGAGCATCCCAGCTGAGCCTGAACACCCTGAGGTGCCATCATTGGGACACTGGTTTTTTAAAAAAAAAAAAAAAAAAGGATTCAAAGGAATTTTGCATGGCCTTGGAACCGAATCCATGTCCAAAGCTCATATTTGGGACAAAACAAGGATTTGGGACAAATTATCGGCTTTTAAGCGGCTCAAAAATCCAACCAATGCAATATTTACCCCCAAAAAATAAAGGAATAAGACTCAAAACTTGCTCACCCAGCAAAACCTCCACATCCTTTGATCCTTCATCAGCTTTTCCATCTTTTTATGCCAGGAATGGTAAGGTTGGAAGGTGACGCCACCCAAAAATCAAGCCCTGATCCAAGAGGAGATGCTCCATGGCATTTGGGATGTAGGGATGTTGGGCTTGGCGGGGCTGGGTGAATGCTGTGGCCTCAGAGGGCTTTTCCAGTCATGATTCCAAGATTCCAGGGATTTCCTGGCTGAATTCTTCACCCAGACCTGTCACTGGCAACAGGGATAATGGATATGGCAGGGAATTATGGAATATCCTGAGCCGGAAGGGACCCACGGGATCAACCAGATCCAGACCTGAGGAATTGTGGTGTCACATTGGGACACCTGTAACAGGGGTGGAACGACAAAATCTGGAGCAAATTTAGGGAATTTAAGGAGTTAGGAAAATCCCAGACCGGATTCTGAGGTCACACCAAGGTCTGTCCCTGCCAGTAAATTTCACCCAGAATCTGGGAAATGTGGATCATTAAGTTAGGGAATCTGTTCCATCCCAAATCTCAAATCCCATCCCTTTCCACTACCACCACTGAGTGCCACAAAGATAACTCCCAGTAAATTCCCAAAAATGGGATTTACTCCTTAAAACCAAGGGACTAAACCCAGGGTTTGGCAAAGCCAGGGATGAGCCCGAATCCCTCCGAGAGGTTTCCCAGTAAGGCTGGAAGATTCCTTCCTCCTCCCAGCTTTGCAAGTCGAAGGATTGACCTCGGGACAAAGAAAGCCTGGAAAAATCTCTCCCCTAGGGCCGATTCTGGCTTTAAAGAATGATTTTCCAAGGCAGAATTCCGATGGAAAAGGGCTGAGAGGAGGGGAGGGATGTGGGTGATGCTTCCCAGATCCAAGTTTTACCCAGAGTCATTCCACAAAATCCCAAATGCCGTCACCAGGACCAGCCAGGGTTGAAAAGAAGGTTTCCACAAATAAGGAGAGTTTTGCTTTTACAACGGGAGACGCTGAAAGCATGGAATCCCAATAAAATCATGGAATGGTTCAGGTTGGAAGGGACCGTCAAGATCACGGAATTCCACCACCCAGGACACCTTCCACCACCCCAGGTTGCACCAAGCCCCGTCCAACCCGGCCTTGGACACTTCCACGGATCCGGGGGCAGCCACAGCTTTTCTTGGAATTCCATCCCAGCCCCTCGAAGCGAAGAATTCCTTCCCAACTTCCCATCTCTGAAACCATTCCCCATCATCCTCGGAACAATTCGGGTTGGGAAAGACCTCGGAGACGCCCCAAACGCCAACCCTCCAAAACCACACAACTCCTCCTCACGTTTGGGACAGCAAAAAAAAAATTTAAAAATTCCCAAAGTTCCCTCCCGAACCCAACAGGTCA
>VYXF01003292.1:25976-44103 GCA_013397295.1 Polioptila caerulea
CCAATATCCCGTCCATCCCTGCCCTCTGGCAGTGGGAAGCCATTCCTTGTATCCTGTCCTTCCATCCCTCATCCCAAATTCCCTCTCCAGCTCTCCTGGAGGCCCTTCAGGCACTGGAAAGGGGCTCTGAGCTCTCCCTGGATCCTTCCCTTCTCCAGGCTGGACATTCCCAGCTCTCCCAGGCTGGCTCCATCCCTTGGAACATCCCCGTGGCCTCCTCTGGATTTGTTCCAGCCCCTCCACACCCCTCCCTCCTGTGCTGGACACCCCAGAACTGGACACCAGCTCTCCGTGAGTGGACAGCGGCGGGATCCCATTCCCAATAATTCTCAAGGCCAGAGAGGGATTCTGCCCAAGCAGAAGGTCCCCAAACCCTCGGAATCTGCAATTCCAGGGAATAGGCATCCCAGCTCCGTGGCCTGGCAGCGGGTTGCCGGAGCAGAGGACAGTGGTGGCCGTCTCCCACCACTCCAAGTCAGCAGGAAACTTCCTGGCTGGCGCCATCCCAAAGGAAGAGAGAGGACTCTGGGATCGTGCCAAAGCCAAACCACACACGGTTGCTTGGAAACCTTTGAAAACTACACTGAAAAATCCCGATTTCCATGAAGAGCGGCACGGGCGGAACGAACCCAAGTCGTGCTTTAAATCCTGGCCCCCGCCGCGTTCCTGCTTCCCAAAAATCCTGCAGGGCTCTGCAGGTCACCTTTGGGCCTGGAGGCTTCGAGGTTTTTCAGCGAGTTCAGGCAGCAAAGAGGGGGGACCTGCCCCCAGCAGTGAATCTTTCACTCAGAATCAAAAATTCACCCAGCGCAACAATATTTCAACAAAAGAGGGGGAAAAGAAAGATGAAAGGGAAAGGCGGAGAAGGGAAAGAATGGAATTCCTGTCGCAACGGTGCCGCCCTGGCATCTAATCAGGGAGCCAGATGAAGGCAGCAATCTGTCTCCTTAAAATATGCATATTTCATTTTATTATTTTATTTTTTTTTTTTCCCCCCCTCCTTTCAGTGCTGCAGAACCGTGCTGGAAGGCGCTCGTTAGGGAGGCTGCGCCAGGAACGTCCCTCTGCAATCACGAGGGACAGAATGAGCCATTCCATCGTTAGCGGGGATTAATTGCCGGGAGAAATTAGTTAATTAATTAATTAATTAATTGCCGAGCGCCCCCCCCCTCAGCACCCGCCTCGGGATTCGGGATGGGCCTGAGGGCCGGGGAGGATAAAACCAGGTTTTGGTTCTGAGTTTAAATCCTGCACTGGGGGAGGTCTGGCTCCGGGCTGGCACAGAACGGGATCACAGAACTGATCCCAGGAGATTTGTGGGATCACGGGCACGAGGCCTTTCCAGCCCACCCCAAATGGTTCTTTGGGTTGTCTTCTACAGCAGGCTCTTCCACACTGGAGCTTGCCTCACATTCCACATGGGATTGTTCCTCACCTTCCACATAAAATCCGACCCCACCTTCCACACAAAATCCGTGCCCACCTTCCACATGGGATTGTTCCTCACCTTCCACATAAAATCCAACCCCACCTTCCACACGGGATTGTTCCTCCTCTTCCCCACTGAACTCCTCCTCATGTCCCACACCAGACTTTTCCCCCTTTCAAACCAGACCTTTCCTCACCTTCCACATGGGATTGTCCCTTGTCTTCCACACCAGACCCTTCCTCACCTTCCACACTGGATCATTCCTTATCTTCCACAGTGACCATTCCCAACTGGGACCACTCCTCACCTTCCAGAATGACCATTCCCAACCTTCCACAGTGACCATTCCCCACCTCCCACACCAGACCCTTTCCCACCTTCCAAATGGGACCATTCCCAACCTCTCACAACAGATTCTTCCCCACTTTCCTCACTGGATCATTCCTCACCTTCCACACCAGACTCTTCCTCAGTTTCCTCAATGGACCATTCCTCACCATCCACAGTGACCATTCCCAATCTTCCCCAACAGATTATTCCTCAATTTCCTCACCGGATCATTCCTCACCTTCCACACCAGACCTTTCCTCACCTTCCAGAATGACCATTCCCAACCTTCCCCACCAGATCCTTTCCCCACCTTCCAGAATGACCATTCCCAACCCTCCACACCAGACCCTTCCTGACCTTCCCACCCAACCCTTTCCCACAGACTCCAAAAACACCTCACGGACCAATCCACGGCAGGGCAGGACATCTCTGCCCGTCAGCACTCCAGGGAATTCATCATCAGATTCCATGTGAGAATTCCGGGTTAAATCCTCCTCCCATCTGAGGCTCCAATCAACTCCACGCCGACCTACACCGGATTTTGGGCCCTGCCACATCCAAATTTGTACTCCACGCCGTTTATGTTGTTTTATTCCCAGGAAGTTTTTTTGTTTTTATTCCCAGCCAACCCATTGGCTGCACGGCATGGATCGCATTCCCATTGGAAGGCAACATGCTTTATCCGTAATAAAACTTGGATACGAAGAGCTGAATTACCTGGCNGGATCGTGTTCCCATCGGAAGGCAACATGCTTTATCCGTAATAAAACTTGGATACCAGGAGCTGAATTACCTGGCTGCTCCGACTTCCTTGTTCCCTCAAAACACCTCAAATTTTAAGTTCCTCCAGGGAGGAATTGTGCTGTATTTTTCCTGGAGGAAAAAGGGGATGGATAACCATGGATAGGAGTCGCTTTCCCAATGGCCGGGGAAATGGAAACTCGGCAAAGATTTGTAACGGGATCTTTAAGGTCCATTCCAACCCAAACCATTCCATGATTCCGTGAATTGCAGCTGAGACGGAGCCCTCCAACCCCCACACTGAGGGATCCTCAAACCACCCATGAGACTCCCAAGCTCTTCCCGAGGAATCCCGCCGAAACCAATGGAAAATTTTATCGTTTCCTCCTGATTTGATGCAAACAGGACCCGTTTTGCTCCGGCAGAAGGAAGATCACGGGGTATCCTTGGCACAGATTCTGTTCCCCCCACATTTTTCCCCGAATCCCACACCCCGAATTTTCCCTCCAGCCTCTTGTTCTCAACTCACGGCGGCCAAAAACCTCCACGCTAAAATCGCCAGGAATTAGTGCAGTTTTGGAGTTTTTTATTTATTTATTTTTTTTTTCCCCTCCCATGGATTAAGAGCTACCAGAACGAGGATTAATTCTCCCAGCACGAGGGTTAATTCCCACCGGGATACAGCGGGGCTGGATCAAGAACCCAGCACCTGAAAGACGCAGCGAGGTACCAGCAGCACAAAAGAGATGCAAATAAATTTGCATATCCCGGCATCAAAGACTCCACGAGATCCCAGAGTGTGAAAACATCTTTTCCCTGGGAGATAACTGAAGGAATGGCAGCGGGAGCGATGGGAGTGGGAGGACAGGAGAATGGGAGGGGAAAAAAAAGAAAAAAAAACAAAAAAAAAAACCTGAAAAAAGACAAAAAAGTGTGACTGCAGCAGGAGCTCGACAGTTGGAGGAATTCCAAGGGAACGGCAGAGCTTGGGCACGAGGAAAACAGTTGGGAAGATGCTGAGGGGATGTTGGAGCCAGGTGGGGGCTGGGATCTGCTCCCAGGGAACGTGGATGGAGAGGAAACGGCCTCAAGCTGTGCCTGGGGAGGTTCAGGCTGGATGTTGGGAATATCCAGGCTGTCCAATCCTGTCACAGGGGTGGGATTTAGCATCCCTGTGGATGTGGAGCTCGGGGACAGGGTGGCCTTGGCAGTGCCGAAGGGATGGTTGGGCTCCTCGAGCATGGAAATCTTTCCCGACCTCAACAATTCTGTCATTCCTAAGAGGGATATTCAGGCAGCTGGTAGGAGAGAATTCCAACCGGGAATGACCAAAACAGGGAACGCCCAAAAAACTGATGGGAAGAGGAGGAAACTCAAAGATTGATCCCAAGGGAAGAGGACAGAATTCCTGGCACAGGAAAATGAGGAGCAACTCCCTGAAACACCAGGGACTGACAAAAAAAATGATGGGAAGAGGAGGAGGAAGAGGAGGAAACTTGAAGGTTGATCCCAAGGGAGGAGGACAGAATTCCTGGCACAAAAAAATGAGGAGCAACTCCCTGAAACACCAGGGACTGACAAAAAAAATGATGGGAAGAGGAGGAAACTCAAAGATTGATCCCAAGGGAAGAGGACAGAATTCCTGGCACAGAAAAATGAGGAGCAACTCTGTGAAACACCAGGGAATGACCAAAAAATGATGGGAAGAGGAGGAAACTCAAAGGTCAATCCCAAGGGAAGAGGACAGAATTCCTGGCACAGGAAAATGAGGAGCAACACCCGTGGATGGAGTTCACACATCCCTGCAACTCCACAGGACTCCAGGAGCTCCATGAAAAGCAGCCAGAAGGGACATTTTCGTGCTTCTGCAGCTTTCCGACAGAATTCCCAGCCTCTCCTAGCGGGGATGAAGGAGTTTCTGCCGGAGCCGTGAAGGAGGACGCGGAAGGTGCGAAAGGAAGCGAGCGAGGAGAAATGGAGCAGAAGGAAAACGTGAGAAATAAAGGCAGGAGCGGGGGGGAAAGTTTCCCAGCAAATCCCACCAGGCTGCTCAGTAAATTTCTCAGACCTTCCAGGCCTGTTAAAAAAGTCCGGGAAAAGCCGGGAAAATCCTGGTTTAGCGGCCGCGTATTCCACAGGCAGGAGAAGAGCCAAGGGGTGAGCAGAACGCTCCGGTTGAAGGCCTTGGAAGGGGAAAGATGAGGAGGAGAGGAAAAAAAATCCTTCGCAAATCCCTAAAAAAAAAATAAGGCAGAACGAGGTCTTCAGGGAGACGGAGGCCAGGAATGAGGAGGACTTGAAGAAAATTGAATTATTGTTTGGGATTTTTAATGCCTTGCTGGCCAGCTGCCTCCAGGAATAAATGCCATGGAATGGTCTGGGGTGGGAAGGGACCTTCAGGATCATCCAGTCCCACCCCCTGCCATGGGCAGGGACACTTTCCACCGTCCCAGGTTGCTCCAACCTGGCCTTGGATGCTTCCAGGGATGGGGCGGCCACAGATTCTCCTGGAATTCCATCCCAGCCCCTCAGCACTCTCACAGCCAGGAATTCCCTCCCAAAATCCCATCTAACCTTATCCTATTCCACTTTAAAGCCGTTCCCTGTGTCCTGTCCCTCCATCCCTTGTCCCAGGCTCCTCTCCAGCTCTCCTGGGGCCTCTTCAGGCACTGCAAGGGGCTCCGAGCTCTCCCTGGAATTTTCCCTTCTCCAGGCTGGACATTCCCAGCTCTCCCAGCCTGGCTCCAGCCCTTGGAGCTTTGCTCCAACAGATCCAAGCCCGCCTAAAACAGACAGCCAAGGAGGAAGAGCAGGTGACTGGCGAAGGCAGACGCGAGAAATAAGATTATTTTGTCTCATCCCGTTGAAAATCAGGTGCCCTGGAAGTCATCAGGATGATTAATCCCTATTTTTCCGCCGCCAGAGCAGGGAATGATTGCTGGGAAAGCCAAGGTGGGGGAGAGAGGAGCCGTGTGGGAGAGGCAGCTGGGATGAGGAGCTGACTCAAAACTTTGGGATTTGTGGTTGGAGCTCTGCAGACGGGAGCTGGAGACGTAGGAGAAGCTGCTGTGGGATGATCAGGCTGTGAAAACAAGGGAATACCTGCGGCACCGGTCGAGTCAGGAGCTCCACTTTGCATGAGGAATATTTAAATAAGGATTTCTCCCCTTCTCCCCCCAGTCTTCGGGGCTCAAAGCAGAGTTTTAAACCAGTTTGGGGAGCTCGGTTCTCCCGAGGAAGAATATTTTGGAATGGAAGTCAGGGTGGTCTTGGGTGGTCACGAAGAGGATCCTTAAAATGAGAGCATTTTTAGGAATTCTGACAGTGCTGGGGCTACTCTACAGCAAAGAGCCGGTTTCCATCACCCACAGTCCATCCAACATGGAATTATTCCATGCTTTAAGGCCAATAATTTGATTTTAAGAGGAAAAATTACTCCTTCCCCATATTCCCAGGCTGTTCCAACGCCTGGCACCCCAAAACAAAGGCTGAGAATCACGGAAGGATTCTCAAAGACAGGGAATCAACATCATGGAACAACCTGAGCTATTCCACAAGGATTGTCGAGCCCCCAAAATCCCACCATGTCCCAGAGAGCCATTTCCAAAGGTTTCTTGGACCAGGAGGCCAAACTCCACCACTTTGGAGAAAAAAAACAGGAGAGAAACCACCACGGAATGGGAAGAGCTTCACCCAGCCCTCCCATCACCCACAGCTTGGAAGCTCTGGAGCTGTGGACTGGAAAATCAGGGAATTACCGTCAGGAATTCATTTTTTTTGTACTGTCATTCTTGGAATGACAACGCTGGGAACGGTTTACCTGCCAATTTTGGCGTAGTAACGAGAACACGTAGCAATTAGGATCTGTTTTTATCACGCAGGAACAACAAATGACCCAAATCCCAACTCCCACACCCTCCCCGAAAAGGCTGAGGTGACCAAATCCTCCTCCTGAACCTGCTTCCCTTTGAATCCCAGCCTTCCCGACCCTTTGTGGGGGTTCACAGCAGCCTCCTTTTCCAATAACAGGCGCCTGGAACAAAGCAGCTGAAAGGTTTGATTATCCCAGCCGTGCCTTCCGTGAGCAAAATCAGGCTCCTGGCCCCGTGGGAGAGCAAAAAAAAAAAAAAAAAAAAAAAAAAAAAAAAAAAAAAAAAAAAATTTCCCTTCTTATCCGTGTCACCCTCGCGACGGAGGGAAAATAGGGCAGAGGAAAGGCAGGGATCCCTTTGGAAGACCACAGGAAAAGCAGGTAACCAGGTTAAGGGGATGCCACGTCACGGAATTTTTACGAAAACGGGGGAATTTGGCGGATTTAACCCCAATCCCGAAGGGTTCGGGCTGGATGGGGCTGTGGGGGAGCTTTTCATGGAAAGGCTCCTCACCTGGAAAGAACCCAAAAGGCTTCCCGTGGTTAAACAAAGTTTGCTCTCCCGGAGAAGCCGCTCAAACCAGCAGGTCCTGCGTGCCCAAAGCCTTTCATCCCGCTGATTCCGCCCTCCAGGAAGTTTGGGAGCTCCTCAAAGCCAAGTCGGGCCCTCGAACCCGAGCGGCGAGGCCGGGAGATAAGGCGGGAATCAGCCGGGCCTGCAATTTTGGCGGCTGGTTAAACCCCTGGAGCGGCAGGAAAATTAGGGAAATCGTCCCCCAGACGCTTGGAGGAACCTGCTGGGATAAACTGATCCCATCCCAAGCGTTTGGGGGATGGCAGGGGTGGTTTGGGCAGGGATGAGGCGTTGCTGGAGCAGCCGGAACTCGCCCGGCCTGTCTGGCACAGGGACTCATCCCAGCGATTCCGCAAGGAACGTTTCCCACCACGAAACCACCCCCAAAAAAGTTGTTTGTTCCAAAAAAAAAGTCTGAGCTGCTTGGGATGCTCTCCAAGCACGCTGAGTGTCCGTGGGGAAGGTCCAAAGGCAGCCGGACCCTCGGCCACACAGCGGCCGCGGTTCCGAGGTGCTGGGCGGGGAGCTGATCGCGTTATCCGGCAGGATCCTCCTCCCAAAGCCGGACAGAATTCCGGAATGGTTTGGGTTGGAAAGGACCTTCAAGACCAGCCCTCTTCCAACTCCCTGCCTTGGACACGTTCCAAGATCCTGGGTTGCTCCAAGCTCCGTCCAAGCTGGCCCAGGACACTTCCAGGGATGGAGCAGCCACAGATTCTCTGGGAATTCCAATCCAGGCCTCACCACCCTCACAGGGAAGAATTCCTTCCCAGTATCCCATCCATCCCTGCCCTCTGGCAGGGGGAAGCCATTCCCTGTGTCCTGTCCCTCCATCCCTTGTCCCAAGTCCCTCGCCAGCTCTCCTGGAGCTCCTTCAGGCACTGCAAGGGGCTCTGAGCTCTCCCTGGAATTTTCCCTTCTCCAGGCTGGACATTCCCAGCTCTCCCAGCCTTTTCCAACACAACCCAGCGTTTTGAGGGAAAGGAAAAAAATCAATCCTTCAAGGCCTTCCCAGCTGAGACCCTTTAAACCCAAACATCTGAGCAGAAACCCACCAAGAACCACCCAACATCCCTGCTCGGAAACTGAGGCAAAGATTTCCCGGACGCCGCCGCGTTCCAAGCCCACAGCGACAGATCCCGGGTTAAAAAAACCAACAAAACTCTTCCAGACAAATTCCTAAGGAAAAATAGGAAGTGCCAGACACTGCCAACGCTCCGAGGGCGTTTCCCAGCCCCAAGCAACGCCTCTGTTGGGTTCTTGACCCAAGGGACCCGCCCGGCTCCATTCCGCCTGTCCGGACGCGGATTCCTCGGAGCGGCGCCGGAGCCGGAGGGAATCTCATCTGCCAATCTCAAAACCAACGAGCCATGCTCTTGGAAGCTGCGGTGGAAAAGTGCAGCTAGAAACGAGGAGAGCAGGAAAATCCCATTAAACATTGAGATTTGGGGTTTGTTTTGGGTTTTTTGGGGGGTTTTTTTTAGGGTGTTTGTGATTGAATCTCCTCAGGCTGACGAAATGCTGCCCGCGCCCAGGCGAGGGTGAGACAGAAATTTGGGATAAAAAAGCTCTGATTTTGAGGTGGGGAAGGAGGAGACATCTCCTAAATCAGGGTCCCGATGAGATCCGCCCACTCCTCCCTTTTTTTTTCCCCCTCCTTTGAAACGCGACAAAATAAATCCCTGCTGGCTTTAAATGGAAATCAAATTAACCGTGAGCAGCCAAAGCAACCCCGCGATGGTCCAGCCATCGCTGGGTGCGCTCAGAAATCTTTTTATAAAACATTTTCTTCCCTCCTCGCACAAATTGAAGCAACAAATCAATACCCAGAGAGCTCCAAAAACCCAAATCTTATTCCGGCTGCATTATAAACGCTCTTGGAGAGTAGCTCGTGAAGGGTTTGAATATTTTCAATTATTCTTCCTCCCTCCTCCAGCTGACAGAAGAGTTCCTGAGTCAGACGTGGGAAAAAACCCAAATCTCCTCCGAATGTTTTCGCCCTTTGGAGCAGTTTAAGGCCTCTTTTAGGGACAGAAAAGGGAATTTGTCAAGGGGAAGCTGAAACTAAAAATGGGAAAGGGAACAAGTGCGCAACACACGGAGCAGGCAGGGAGAGTTTCTGTTGAAGTCGAGGAATGGGGGGAAAAAAGGCAAAATTTCCTTGGAAATCATTTTGGTGGATTTGGTGGATTAGAGAGATCCCACAGCCTTTATTAATCCTATTTTGGAATCTGGATTTTTGACTGGACTTCTCCTGATCTCCTGGTTTCAGGAGAACGGATTCCGCGTCAAGGCCTCGTTATCGTTCCCATCCAAAAAACATTCCCGAGTCTCTCCGTGCCCAGCCCTTTCCAGGAAGGATTTTCCCAAAATCCAGCCTAAACCCCCTCCTGGCATGGCTTGAGTTCCCTCTCGTCCTGCCTCGCATTCCCTGGGAGCAGATCCCAATCCCAAGCTGGCTCCAACATCCTGTCAGCGTCTTCCCAAATTTTTCCTCGTGCCCAAGTTCTACTTGGAATTCCTCCAAGCGTGGCGCTCCTGCTACAACCACACTTTTTGTCCTTTTTGTCCCTTTTTTCCCCCCATTCTGCCCTCCTACTCCCATCACTGCCATTCCTTCGGTATCTCACAGGGAAAAGTTGGGATGGAAAACATTTCCAGGAGAACTTTGTCGAAAACACAAAGGTTCATCCACGGAGAAGGATCCCAAAAAAATCTCTTCTGGGGCATCCTCAGACCATGTCCATGAGATCCTTCTCATGGATCCTGTCCCCTTCTCCCTCAGATGTCTGGGATGAATGACAGAACCCCTCCCAATCCCGAGCTTTCTCTTGGAATTCTCGGATCCATGAAGGAGCCGACGCGCGAGGTACAAGATCCTCAATTTTTTGGTGGTTTGGACCCTTCCTCCCAAGGTTTCTCCTGTTCCTGCTCCAGCAATTCCTGCTGTAAATTTTCCGAATTTAAAAAAAAAGAGGATTTTAATGCATTTATCTGACTACAGAAAATAATTCCCCATTATTCCAGAAGCTCCAAACAAGACTCTTCCTTAAAAAACAGCTTGTCTGGTCCACTCTAATTCCCACAATTTCAGGCAAATCCATAAACTCCTTTATTCCTGCCCTTCCTACCCAAACATCTCAAAGGCCTCCCTAATCCCACGACTTTCCAGGAGCAACAATTCCTCAAAAAACCCACGAGAGGCGACACCAAATCTTCCTTCATTCCCCGGGATTTAAATTACTCTGGAATAAAATCCCCATAAACAGGGATTTAGGAACTGAGGCGCTGCCCGTGTTTTCCTCGCAGCCATTCCAAACTTCCCTGGTTTTTGTTGTTTTTTTCCCTGAGCCTGCACTTCATCCTTGATCACAATCAAAGAGGCTCCACGTCCCTCTCCGTGCACGCAACTTCCACGCGTAGCCCCGAGCATCCTCATCCTCCTTCACATCCAGTTTTCCTCTCCCGAGTTTCTGTCCCTTCGGATTAATTCCACACTTACTGGGATCCTTTTCCCCCTCCCCGCGTGTTTCTGCTCCGAGGTCAGAGCCGGGTGAGGGTCGGGATTTTTCTCCCAAGGGAACGAGGAACAGGACAAGAGGGAACGGCCTCAAGCGGCACCGGGAGAGGTTTAGGTGGGATTTTTTTTTGGGGGGGAGAATTCCGCCTGGAAAGGGCTGTCCAGGACGGATCCAAAAATACCCATGGAGGAGGCACTTGGGGACACAGTCGATGGTGGCCTTGGGAGTGCTGGGGATCAACCCTGAAGCTCCATTCCCACCTAAACAATTCCACAATCCTACTTTTCANAGCATCGGGAAAATTTTAGGTGGGATTTTTTTGGGGGGGAGAATTCCGCCTGGAAAGGGCTGTCCAGGACGGATCCAAAAATTCCCATGGAGGTGGCACTTGGGGACACAGTCGATGGTGGCCTCAGGAGTGCTGGGGCTCAACCCTGAAGCTCCATTCCCGCCTAAACAATTCCACAATCCTACTTTTCACCCAAGTTAATTATTCCTCATTCCCCCTCTCACCTTCTCCTTCCCAATCCCTGCTTTTTTGACAGAGTTCTCCAGGTTTTTTGCAGACCCCTCGGACATTTGTGCTTTCCCATTCCCGCCCTAAATCCTGCTCGACTCAGAATTCCATGGAGCTTTAAGTTTTTCCATTCAAGTTCACAAAATTGTGGGATGGGTTGGAAGGGACTGGATCAAAGCCTTGACCACTCCAACCACATTCCCCCATCCCAGGCTGCTCCAAGCCCATCCCAACCTGATCTTGGACACTTCCAGGGATCCAGGGGCAGCCACAGCTTCTCTGGGAATTCCACCCCAACCCCTCAAAGCGAAGAATTCCTTCCCAACCTCCCATCAAACTGGTGGGAAGCCATTCCCTGTATCCTTCCCGCCATCCCTTATCCAAAATCCCTCTCCAGCTCTCCGGGAGCTTCTTCAGGCACTGGGAGAAGCTCCAAGAACTCCTCAGAGCATTCCTGAAGGTGAAATTATTTCTGCCACCCGGGAAAACCTGGCATGAACCAGGAAAGGAGCAACAGAGACGCTTGGATAAGGGAATGTGGGTGGAGGAGATCCGTGAGTCACCGAAAACCTTTGATCGCTCCCAAGGGCAGGTTTGTGCCCTCTGGAATTCCCTTTCCCGGCTCCTCCGGGACAAATCCAACTGTGGGAAAGCTGCCCAGGGCACTGAAACACCCAAAACGCTGCCCTGGGCTCTCAGATTCCCAAATTTAGGAGCTTCCCATGCTCCAGCTGGAGGGAAAGGGAACAAGGAATGGAATCGGAATTCCCGGGATTTGACACAAGGAGGGACAACTCTTAAGCTCGGCTTATTTATCCCTAAAAAAACCCGTCCTTTTCTCCAGGATGAGACCCACAAAGCTGCTCCTGGTGTTCCAGACCGTTCCCCAAATCCATCCCCATTCCTGGACACGCTCCAGCCCCTCAGTGTCCTTCCCGTCACCAAGGGCCCAAAACCGATCCCGGGATTTCAGATCCCTCGGCACAGCGGGAATGTCACTCCCGTGATCCAGGTATTCCCACAAAATTATCCCAAGCCATTTTTTTCCATCGTTAAAAGCCTCAGGGGAAGATATTGGCACACGGCAGGAGTATCCCGGTTTTTTTTTTATTTTGGGCGAGCACCTCAGAATTCCAAAGGCCACCGACCCCTCCCTGGGCTGACGAGGCCCTTAATGAGCTGACGAGGCTCTTAATGAGCTGATAATGAGCTGAGGCAATGCCCCGGGAAGAACACATGGAATGAAGCAAATCCGACAAAAACCTGGATCGGGATTTTCCTGCGTGGAAAAGCACCGGGACCTGCTGCCAAACCTGCTCCTCCTGCACACCCAGCTTGGCTTTTCCCAGGGGGTTTGTGGGAATTTCCTGCTTGGAGCTTCCCAAAAAAAACCCCAAAACACTTTGGGGGGACTCCGGAGATGATAAATTAAGAACTGTTTTCCTCCCTGTGTTATTCCCACGGGTTTTCCCACAAAAATCCTTCCCAAGCTCGTCCTGCGCTCCGAGCACTGCTGAGGGTGGCAAGGGGCTGGGATGGAATTCCCAGAAAATCTGTGGTTGCTCCATCCCTGGAAATGTCCAAGGGCAGCTTGGACAGAGCTTGGAGCGACCTGGGATAGTGGAAGGTGTCCCTGCCCATGGAAGGGGGGGTTGGGAATTATTTTTTAAGGTCCCTTTCCAACCCCACCCACTCTTTGATCTTTTTCCCACTTCCATGCTGATAAAAATCCCGTTCCGTGCCCTTCCCAGCCGAGGGAAAAAAGGGGGAATTGTTCAGGTGAGCTGGAGTGTGACAGAACAGGAATTATCCCAGACTCACTTATCGGGGTTTGGAGAGTTCTGGGCACAGGATTTTCCTCAATTAAAAAAAAGAAAAAAAAACCAAACCAAAACCTCAGGAACTTCCTGTTGAAACAGAAAATTCCCAGACTGAAAATGCGTTCTCTGGATCACTGTGGGATTTTTTTAAAATTTATTTTTTTGGGAGCAGCACCCACTTCCAAACAGAAAATCCCCGTCATGGAAGCGCCACGCTCCGATGTGGATTCCTCAAGGTGACATTCAGGAGATGTGGGAGAGGCAGGAGAAGAAGGGGGGGAAAAAAAGAAGGATGGATTAATTTGGAATTTTCTCCCTCCTGGCAGCCCTGACAGATCCGACGGCGTCTCCCAGAAAGTGGGAATCGGGAAGGGAATGGCCTCTGCTCCTTGGGAGAGGCAGAGGCTGCAATAAAAATCAATTTAACGTGGAATTAAACGGGAAAACAAAGAGGCTTTTCCAGGTTTTTGTTGCCCGAGTGCTCCATTTAATCCAGACACACTTAATTAGGGACACACCAATCCCGAGGGAAGCCGCTCCCGGCCTGGAACCCAGCAGGATTCCTGGTCCATTTACACTGGATTTAAGGAGGGAATTCACTGCAGCCAGGGTGGTGAGGGGCTGGAACGGAATTCCCAGGGAATTCCGTGGCTGCCCTATCCCTGAAAAAGTCCAAGGCTGGGCTGGAAAGGGTTTGGAGCAACCTGGGATAGGGGAACCCATGGCAGGAGCTGGATCGAGATGATTTTTAATCCAACCCATTCCACGGCTCCGTGATTAAGAAGAATTTTTGTTCCGTGGACAATTCCGAGCCCAACAACCTCCGACCCAAATCCCACTATTTTTTTTTCTGGGAAGTGGAGGAAAATCCCCTCCCACCTCCCCACTGAAGTGGTCAGAGATCGGTGAGCATGAATCCCTCAATTCCTCTTCTTCCAAAAGGAATTTTTCCTCTTTTGCTAATTATTTCCTAATTTTTTCCCCGTTTTCCTAATTATTCCCAAATATCCCTGACTACATTAAATCTTGGAGCCTCCAAAAGGATTCAGAGTCCAAAGAGATCCCAAAAAAAAAGCCGGGAAAGGCCTTTGGAAAAAGGCATGGAGTGGCAGGATAACGGGGAATGGAGGCAATAGGGCAGGGTTAGGTGGGATATTGGGAAGAAATTCCTCTCTGGGAGCGTGGTGAGGCCCTGGAGTGGAATTCCCAGGGAAGCTGTGGCTGCTCCATCCCTGGAAGTGTCCAAGGCCAGGCTGGAGCAACCAGGAACAGCGGAAACAATCCCTTCCCGTGGCAAGGGACTGGAATTGGGTGATCTTCACACCCTCATCCCACCCAAACCACCCCATAATTCCATGATCCCGGCGGTCCCAACACCCCAGACCAAAGGCGGGCAAAAATTCCAAAGCAAGCGGAATTCCCACGTTATCCCCAAGGCGCCTCATCGTCCACCCTCCTCTTCCAGACAGGAAACCGCCCCATTTCCATCCCATAATTGCACTTTTCCATGCTTTTCCATCCCATAATTGCACTTTTCCATGCTTTTCCATGATCCTGGTGCGAGGTGCAGGAGGAGGGTAAAATAAAACAAACCGCGATTCCGCGGCGGCGCTTCCCGAAGGAACGCTTTTCCCAACGGCTTTCCCAGACGCACACAGACCCTTTGGAAGTCATTCCCATTCCGGCACGGAGCAGAGAGAGGGGAGATCCATAAAAAAAAACAGGCAGGGAAATACCAGCACCTCGGGAAGAGGCGGCCCCAGAATCCGCCGGAATCCGGCCCCGGCGCCAACGGAACGGGTTTTCCATTGGGAAAGCGCCGTGAGGAAGGAGCCGTGCTTCAATCCAGGGAATTTTTTCCCCGTGGTTTTTGGTGGGGAAGGATAAAGGGATGGCGTGGGTGAAGTCATGGCCCAGGAGATGAAATCCCAGGAAAATGGGAATAGGGTTGGGGGTGTTCACCTGGAGAAGGGAAGGAAACTTTGGAGAGGTTTCCAAGGACTGGAGGGGCTCCAGGAGAGCTGGAGAGGGATTTGGGATGCGGGATGGAGGGACAGGACACAGGGAGGGGCTTCCCACTGGCAGAGGGCCGGGAAAAGCGGGATATTGGGAAGGAATTCTGCCCTGGGAGGGTGGGGAGGAGCTGGGATGGAATTCCCAGAAAATCTGTGGCTGCCGGCCACATCCCTGGAATTGTCCAAAGCCAGCTCAGATGGAGCTTGGAGCCCCCTGGGACCTTGGAATGTGTCCTTGCCCAAGGGAAGGTCCCTTCCCACCCAAACCATTCCAAAAGCTCTGCCTCCAACTCCAAAATTCCAAGCCCCATTTCAGCCAGGAACAAAACTTCCCGGGATCCCACTGCTGGGAAAACCCAACAAACAAAATCCTCTCACCCCCAGAGTCCATTTCAGGCCTCATTTGCTCCGAGTTTTATGAGATCTTCCCCAAAAATCAGAAATTCCCACGTCTTTCCCTGTGGGAACGGCGGTTCCTGGTCCTGGAATGACACCGCTGGGTCATTCCCACTCCTTCCCATTTATTGTTGGGAAAGACTCGGAAAAAAAACCTGGAAATAAGATTTTATTTTCCTCCTGGGAATGCAGAGAATATCCAGCTTCCCCAAAGTCCGAGTGATGCTTTTAGCTCCCTAAAAATCTGGGATTGGTGGGTTTATTCCCTAAAAAAATCAGGATGGCGGAGCCGGATGTGGGAATGTCTAAAGGGCAGGAGGAGGAGGAAGGAAATGAACCCAATCCCTGGATCTGTGGAGGTCAAGGAAAGAGGGAGGGATGAAGAATTTGAATAAAAAATTTCGCCGTTCCCATTGGAACAGCACAATGTGATCCTTTCACGAGCTGGAAAACCTAAAAAAACCCCAAAAACGGGATTTGGGGATCCCTGGGAGCAATTTCTGGGATAACAACGAATTCCCAAGGGCACTGGGAGGTCTGGAGTGCTCCACTTCTTCCCCCCTCTCAGCACCTGGAGCACATTTATCCCTCAAACACTGGAATTAAAAATAGCCAGCCTGGATGAGCTGGAAAGTGGCAGAGGGAAAAAAAATAAATTTAAAAAAAAAAAAAAAATCCAGCCGGAATGTTTATTTTTGGGAAGAGCCAGAGGAGGAAGAGGAAAGGTCGGGGTTCAATGCGTTATTTAGAGCATGTAAGGAAATAATCACTGGAGCAAAAATGCGGGAGGGAGAGGATGGAGGGAGAGCAAGGAATGATAATTTAAAGGAATTTTTTTTTGAAGGAAGAGGTCACTGGGACAACTCGGGATCATCCTAACCAAATCTCCATCACCGAAACGGAATTCCCGCTGGTATTTGTCATCCGGAGAGAACATTCCCGGATAAAAAACTCCATAAAACAGAGACGGCAGCCACAGCCCAGCCCCAAAAATCCCAGATCCGATGATTTAGGATCCCTCCCCGAAATCCCGGCTGTTCCACCATCAGGGAATGCGTGGTTTTACAGGATTTGATATCAGTTTGACCCTGGAATCTGCCTGAATTCCCAGCTGTATTCTGTTTGGGTTTGGATTCGGGAATTTGGTTTTTTCTAAGGGTTTTTGGGTCATTATTTGGTTGGGGTTTTTTTTTTTGTGGTGTCTGTTCCCAAATCTCCAGAGGTGGGACTCCCAAAAATCCATCATTTCTCAGGGAAGGAACGACGGCACTGCCGAGCTTTGGTTTCCTGGGATTGGTTTGAGGAATTCCCGAAAGCCTGGAACTTCGGGATTGAGGCCTAAGTAGGTCACCATCAAATCCAAAGGTAAAAAATTTGGGATTCACCCAAATTTTCTGGGAAACGGAGAGGGGGGGAAAAAAAAAAGAAGCTTTAAAGGAGCACAAAGTTGAGGGAATTCCTTCCCTGGAGCTCTACATGAGAACATCAGGATTATCCATCGGGAGGAGCTGGGGGATGCACCAGGGATTCTCCAACTTCCCAATAAAAAAGGGATTTGGTGGCCCAGGGGACAAGATTTTCATGGAATGGGTTCCACACATTCCCAGGAAGTGTGAAGTCCAACCGACCACACGCACACAACGTTCCCGTATTTTTCAGAGCCTGGAATTCCATGAAAAAAGCCTTTTCATTAAAATGGTTGTGGATCATTTGGGATGATCCGGCGATACAAAGGCCTGGAAAGGTTGGACAATCCATAAATCCGGGGTAAAAAGCGGCTCCTTGTCCCAACAAAACAGCGGCACCAATGAATAAAACCTCCCCAAAAAATCGGGATAAAACCCAACCGACCAATTCTCATGGATACCACGAAAACCCACAACCTGAGTCAGGATTTGGAAAACCCTCAGGAATCCCCTTCCAACCTCTTAGGGTTGAACCCCGTGATTTTTAAGATTTTCCAGCCTGGATGATCCCACAAATCCCTGACCCCTCATTGGCTCCCGTCACCCCAAGCAGCCAACCCCACGGCACGGCGGGACATTCCCAAAAATCCCTTTGAACCCATCTCCAGCCCCTCTGGAAAAGAGCAGCTCCGAGGACATCTGGCTCACAGATAGCCCAGACCTTGGATTGTCTGGATTTGCAGCTGGAAAAATCCGGGAACTGCAGGTTTGGGTGGGAAAAGCAAAGAATTCCCTGGAAAACCAAGGCCTCCCCACAGGCCTTTCTTCCCAAAGGAAGCACTGGAATGCTCTTTCCCAACGGGATTAATGTCGGGGTTATCCTGAAAATCCACCCCTGGTTCTGCAGGGATGGGGCTGTGCCACCAGCAGCGATGCAAAATTCTCATTTTTTTTGGAAATTCACCCAAATTTAGGCTTTTTTCAGGCCCGGAATCGCTCCCGGTTCGGCGAGCCCAAGATCCCGCACTCCCACTCCAGGTGGGATGGGGCTTGGAGAAACCTGGGATCGTGGAAAGCACGTGGGATCCCATGGGATCAGGTGGGATTTAAGGCCTCTTCCAACCCAAACCACTCCAGGATTCCTTAATTCAGGATATTCCAGGAAAACCTCTTCGGAGGAAGGGGATGCCTCGCTTCTCCACTCATCCCGAGGGATGGGGAAGGAACAAAACCTCAATCCACCACAAAATCCACATGGAATTAGAGAATCCATGCACAGAGACCTCCAAAATCCGACACAAATATTCCGAGATCCCGCATTCCCGGACTAATCCATACCCACAACCAAATCCCTTCGGTTTTCCACTCTGGCAGCACCAGACCCGGCTCCCCAAGTCCTGAAATCCCGTTGTTTTTTGGGATCAGACACGGCTCCTCAAGTCCAGAAATCCCGCTGTTTTTTGGGATCAGACCCAGCTCCCCAAGTCCTGAAATCCCGCTGTTTTTT
>VYXF01003294.1:125842-146182 GCA_013397295.1 Polioptila caerulea
CCCTGAGCAGCCCTGTCCCCTCAGTGGGGCCGGCTGTGTCCCTGCCCTGCCCTGAGCAGCCCTGTCCCCTCAGTGAACGCCTTCTGGGTGACGGTGCAGCGGACTGAGGCTGCGGAGCGGTGTGAGCTGCGTGGCACCTACGTGCTGAAGGCTGAGCGTGACAGCCTCGTCCTGAAGGACCCACGGACGGACAGGATCCTCTTTGTCTGGCCCTACCGGCTGCTCCGGAGATACGGCCGGGACAAGGTGGGGAATGGGGGCCCCGTGCGCTGCCGGTGCTCCCCTGGAGCTGTTCCCTTGTGGAAGGCTGAGCTGATGTCCTGCAGCCAGCCCTGCCAAATGCAAGGATTGCTGCAGCCCCTGGTGACAGCAGCAGGGTCGCCAGGGATATCAGTCACCTTGGCTGTCCTCAGTTCCTGCCTGTGTCCTGTGCTGGAGTGTGGGCCGGCAGGACACTCATCCCCTCTGTGGTTTCCCACTTTCACTGAGGCCATGGCCTCTGCCACTCTCCTTCTCCATCCCAGCACTTGTGCCAGGAGCAGGGACATCCCTCAGTGCTGCACACACGCTCTCCTCTTGGCTCCTGGCAGTCCAGTCTCTGCCCTGGGTTCAGTCCCTCCCTCCTGATCATGGTGGCCAGAGTAGAGGGCTTTGAGACACCAGTTGCTCTGGATTTGTTCACTCTGTGGGGTGAGCTGCTCCTGTTCTCACCGACCTTTGAAGGTCTGCCTCTCTCCAGAGTCCTCCTGCAGTGAGTCCCCAGTTTGCCTTGCTGCTACCCTGAGTGCAAGAGGCCTGGGCCATGCTGGACAGGGAGGAAGTGGTGTCCCTGGGGCTGTTGAGTGGTGTCCCTGGGGCTGTTTAGTGGTGTCCCTGGGGCTGTTTAGTGGTGTCCCTGGGGCTGTTTATAGCAGTGACCATGCTGACCACACTCTGCTTGTGATGCTTTCTGCAGCACATTCCCAAAACAGAGGTGGAAACCGAGCTGCCCTGGTGGGGGTGTCCAGCTCATCTGCAGAGTCTGTGCTGGGGGCAGGAGGAGAGTTGCAGGGTGTGGGGAGCTGCACCCACAGTGACCTGAGCAGAGAGGGGCTGACTGTGCTTCTGACCCACAAAAAGAAGTTTCTCCCCAGAGACCTTTGTAGCAACCGCAGGGGCTGCTGCTGCCTGTGAGAGAGGCAGAAAATCCCTCCAGTTAAGGGAGTGAAGCTCAGGAAGGGTGTGGGCGTCAGCTGCTGGGAACCTGCTCACCAGAGTGTGTTCAGGCCAGAGGAAGCACAGCCCTGGTGCAAGACTTCTCTTTATAGGTCCTTTTATCATGAACAGGCTAATGCTGGGAGGTCAATGCTTTGCTTGCTCTTGGTAACTGAGCTGCTGCTGGCCTTTCTCCTGTGCAAGCTGTGTTCCTCCTCGTGTATCTCTTGCTTCCAGATCGCTCCCTTCTTACCTAAGATTCCATGCTAGTTTTCCCTGCTGAACTGTCACTCACTTTCTCACCCTACTCCTTCCTCAATGTTATTTCCTTGATTATCTGGTGCCAGTGGTTGAAACTGCTGGAATTGCTCACGTAAGGCAGCAGGAGCTGCAGTTCTCTGGGGCACTCGCAGTGATGTCCCCTCAGGTGTGCTCCAGTTCCACAGCTTGTTCTGGGCTGCTGGGCACTGTGGCCTTTCCCTGCTGGGTGGCCCTTGCTGTGGGAGTGGAAGGAGCAGGATTTCAGGGCAGTCCCTCCTGCAGGATGTGCAGCCACACGCCCTTTGGTGGGAAGCACAGCCTGCACAGCGTGCTGGGTCAGCGGGTGCTGAGCAGGATGTGACCCTCCTGCTTCCCCTTCAGGTGATGTTCTCCTTCGAGGCTGGCAGGCGCTGTGACTCAGGACCTGGAAACTTCACCTTTGAGACCAAGCAGGGCAACGAGATCTTCCGCCTGGTGGAAGCCTCCATCCAGGAGCAGAAGGCACAGGTGGAGGAGAACCGGCAGAGCTGCGACTCGCTGGAAGCCGACAGCCCCGGCATGGTGCAGATCCGCCAGGCCCTGGCTGACAACCTGAACCTGGAGCTGCCTGCCGAGGGAGATGACACCAAAGCAGGGCTGGCACCCAGGGCCAGTGCAGCAGCAGCAGTGGAGGAGAGAGAGGCCACATCTCTGCTGAAGAGCCGGACTCTGCCAGAGCTGCCCGTGCCACCGGCCAAGCCCACGGTGTCCAGCACCCCCCCGCGCTCCCCTCTGCCCAAGGCGCTCCGTGCTGTGCCGCCCTCCGAGGACCCATCCAGCGTCTACTCGGAGCCCCTGGACTCGGTGAAGGGCCTGCAGCCGTGGCTGGACCCGCTGTACTCGGACCCTGTGGACAGCAAGGCCATGAGCGCGGCCAAAGCGCCCGGTGGGGCTGTGGAGGAGCCGAAGCCGCGGCTGCCGGTGCTGTTGCTGTACTCGGGCGGGTACGGGCAGGGCCGGGCTGAGGGGCAGGGCCGGGCCGAGGGGCAGGGCCGGGCTGAGGGTCGTGGCCAGGCTCTCCCTGGGCGCAAGGAGCACATCTACGACGAGCCCGAGGGCCGCGCTCCCCGCTCGCTGCACCCCCTCACCCACATCTACGACGAGGCGCGGCCCACGAGCGAGGCCTGGCGCACCCAGGGCCATGATGGCAAGGGTGGCTACGAGTACCCCTACAACCCCAGCACTGACGATTACTCGGTACCCGCCTTCCCGGCCAAGGCCAAGAGCCCCAAGCCAGTGCCAGCCCCCAAGCCCCAGGCAGCCTTTGTCCCCAAAGGGGCCGAGAGGGTGGAGGACCCTGGCCGGCGATGGGGCAGCGCTGCCCCTGAGAAGGTGCTCGCCAAACCCAGCCTCAACAGCAGCAACAACAACAACGTGGAGGTGCTGTACAGCCAGGTGGTGAAGCCCCAGCAGCTGCAGAAGAAGGAGCAGTGTGTGGATGAGTACAGCTTGTCGCCTCTCTATGAGGACTTAGGGGAGATATAAGCTGCTGCTGCTGCTGCTCTGTGTCTCTATCCCAGCAGGGACTGGGCATCCCAGTGCCAGCTGGGCTCCTCCTCCCCGGGCTGATTTGGGGCTCTTTGGGCTCTGGCAGAGCCCTTTTGCTCACCAGTGCTGAGGGGCTGTGTTTCCTTGGAGGGAAACAGCAAGAGCAAGAGAGCTGTGGCTGGTGCAAGCCCCAGTGTGCCTCTCCAGTTCTGGAACTGGCTCCACCGTGCCTTCTGATCTGCAGGAGGGCTGGTGTTTTCCTGTACCTGCTGCTCTGGCTCTGCTCTGCCTTCCTGTCTGACCAGGCTGCAGGGCTCTGGTACCTGTTGTGGTGCGTGGCAGGCTGCTTGCTGTCAGTCTCCAAAAGTATTTTTATACAAAGTTATTTTAATATTAAAGTCTGTATGTCTCAGAACGACACGTTTGCCTGGGGCATGGATGGGGAGGTGCAGGTGCATGTTTGTGTCTGTGCCAGAGCTACTGAGCCAAGAGGGAGCCTCAAAGAAAAGTGCCTGCCAGGTTGAGCTGTGGCTGGATGCCCTGATGCCAGGGGATTAAGGGAAATGAGAGTCAGGCTCAGATATGTGATGGCCTCCAGGCATAAGGCTGGGCAGGGATGGGCACCAGCTCTGCTGCAGCTCAGTGGCTGTTGATGAATCACAGGATCTCTCCTCCAGCCTGATCCCTCTGCTGATTCCCCCCCTGCTCCCAGCTGCTTTGGAAGGCCTGGAAAGGCTCAGTCTGGATCCCACTGACTTTCATGGCAAAATCTGTGATGCCTGCTCTGTGGTTTGGGTGATTGCTGTGCAGCCAGCCTTGGGCAGAAACCTTCCTGGGGAAAAACCAGATTGTCCTTTCTGTGTGGGACCACACCAGGCCTGCTGGCATTGGCTGTCCCCACGTCTGGCTGGGGCTGCTGGTGACTGCTGCAGGTTTAGCAGCAGTTGATAGTGACAGAACAGGCAGGTGACAGGCAGCACTGTGCTGTACCTGTGCAGCCCCAACTCAGCCAAACTGCTGGGCAAGTCTGGAGGTTTATGTCCCCAGGCTGGGGAGATGGTGATAAGGTGATGAGCTCTGGTCATTTATCTGATGCCCAGGTTGCAGGGGGAAGCCTCAGTCCTGTAAAAATACAGCTCAGCTGTGGCCAGCACCAATCTGTGGCTGTTCTCCTCTGCTGGGTCCTCTCCACTGGGGTTTTGCTGCTGAAGTGGAAAGAGTCCAATGGGTTTTGGGAAACCTCAGGGAGGCTGAGGAGGTTCCGAAAACTTTGTTGCCTCCCTGCTGCCCCCTCCCTGAACCTGATTTTATCGTTTTTATGTTCTTGACTGGTTTGCTGGGCCATTTGTGTGTTGATTCCTGCCCTTGGCTCCTTCCTGCACCCAACAATCTCTGTGCCTGCAGAGGTGTCTGCCCTGTCTTCCATGGTACCTGCCCTTGATGTGTTGCCCCAGGAGCTGCCTGGTGAGATGCCAGGGCATGGGAAGGGCCAGCCCATGCCTTTGGGCATGTCAGAGCTGGGATCCCAGGGAGAAGAGATGGCTCTGATGGCATTGTGGTGCTTGCCTCATGCCCTTGCTCACCTGCAGCTGTTTTCCAGGAAGCACATGTCAGTGGTGGGATAGCACGTCAGAAACCACAGGCAGAGAGGGAACTCCACGGAGGAAACGTTTATTTTGAAACAGCTTTTCAGAACCAAGTAAGTAGAACACAAACTCTGCTGGTGCTTGGCATCAGGGGTTCAGTGAGACCACCCCACCTCAGTGTAGGGTGCCCCTACACCTGCACTGAAAAACAGGCTGGCATCTGGGCAGGAATTCTCTGGGATTGCTGTGGCCTGGCATTTGCTACAACCCCTTTGTGAGCTGGGGTGTTGGACAGCAAGGCCAATCTTGGAAGCAACCAAATCATCTGGGACAGCAGAACTCGAGGCTTTAAGATTAAATCCAAGTTTCATTCCTATTCAACCACCCCACTGAACGTGCTGCTGTGGGATGAGGGCAACTCTGCATGCCTGCCTTGTCTGTCTGATTTCCTCCCTGCCCTGCCTGCAGCTCTTCTGCTCCTGCTGACAGCAATGTGTGATCTGTGGCTTGCCCAGTCTCAGAACCCCAAATTTCAGGCAGGCTGGTGACGTGTGCTGGCAAGAACAGGAAATAACGTGGTGCTGCTGCAGGGGACAGCTGGATGTCTGGACAGAGGGTCCCCAAGCAGCAAACTTCCTGCAGAACTGGCTCGGTGACGAACACAACCGTGGAACAACAACGAGGAGGAACAAACGATGGGAAGTGCCTGTCTGACCAAGGCCAAGCTGGGTGTCTTGCCTGACCACATCCGGCCAGCTGCCCAGCCAGGACCTGTGGCTGCCCAGGGGCAGGTCCTGGTGCTCACTGCAGGAACTCCTCGTACTCCTTGGGGAGCAGGGAGCCCTCACAGGAGCCTCTCCTGGCCGCTGCTGCTGGTCTGAGTGTTTGGAGGGGAGAGGGAGCCATCAGCAGGGGAGCCACTGCAGCTTTAGCTCTGCTCTGAGGCTGCAAGGAAGGGACAAAACACAAATCCTTGTGGGAGGAGGTGTTGGCCGTGCCTCGCCTTGCTGGTGCTACATCCAGCCCCTGCTGGGCACAGGGAGCTGCCCTGCAGGAATCTGGCCAGGAGGGCACAATCTGCTGGAATCTGGCCAGGAGGGCACAATCTGCTGGAATCTGGCCAGGAGGGGCCATCAGACCCCATCCAGGCTGCTCTCACACAGGGACTCACCTGCCTGGGCTGGTGGCGCTCCGGGCGCTGCTCCCGGGGCTGGGGCTGCTGCCGGTGTGGAGGTTTGTACAAGGAGCTCTTCAGGTATTTGTAGAGGTTGCTCTTCAGGTGCAAGGGGTTGTAAGCAACTTCCACTTCCAAGTTGTTCAGGGCGCTCTGCTTGGAAAAAAGAACTTGAGTTTGCTTTGCAGGATGTGACAGGTAGAGGCTGTGGGGTTTGCATGTTTGTGGGTTTTTTGGTTTCTTTTTCAGGGACAGAGTTGTAGGCACTCCAAGCCACCCTGCAGTGAAAGGTAAAGGGATTTTGGGCTGTGCTGCAACCTATAAGGAGCACTCTTAGCCGTGGATAGAACAAGAGGCATCTCCAAACAGATCTTAATGGATTTAAACATTCCCTTGCAGGATGCAGTCCTAGCCCTTGCCATGCCCAGAATCAGCCAACAAGCTGGAGCAGCCTTTCTGGGCACTGTCACTCTCAACTCTGCTTCTCAAGGCCTCTTCCCCCCCACAGACACCCAAGGGACAGGTATTTGCTGCCCATGGAGAGAGCTGTCTGCTGGGAAGGAGTTCTGGAGGGCACCATCACACTCCAGCTGTCACTAGACATTGTCACAGCCATTTCCTTCCCTCGTTATCTGCCGAGGTGATAACGAGAGCTGATAATGAGCCACTCACCTCGATGGGGCCCTTCACTCGCTCAGGGTGCTCACCCAGGAGGGCTGGGAAGGCTGATGGCAGCAGGAGCTCTCTGACGGCCACTGCTTTCACCAGGAGAGTGGCAGAGTCAGAGGGGACGATGACATAACAGGGATGCACCACCACGTTCCAGTTTGGTCCCGTGTTCTGGGGCTCATGCCTGGCCAAGAGCATCCACTTCCTTTTCTAAAGGGCAAAATCCGGGTGTGAACAACAGCAACAGCCACTTCCTCCAGCACTGCCACCCTGGGCTCAGGGCAGGCACTCACACATCAGGGAAAGGAAACTACTCTGCAGCAGGGCTGAGGACAGTATGGCATTTGTTTTGTTTTTTAGCAAATCAATTCTTAAGAAAAACACCCAATTTTGCTTTCTGGCTGGTCAGTAAGAGCCAGTTCTCCAAGCCTTGGTTAATTATTTTCACTGTTAAAGTCACAAGTCTAACTCCAACCCTGGCATCTGCACTTCACACCTCCAAACACTCATTTCTGGTAAGTTTGAGGCTTTTCTCTAAGGTCTGATGAGCTGTAGCACCTTTCCAACAGACAGAAGGATTTACAAGCCCTGCTCTGACCCATGAGGAGAAGCTGCAGCTTTTAAAATGTTTCCTGGTGCAGCCAGGATGTTACAATGTGTGCACTCACCGTTCCTTTCCCATCCCTCCCCATCACACTGCGATCTTCACACACTCACCAGGAGGCTGTGACACAAAGCGTGGAAGCTGTGCTGGTTTGTCTCCAGTTCATCCCAGTCCAGCTGCCAGCAGCTTGTGGGCTTGATGATGAAGGGCAGCCCATAGAGCACAGACTCACAGACCCCCTCAGACTTCAGAGCCCTGCCAGGATACAGCTCATGGTAGTGCTCATTGTCAGAACAACTGCACAGCTTGGAAATTAAACTGCTTTTTCCTAGAAATAATTCTCTGAAAAGACACTGGAGTGCATCTCTGTGCTGTGAACTGCTTCCAGGAAAGAGAATTTTTTGATGAAGTCACAGCACTGTGAGGCTTTGCTTAGGCTTTGGCATCCAATTAATTGCTGGGGCCTCGTTAGGTAATGAGAGAGCAGAATTGTTGCAATAAAACATTTCACTGGGGTGAAAGAACTTTTGCATGAATGACACCTGTGGTGTCACACTCACTGAGTGCTGTGGTGACACCAGGTGTGGCCGTGGTCTGCACCTGGGCTGTGCTGTTCCCAGTGATGGAACTGGGGGTTTTTCACACCAGAATGTGGCTCACCAGCACCCTGGTGATGTCAGCAGGCCCCAGGATGATGCTGCACAGGAAAGTGAAGCAGGGGAAGACAGGACAAGCAGCAGCACTCACTTGAGCACCCGGAGTTTGTGCAGAGCTGTGGATGGCCAGGCTGCCACGTGCCAGGGAGAGCTGGGATCTGCTGCCCTCCCAGTGCCATCAGCTGTCCCCAAAAGCAGGGCTGGGTCCAGCAGCCTCTCCTGCACATCACACTTCAGGCACACTGGGAGAAGGAGAACGGTTCAGCTCGCTGGGATTGGCAATGTTTAGCACATGATATGCTCCAAACACTTAAAAAACAAATGTTTTCTAGCAACTGTTGGGGAAGGGAAAATACTAAAGCTTGACACAAGGCATCAACCTGTCCCCAAGTCCCTCTGCTTTTAAATAAAGCTGCACTTTATTGAAGTGCAGCTCTCTTTATGACAGCTCTCTTTATTTAAGTGCAGCTCTGGCACAGACTTTTCATTTTGAACACAATTTTTCGGGCTATTCAACTCTCCAGATCCAAAAGGCTCCTTTTTACCTTGACCACGAGGCTGTAAATTCACAAGCCCCTCCAGGCACATTTTTGCTGCAGAATGGAAATGACTGCAGCCTCAGCAGCTGTGGCAGCAAAGCAGCAGCTTTTTAAGCCTGATGATTTTCCCATTTAGCCACAGACCTCCCCAGGGTCTCTAAATGGGAGGGAAGGTGCCCATAGGGAAATCCTGGGTAACTTTAAAGCTGAGGGATTCAGGAGCTCCTGGAAGAGGAGCAGAGGGGAGAAAAAATGAAATACTTAAGGTGTTCTTGGGTGCAGCAGCGTGGCCAAAACCTCCTGAGGGAAGGAGGAGATGGAGCTGTTCCCTCTCTGTGCCATGGTCATGGAGCCACGTTTTGAACAGCATCTCCAGGCTGATGACATTGTCCTCCACAGTTTGCACCTCGATGTCCATCCCCAGGATTGCCATATCTGCAGGGAAAAGGGAGAAAAAAATAGGTGAAAAAGCACCAATATTTTCAGCCAAGGACAAGATTTCTCTGGTTTTTCATGCCCTGCAATTATTAAGCTCCTTTGTTGGAGGTGCAGGCAAATGTGGTGTGATGTGGCTTAGGAGCATGGAGAAATTGTTATAAACAAGATAAATCCCCCCAAAAAACCCCAAAATAATACCTCAAGGGTGCAACTAGATGAGCAGCTAGCTTGAAGTCCATCAGATAAATAAAAAGAAAATGAGATGAATAAAATAAGGTGAAGGAAAAAAAGAAATGAATTAGAAAATTGCATGAGACATCCAGTATAGGCAATATGAACACAGAAGGGACAGCCTGGTAGCACTCACAGCTTCACCATGCAGCCAGGATGTGGAAAGACTTTCTGAGAAGATGAATAAATAGCAGAGACAGCCTTTACCCCCTCCTTGTGTTTACAGGGGGATTAAAAAACAGTCCTGCATCCATCTACACTGAGAAATCTTTATGCAGTAGCATTTCTAATGCCAGTGGCTACACCCATTAAAAAAGAAACAGCCCAAAACCAAAGAAAAACTCTCAGAAATTAATTCATTTATAGCTGGCAAATAATCCAGGACTACTGTAATGATTGCAATTGCTCAGCAGGACACACTTTTTGACTGTCCCCACCTCCCAGCCTTGAGGAAGAGTTTATGTTGCTTGTGTCTCTTGCAGCAAAGCAGACTTGACTCCCACTCACAGCAGATCTTTCACACACTAAAATCCTTCCTTGTCATCCTCTCTGACTGGCCCTAGCTGCCAGGACATTTAATTCCTTTTGTTTTTTAGTTCTTTATTGCTTTTCTTGTTGTTTTTTTTTTAGCTGGAAGCTGCTGCTCATGCACTGAGCTGTTGGCACTGCCAGCCCTTGCTCCCATTTCCCTGCAGAATTCACTCTTGCAGGATGATCCTGTTTTGGATGCATTCCCTACAGATTTTAGACTTGGGCTTCTCTCAGGGTTGTGCACTGAAGACAAAGCACCAGGAAATCCATGTAACTGACTTTTACAAACAGCAAAACACAGCTGACAGGGGGAATTATTTGTGTTTAGGGGCTGGTAAATGCTTTAGTTCTTCCCTCAGTGAATATTTCCCTGGTTTGTTTTTATTCCTTTTCCCTCTGTGGCAGATATTTAATCACTTACACATCTGCAGCTGGCACAAGACTTGAAAATTTTAAAAGAAATTCACTGCATTTATTAGGAAAAACAGGTTGGGGTGCCAACATCTCCTGTGCAATGGGTCCCAAACTTCCTGGAGAGCAGAGCCCACGTAGAGAAAGGAGCCCTGGGCCTTGCAGAACATGGGCTGTGGTCATAAAAAATGCATTAGTGCTTTATCTGCAGGGCTTGGGTTTTGTTTTTATTAAACAGAAATAGCTGGGAGCTGTTATCTCCAGCACATGCAAATATTGACCTTAGTTAGGAAAAGTTCTGGCAAGGCTCAGCTGCTTTCAGGGAGTGTGATGGGGCAGGGGGAGAGAAGAAAGAATAATAATAATAACAATAATAATAATAATAATAATAATAATAATAATAATAATAATAATAATAATAATAATAATAATAATAATAATAATAATAATAATAATAATTCTCAGGTTATCAATTAGAGACCAGGCCATCCAAAGGCCAGGCACCCTGTTGGTTATTCCCCCAGATTATTCCCATCTAAGTGTCCTGCTCTCCATGGAGTTCACTTAAATCACTTTGCTCTGATTCTGAGATCTCAGCAAGTTCAAAGCTGTTCTAAGATTTGCCAGCCTGGGGGTTTCAAACTACTGAAGTCTTTTCCAGCTGCACTAAACTGGGAATGAGACTATGGAGGGGATATCCTGATCCTGCTCTGGATACAGGTTCAGATAATTCCTAAATAAACTGATGGAAGAAATATCCTCAGTGAAATGAAGCTCTTGGTAAGTGCTTCATCACAATATTTATTTTCTAGTTCAACACAGCACTCATCTTGCACTTCCTGTGCACTGGATCTTGCAAATCCAATGCTCTTTTATAGTAAAATGGATTTTTTTTTTTCTGAAGCAGAAGAAAGGAGCTCCAATGGATATCATAAAGCAGTTTGGCTCATTTTCCCAATTATCTGTCCTATTCATTCCCTGTTGCTTTTCTTAGAGACCAATTAGTTCCTCTACTGAGAAAATGAAAATTTCATCACTTGACATTTCAGTGGCCTTTATGTCCACATTTCTGTTTTCACTCCATTTACTGGGTGAAAGGGCTACACAAAAATCCACTTTAAAAAATAATATGGTGGAGTTTTGCACTCCCTAAGTGCCAGAGAGGCACAGAGCATCTCCTCCTCTGTGGAGCTGAGCCTTCCAAGGCTTCCCTGCAGGATTCCCAGTCTCTGCTGGGACCAGAAATTGAGACAAGAGGCAAACAACACTGCCTGTCCCTCAGTAAAATCCAGAAAGAAGCCCTTTGAATCCTCCCTCCCAGGCTGCACGTTGCTGGGAGGAGTTCCTCCCACTGACCAAGCCTGTTCATTTGCTGCTTTTTTTGTCTCTGAGCCAGTTCCTGCTTCCTGCTGCTGCTTTTCTCCATGCTCAGTGTGTTACCCCCAAAACTCGATGCCTTTTTCTCTTTAACCTCCCCCCAGAGAAGCTGAATCCCAGATGAATTTTGAATAATACCAAGAGCTGAGGTAACACACGAGGTCTGTGTGTTCCACAAGCCCCAGGGAGGTGCTGTGGTGCAAATTTCCTCCAGGCACAGCAGTTCCCACTGACCTGAGGGACATTAAATGGCCCCAAGGGAAGTGGCAGATGTTGGAGCAGAGCAAGAACCAGTGGCTGTCGTGCTGCCCAAAGTAAGCTTTTTTTTAGCTTTACCTTCCACTCACCACTGCTGGGCTCCTCTGCTGGCACACACTGCTCCACGTCCTCAGGCTCCAGGAAATCTCTCTTCAGCACCTCAATGACCTGCAGCCTTCGAAGGCTCACCAGGTCTATGTCCTTTAACTTCTTCTCCAGCTGCTTCACCATTTCTCTGCTGGGCTGGCTGGTCAAAATTGTGATCTGAAACACAAATCAGAGCATGCAGGAGCTGCCTCTACCCCAATTCTCTCTGGAAAGGTGAAGGTGTTGAGTAGCACTGGTCTCATGATGGAGAGAGGAGAAGTCTTGCTGAAATATCTATTCAAGAGCAGATTTATAAGCTTTTTTTTAGCTTTATGTCACATTTAAGCCAATCTGAAATGGATTGAGAGGTTCACTGGAGGTTCACAGGTTTTGTGCTCTGTGCTTTGCACTTGTGATCACTGAGTGTCTGTGTGTAAGAAGGGACTTGTACATTAATTTTAGTTCAAACAGACTAAACTTGGCCTTCTCCCTTGAAAGCTGAATGGCAATTTTATATTTTTTTTAATGTATAAACTCTATCCTAAAGGTATTTCCAAAGAGAGCAGCAGTAGGTGTGACTCCCACCACTCAGTTTTGGTCTGATACTGAGAAAAGGAAGAAAAAATTCAACTTATTCTGCATAAAAAAATGCTTGTGATGGGGGGAGAAGGGGGAAATTGCAATCACTTAAATATCTGAAGCAGAAAGAGGCCCTTTTTTTTGAAACTTTTTTTTTTTTTGGCCTTTTATAAGGGTAAAACTCCCTCCTGCCTGTCAGTGATCAGAGCCTGTCCCTGCAGCATGTCTTACATCCCCTTGCAAAGAGAAGTACAATAAAATTGCATCATCTAGAGGAACAAGGATTGCTTCAGGGAGTAAAAGCTTCCTATATCCATGGATGAACTTAATTTTTAATGTAGCTTGTCCCTTCAAGTATGCTAGAAAATGTCCTGGATTTTGTTGTGTGTCAGAAAAGATCTTGTCTCCAAAGCATGTTCCAACCACCAGCTTTAAAGCACAAATCACCTTTCAAATGGTCAAGAAAAATACCTTAAAGCCCCAAGAAAAGCAGAAAATCAGTAGAAAAGTTTTCTGGACAGACACTGGGAGTGAGTCTCAACTGCAGCCTGATCACAGCACGATTCTGTGAGACTCTGGAAGGGTTCAAGGACCTGAACAAAGCAGAAAAACCTGGCAAGTTTCACTTGTGGGAATCTCCATTTGTTTTTTATGACTGGCAGGTGGACCCTGAGCCTGGGAAGTCTGAAATGCAAGAGCTGGAGCTGGAGCTGCTGTCCAGAGGAAAACACCATTTCTGTGTGAGTCCTTTTCCCTCAATAACTCCCTGTCCTTTCATGTCAGTTGATAATGCTTAAAAAAACACTTCCTCCTGTGAACCTTGCTCCACTTTCTGCATTCACACATCTGTTCTCATGTGTTATTAGCAACTTCCCCCTCCCCTTTATGCAAAAACACACATTCAGAGCTGAAAACACAGTGTCCACCAAACAGATCCTGGACCAGGACAGCTTTCCCTAGATGTGTCCCCTTTTCCTTAGGAATCTGTCCAGAGGGATTTGAGGACTTGAGATCTTCCTTCAGGACTTCTGGAGAGTGGATCTCTGAAACCAGCCAGTGCTGAGTACCTGAATTTTCCTGCCCGTTCGCTGCGGACAAAACACACATTTATAAAGCACCATGGTGTGGGATGGCTCCAACTCCCCTGCCAGCATTTCCTTACCTCAACAGAGCTGTTTGTGGATCCTCCTGGTGCTGTGTGCCTGCTGTACTGCTTGAACTGCTGCAATCCATCCTGCACAGCTTGCAGCACTCCGTTCCCCCCCTGTGGGAAGCAGCCCTCAGCCGGGAGCGAGCGGAGCTCCGAAATGCAGGCTTGAATTCGGGCAAAGTTTTCTTTCACTTGCTGCAAAACAGGGTTCAAGGAGCAGGAAAAGCTGGTAAAACAGCAGGAAAGAATGTGGAGGAAGGCTGGTGGTCACAGAGATGGCAGCTCACCTGAGCCTCACCAAGAACTCAGAGCTGAGACAGCTCTGAACTGGCACGTTGTGGCCACAGGAAAGATAATGAGTGAACTCTACCAAATTAATTTAAAGCAACAAAAGGCACTGCTGCCAGAGGTCACCTTCCCCACTGAGGAGGCAGCAGGTGAACATTTGACTCGTCTGCTTCAGGTGTGTGGAGCTCTGGGTCACTGAGGCACCCCTGAGCCATGGTTTGCTTTCAGTGGGACTGAGTGGGAAGCTGCAAAGGCTCTGCTCAGGCCTTACTCAGTCCCACATAAAATTTTTTTGATGCTCAAATGCTGATTTCTTATCTTGTCACCATTTGCTCTCCCCCACAGTTACCTACTTTCACTGTGGCTTCTCTTTCCTTGCCCTCCCTGCCCTTTCCAGGGAAGCTTTATGGACTCTCCTCCTGGGGAGACCCAGTGGGAACAGAGACCAGAAACAAGCACTGAGGAAAGTTTAAAACCAGGGTAAGTGTGTGTGACACTTCCCCACGTACTCCCCCCATCTCTATTTTCAGCTCTGGGGCTTTCCTGACTTCATGATTTGCCTAAAGCTCTGAGAAACAGCTTCACTACAGCAGCTGATGTCTACTATTGGAATGTAGCACCCCAAAAAAACACCCAGCAGAGTGAATTCAAAGAATGGCTTGGAAATTATTAAAATAATTGTAAAAATGTTTTGCAGTTAAACTTATAATTTATTCTTGATTTATCAGCCAGAACAGAGAAGGGACCTACTCCTGTTTAGAGGAAGAAAGGATAAAATATAAGCATATTCTTCAATCTAGACAGTAGATTAAATATATTAAGAAATCCCTGGAAGATAAAGCAAATGAATGCAAATTAGGAACGAGGTATAGGTTTCACAGTGACAATTATGAACCACTGGATGAAATTATCAAGAGAAGTACTTGATTATCTATCTAAAAAAGATCAAAACTAGATTGCTTTCTGGAATGAAGTTTTAACGAGGTAGGGGTACTTTAGTGAAATATAATAGCCTGTGATATGAACAAAATAAAAGTGATCTAAGGGCTCCTCTGCCTTTAAAAACTGTGACCAGCAAAATGAGGAATTGTTGTTTAAATAAAAAAGACAGCTGATCAGGAGCAGCAGTCATAAGATTATCCTTGTCACATTATCTTAAACCTTTTCTACAAAATAACCACCACCATTAGCCAGTGTGCTAATTTACTCTTGACCTGTTTTTTATTTTTCTCAAGATGTGAAGACTTGACAAAATTTTTCAGAATGTTTCCACCATTGCTGTATCAAGTGGAAGGGTTAATCCTGGGTGTTTACACTGCTGTTGTGTAAATGGGAGTGCTCAGTGTGATTGTCTCTAACAGGATGACTCCAAAAATTCTTGTGAACTTTAAAATGCATCTCTGTATTGCCAAACTATTACTGCAGAGCTGCTACTCATTCTCCATTTATTTCTGTTTCTCCATTTATTTTCTCCATTTATTGCTGCCCTAAATGGGAGCAATATTTGTTCTCCCTGAGATCTCTGTATTTAAAATCTGTGTGGATGTGGCACTTAGGCACATGGCTAAGTGGTGGATTTGGCAGTGCTGGGTTTAGAACTGGATTTAGTCTTAGAGGGCTCTTCCAGATGATTCTGTGATTTCGGGATGTTTCTCAAATTCAGCACAGATATTTTAATTCTGCACCTTTCCCCTTCAATATCTGGAACCTCCAAATTATTACAGCTCGAGCTGTGTGTGGTAATTCTGACACAGAAGCAGTACAGCACAAAGCAGCACATGAAAGATGCAACAGATGCTCCAAAACAGCTGTTTTAGGAAGGAAGAGCACAAAACTTAATTTATCAGGGTCACAGATCAAAACTGACACTCCTTTCAAACTCCATCCTTTCACAAACCTCACCTCACCGCCAAATGATCGTTCTGAGAACGGCTGAGTTTTAAATTCTTGTACAGCTCTCTAGATATGAATTTAGATCTGAATTATAGATTTATTTTTTTTTAATTTTTGTGCACAGCTTGGGGCATACCGTGAAGGGCAGCAGACACTCCTGCTGGGGCTGCACCACGTAGAGGCTGAGCAGGGGCACCTGGCAGGGCCCTGCCAGGCCACACGCCAGGCACAGGACGTTCTCCAGAGCCTCAGAGAGCACAGAGCAAGTGTTGGCCCAGGAAGGGGAGGTGACATCCACCACCAGGATTCGGGATGGCTGCTGGCTGGGGGCTTTAGCAGCAGGGAAAACTCTCCGTGGTTCTGAGGGTAATTTTCTGGAATTCATGGCTTCTGCACGCGGCTGTTCCGCGCACGCTGACGCATCTGAACGGGAGAAATGAAGAAAAGAACAGCCATGAGTGAGGCTCTCCCTTTCCCACTCACTTGAAAGCAGAGCTCAGTAATAATTTAGACTCCTACATCCTTTTCCTCCAAACCAATTGCTGTCCATACTCTAATAAAGCCCCACAAAATGCATGTGGTCAGGAAACAGAATGTTTTCACTCATGAGAAACGTGGCAGAGAGGTGCAGTGGAGCAGTTTCCAATGTTGGCAGTGAGGAGCTGTGTGAGGTGATCCCCCAGCCTGGCTCTGGAGCATCCATCAGCTGCTGGAAAGCAAAACTGGGAGCTCCACCTGATGCCTTCAGTTTTAGCTTTTGTATTTTTTAGATCCTATGCTGTTTTGGTGGGTATTTTTTGGTTTCATATTCAGTGCTACTAAATTCTCTTCACAGAGTAGGGAGACAAAACAATTCCTTCTCCAGCTCCATACCCAGGACAACTTTCAGGCCCAAGAATGGAAACAGTGGTGAAGTGAGAAGAAAAAAACAGGAGGATGGAGCTTCATAACCTGAAGCTGTGGCTGGACAATTGATTCCAATGTGCTGATGGAGCAGAACTCATCCAAGTGTGGGACTTGTGATCAGTGTCCACTTTGTGACCATTTTGGGGCATCTTGGGTGTGGTCTGGCTGGACTCTGGTGTGGCCCAGGTGTACCCATTGAGGCCTTTTAATAAATCCCTGCTTTATCCTCTTGCTCTGTCTGGTCTCTGTTCCAGATCAGCACTGGCCAGGAGGTTGCACCCAAACCCTGGGGAGAACATCCCTGTTCCTTCATCCCCAGCAGCAGGAGACAAGCAGATGGAAAAGCCAAAAGAGGCCAGCAGGATGCTGCAAGAAAATCCTGCATATCCATGGATTTTACCTTGTGGGTTGAAGAACCAACTTCAGAGTGTCAGACACCTGGGATGAGCTCCTCCACAGACCTTTAATGTGACATTTGTTCCCTTCAACCTTAAGCACAAGAGCATTTTCCTGTTATAAAATTTCAGTTTTACTTCGTGAGCAAAGAGCCTTTCTAAAATCCTCTCTTCACTAAATCCATGCAAAAATTCAGTGCTGTTTCTAAAGATACAGGAAATGCTTCAAAAAAGAAAAGTGTTGGTGTAACTGCACACACCTCCTCAATATGAACAAGGATAATTTTTTCTTTTTTTTCTTCCTAGTTTTCTTCCCAGAAGAATTAGTAAAGTTTTAAGAAACTCTGGATTTACACAGTTGGGCTCTGGTCAGAACCCAGGCCTGTCATTTGTGTGGTGTGTTCAGCTCACACAAACAGCTCTTTATGGTCTCCAAGGAGCCAAGACACAGCATTTCCTACAGCCTCCAGCACTCTGGAGCAAGAATTTCTGTAAGGCTTGGGAAGAGCAAGAAATGAGTTCCTATCTGGCTGAAGAATCATCAGAAAAAAAAATAAAAATCTGAATTTCTAGGATTCCTTAGGATGCCTGTCAGTGCAGGCAAAAGAAGAGTGAGCACAGCCTGAATTTCAGAACTGGGGTTAACCCTTCAGAGCTGATGAAAATGTTATAAATACAGACACAGATCCTGTAGGTATCTTGCTTTGATGAGTCCTCAGGTATAATTTGATTTTCAAATGAAAATCTGCCAGATACCACTTTAATCAGTGTCTCTCCTGGAGCTTTTCAATTTACAGCAGAGCTGACTCAATTACATCCCTGAATCTGGGCATGGACTTGTCTGTCTGAATTTTCTGTGATGAGGCTTCGATGCTCCTGAACTCTGCCAGCCCCCAGAGCTTTCTCAAACGAGGAGACCAAACCCATCCTGCCAGAAATCCACGAGAGCTGGGCCTTAGCATTGGTTTCAGAGAGGAAAATGAGCTTTGATGCTGAAGCAGACAGAGTTTTCCTCATTTTGAATGAATCCTCTCATTCTTGGCACTCTGCAGGACTATGCTTACTTTTAATTGGTTTTGTTAAAATAGATCCCTCATCAGCTCCTCAGCAAGTGAATTTAATTTCTTCATAACTGTGGTGTCAATTAAATCTCTGCTTAGCAATATTAATGTGATTTATATGCCTCTCTCTGTACAATATTTGACAATATTTCACCTCTTTTCCAGCTCTAGTGAGGCTGGAGAATGGAGGAATTCTGTGCAAGTGGCTGCTGTGGTAAAATGACATCCTCATTTAGGCTTTGGGGGGACTGACAGAGCCCATCCCAAGGGATCCCTGCACAATTCCCTGAGAATGGAGCAAACTGTGAGTTCTGGCAGCTGATTTGACATGAAGTTATTGCTCAATAAAACAGAACTCTCCAAGTGTCAGGGCTGGTGATGTGTATTCTGCTCAATGCAAGGAGACACAAATTCTGCAGAACTGGAAAGGGGAAGCAAGAAAACTTCTTTATAGTGAGTGATTTGTGACTGCTGAGGGCATTCTGCAGTTGCACGTCATCCTACGTGCTTAGTTTGTTATAAAAAAGAAATTATTAAATAATATCCAGGTCTAAAAAGGCATAACACCTGGTTAAAGAGGATTAAGGAGAATTGGGTTAAAAAGGTGCCATTTGCAGAATAGACTTGCAAACCCTGGGAAACAGGAATATTCTCACGTGGAAGAGAAATCAAGGTGCATAAATGAGTGGGTTTACTGGAGAATAAACTGGCTGTGCAGCGTGGATGGCCTCTGGTGTGAATCCTTTTTTCCACCTAGCCTAAAAAGGAAGGGATTTATTTAAAAAGGTCAGGATGAAGAGAAGAATAAAGACAAAAAAGCAAAAGAGTTCACAGAAAATCAAGCTGCTGAAAACAAAATGATTCCAGACCCAGTATAATAGGAGATATTATGAGTTACTCTCTATTCATCAGTGCTTTAATCAATCATAAAGAAATGGCTTTAGATTTGTGTTTTTATTGACATAAAATCATCAAACCTTGACTTTATATTAGTGTGAAAATCACTCATTATAACCTTTATAGGTTTGGTTTTTTCTCAAAAGAAGAGGAACTATAACACTGTAGAATTCAGAAAAAGGTATTTTTAAATCCTGAATCACTAAAAATGAATAAAAACAACAAAACCTTAACCAGAGTGTGGGCAGAGCAGCAGAGCAAGGACAAGCTCCTGCAGAATTCTCAGGTGTGCGGAGGAACAGGCAGCTCAAGGGGCACCTTGTGCTTGAGTGACAGGCTGGAATTCCCAAAATTCCACTTTGTAGGAGCTGTAATAACTCTGTGATCAGATTATGGGCACGGCTAATGAAGCCTCACGGGGCAGGGGCTCCATCTTCTCTGGCATCTTGATGAAAAATCCAGCATGACAACACACACCCTGATAAAAACCTGCTAAAAACCTGCTAAAAACCTGCAGAATTCATGGGCACAACGTGCTGCAGGCAGGGAATCACCACGGAAAATCCTGGGATACACCCTCGTGCTGGAGCAGCCTGGAATTGTCCTCCAGGTGCCTGCATGGCTCCTTCAACCTGAGCTCTTCTACCCTGGATGTGACCTCAGAGTCTAAAGTTTCAATCTTACTGTGATATTTTCATATTCATATTTCCTGTGCTGTTTTGGGGGTTTTTTGTTTTTGATTTTTTGGTTTTTTTTAAGCTTTAGACAGCAACACTCCTGTTGGAACCCTGCACACAGAGGATTTCAGATTTTCTGTGCTGACAGGGAATGATCCTCAAAAATCCACTGCATTTGACCTGAGGCTATGGAAAAGGGTCCCAAATTTGGGTGATAGCACTGAGATTATGAGTGTGGAGTTGAATAGAAGTGTGAGATCTCACAAAGTGAAAGATTCAGAGTTGGGAATGTTGGGCTGTAGAAATAGATATGTAACAAGATGAAGATTTTAGGGCATAGTCTTCTTTTTCTTCACAATTTTGGGTGATTTTGTGTGATTGGTTGGAAAAATCCACAGTGCAGAACATGAATGATTGGTTATTGGGTTAAAAGTAAAAATAAATGAGTTGGCATCTCAAAACTGGGTAGTTTAGGCTTAAAAACACCTTGAAGGCAGAACTCTGGGCTCCATTTCTGCTCTGTTAACTCAGCATGGAGCAGCACTCATGGTCAGTGAGGCTGTGACTGAGATAAAAAATAACAAACATCCAAATCCCAACAGGAATTCTGTCCCTGGAAAATAACAAACATCCAAGTCCCAACAAGAATTCTGTCCCTCGTGCTGTTAATCCTGACCCTGGGAAGAAGAACCTGGAAAAGCCAAGGGGATCACCCCACACTCCCTCACGGGTGGCTGCATCCTGGGAGCACGGGAAGGCCGCCCTTGTCCCACAGGAAATCCTGGGGTGTGTCCCACAGGAACTGCAGGATGTGCCCAGGTGGCCTCTGAGGTGTCTGCAGGGACTGGGAGAGCTGGGATGGACTGGGACTGGGAGAGCTGGGATTGGGACAGCAGGACAGGGATTGGGACAGCAGGACAGGGGTTGGGATAGCAGGACAGGGGTTGGGAC
>VYXF01003295.1:0-80315 GCA_013397295.1 Polioptila caerulea
ATATATATATATATATAACTAAATATGAGCATCTTTAAAAATTCATTATCGTTTCTCAGAACCCTCCAACAAGGGCTTTATTGTTCAAAGCTGCTGTAAAGAGAGCTGCACCAAAGGGAGCCATTTAGACTGCACAACAATGAACCTTATTGATCCTACATAAGTCGTAAGCACAGTTACATTTTTCTGAGTGCCTTCTATGGGCACATTTTCCTAATGACAGTGTATGTGTGCCTATGTATTCATGTTAAAGCACACACCACTGTGCATCACAGCATTCAGCCAGCACATGGTGCAAAATTTCCAGTTTTGGAGAGGCAACTCTGCAACCTTACTGTGTTCTCACTGCTGTTATGTAAGTTTATTTGGAGGCAACCCTGGACCCACACTAAAATACAAGACTGCAAAGATTTTCTGGCTTTTTATTTACACTTGAATAAATTGTTCCTGTTGTGGCCTTGACAACTATATCTGTATGCTGGTCCATTCACTCACTTTAACAAAAACAAAAGCAGCACATGCATAGAAGTAAAAGAACTGTGTCCCCAAGTAAGTGTTCTCACCAATAATCTGGCAGGTTACTCAGTAAGCACCATATTTGGATAAATTCTTTGTGTGCCCAGACTGTGAAGCACAGAAAGGAGAGCTCTTGCAGACTGGTGCCATAAACAGCCAATGTCAACAGGTTTTATTTTACAGCAAACATTAAAGAGGAGATTTTCAAAGAAACATAAGAAAGTTATGAGTGACCAGGGATCAAACACCTTTAGGCTCCTCTAAACAGCAAAAGGTCAAACAAAACGACCAGTACAGCAGCCCATACCAATTGCCACAGTGTAATGCTCCCCAAGGCTTCAGTCCAAGAAATCAGGACCTTGTTTATGGAAACACAATTAAAGCACTCTCTTTGCTTTACTGTAATAGACAGTTTAGCACCTGGTAATCAAAGGGAAATACCTGAAAAATCTGTTAATGGATTTCACTAAGGCCATGCATTAGAAGCCTATTTGCTTTCCTGTGGCAAATTTGGTTGCAAATTCACATGCTAGGGCTTCTTTGGCTCACTGGTACAATCGAGAGTGCACATCCCTAAATCCTCTGCTGCTTGGTGAGCCTACCTGCAGAAGCTTCCTTCTCCTTCCCACTTGAAGGAATTTAGTTAGCCAGCACGCATTTTTAATAGGCTCAAGTCACTTCCACTGTTTAAATGTTTGGACCCTAGTACCTGCTACAATGCTGAGAACATTGAATGGGAATCCTGCCCTTAACACCCACAAGTGATTCCCATATATGCTTCCCCTGGCTCAGACTGTGCTCAGGCCCATCTGTTTGAAAGCACCAATCCTGCTTTGCTGGTCCAATGCTGAGGCAGCGATGCCAAGGGACAGGAAGAGTGAGCAGGATACTGCTTGCTCACACAAGGCTACCAGAGTCCTTTCCATTGCTCCCACCCCTGCAGTCACACTAGGTCACTTCTGCTGCTGGGGTCTCTGAAAAGGCCTCACATCTGCCCACTCAGAGTACGGCCATGGAGGTGGGATACGGTCCAAGGGAGCTTCAGCTACACACGGTGGCTGCTGTGGGTAAAGCCTGTCTTCAAGGGCTTGCCCAAGAGCCTGTGCCTGGAGCAGAAATCTGTAGCTCAGGAAACACAAAGTGATTCTGCTACGGACAAATCTCCTTCTTATTTGAGGGATCAATACAGCAAAGGTGCCACAGGGACCCAGAGCTTCCCACAGGCATACTCGAGTCCGAAAAAACTAATGAAAGACACAAGTCAGAAACAAAAGGCTCAGAGTAATGAAATGATTAAAGAGAAAATACAGTTGAAACTCCTGGAACAAATTATAATTTAATATCTCATTATTTACTAGGCACTTTGAACATAACATGAATTTCCCTTTGCTCCACCAAGCCCACTTCATATTCCACAGAGCCTACGCTTCTGTATCTCATCCAAGCCGAGATGAAATTGTCTTGTATATCAGACAAATGTACTAGAGAGTAGCCTACACTTCGGTAATGTACAAGCTGAATGTTCCCAACAGTCCAACTTCCACATCGTTTAGAGAATTTGCACTCACACATTTTCATTGCATAATGAGGGGTTTTAGCAGTTCATAATTATTAAGTAGTTATTTTACATGCCCTTGTGTGTGGTAAATAATACCATGGAGAAAAAAGTAACCAAGGTTTGTATAAATGATTCTCCATAAACCTACAAGCTCAGGCTTTAAATCTGCATTATCATGTTGGTTCAGATCTTTAGGCTTAGGTCTGAACAAACATGAACTTCAGGGACATTTGAAATTCAACTCTGTATCCTGACCTGGATTTTCTAAATGACCTTTGAAATTTGGAACTAAATCCAAATGTTGCAGAGTCTCTATCTGGAAGCTTTTTGCTGATGGATTTTCATTCAGTCTAATGTAGGTGGCAAATTATGCTGGGAATAAGTCATTTTCAAGAGATCCAAGGTCTGGCATACCGACTACTGCTTCTAGCCATTTTAAATGGAAAACAAAGGTTCTTCATTTACCTCTGAGGCTTCTGTCTGATTTATTCTGCTTCTCTGGTTTGCATTTATTTGATTGTTTGTGCCAGGTATAATGGAGAAAATGCAGGCATTGCTAGAAAAGCTGCAATCTGCAGTCCCTCAGCCACATTGACCTCTTGCAGACACCTCTGAATCGTAACAGAAAGGAGAGATGGCAACTCCCAGCTGGACAGGCCTTTGCAGCTTGCCCAGATGTCAGAAAACTAGTCTTTACTGGCCGAGATTGAGACAGACATAATTTTTTATAAAGCAGTGAAGCACATACTTAACTTTACTCATATTTTAATTTTAAAATGCACTTAACTGCTTTGCTGAACATGGGCAGGCACAAACAGTTGCCACGCTGCACTGGCAATGTAAGGTCAGTCACTCTTATAGCACTGAAATGTTCTCCAAAAATCCTGGAAATGGGAAATACAATAAATCCTATTTATCAGGTAACTACTCCTGTGTCATTAAATCATAGCTTCATAACATGGTTTGAGTTGGAAGGGACCTTAATTATCACTGGGTTCCAATCCTCCTGTCATGGCTAGGGACACCTTCCACTGGCCCAGGTTGCTCAAAGCCCTGTCCAACCTGGCTTCGAACACTTCCATGGATGGGGTATCCACAGTTTGTCTGGGCAATGTATTTCAAGCCTCACCACCTCCACAGGAAAGAATTTCTTCCTAATATCTAATCTAAACCTAGCCTCTTCCAGTTTAAAGCCATTTCCCCTCTATCACTTACCACCTATCACCACATGCCCTTGTAAAAAGTCTCTCTCCAGGCCCCTCAGGGTACTCCAGGGTCTCTCCAAATCCTCCTCTTCTCCAGGCTGGACAAACCCAGCTCCCTCAGTCCATCTTCCTAGGAGAGATACTCCAGCCCTCTGATCACATTGGTGGGCCTCCTCCGGACTCCCCCCAGCAGGTCCACATTCTTCTCGTGCTGGGACCCCCAGAGCTGGAGGCAGTGCTCCAGGTGGGGGTCTCAGGACAGTGGAGTAGAGGGGCAGAATCCCCTCCCTTGCCCTGCTGGCCACAGTGCTTTGGCCATTCTCTGGTGTCAATACATGGAAATTAGGAAAATGTCCCTTCATCCGAAATCCCTTCATCTGATACTGCACTCCAACAACCCCAACAGTCTTCTGGCCCTTTCTGTGGAGGCAGACACTCAACTTATATTGGCAAGCCAGCAAATATTATCAAACATCATCCCAGCAACCCTCTTCTGAATTGTACTATAACTAAAATGAATATATAAATGTAATTCTGAAAAACTGACTTGTATTTCTTATTATTGGTGATATAGAACCATTCACAATAAAAATTAATGAAAAATAAATCATTTTTGAAATGCACAGAAATTCAGAGGCAAAAGTCAGTCATATTTTCAGGCATCTATGTTGCTTTCTTGATGTGTTGAAGAAAATAAAGGAAGATGAGAAGAATCAGTCTAGTTATTACCTGCAGGAACTGATTGTCCTTTAAAACAACTTCAGTTTCATGAGAATGTAAAACCTCAAAGCTTCAATCCAGTTTGAGAAAAAAACATCCAAGTTCCAAGGACAGTAAGAAAGCTACTGAAGCAAGTCTTTTGTTTGCCTTTTGACCATTTCTGCATGCAGAACTCCCTGCAGTGCTGTCCAGCTCTGCTTCCTGAGTGCTTAGAAAGAAGCAATCTACCTTTCACCATGCCTTAATCTACATTTTTCAGGACAAAAAATTCTTGGCTGCTATGCTGATCACCCAAATAGAATTTTTAAGTACCTTCTAAAAATCTCACATCAAAATAGTGCTATGTCCTCTGCCCATTTTGCTGTCTCACTTTTCATTCTATTTTCTTAATGGGAACTATGGACATATTTTATTTCTGCTGTACTAGCAGAAGATTTATGTCTCTACAGATTCTTCAGCATAACTGTCTCTGTATTTTGTGTGAAAAGCTGTATTTTTTTTTTAATTGCACTGTTTTAATTTGTATTTTAAATAGAAATTACACATAGATAAAGAGAATTAAGTTCCTGCTGAGATGAAGACCATTGGAGTCAGGATTATCATATTGTTTTTTGACTAGCATTATGTGAGGTTGAAAGATGACCTGAACTTTCTTCCCTCATCATAAAAAGAAGAAACAAGAAACAAAAGCCAGCCTCCCATTTTAATCAAATTGCCCTGATTATCTGGTATGAAGCTAAAGAAGGAGGGTTTAAATACCTCCCAAAATGAAAATATTTCAGAATTAATCTGACAGTATAAGCAAAAAGAAGTAATTGGTAGAAGCAGATGAACTTACATTGTAGTGATCAGGGAACAACTCAGGAAAGGGCACAAAAATTGCAAGAACCAAATGATTACTGTGGATTGTTTCTACATTAAAAAATTATTTAATTTATACTCTTAAGGCTGCTTAAAAGGAAGAAAGAAAAAGGAGAATATAAATTTGTCTGTCTATAGAAGTGCATTACTGGATTGCAGTTTGCTGAACTTTACAAAAAGAGAGTAGTTTCATATTAATGAAGAACTGATCTGATGATATAGTTTTCTTTCTGGAAAATCAAGGACAGTTTTCTGAATGGGGTTAACATGAGTGTTAACTAAGTGGCACATCCAGAGGCAGACTTCCTGCTAAATGCTTAGGAAGGAAAATCAAAATCCTTCACTGAGAACAACACTCTTATTTCTTGCTTTTCCTATCAGAACTCTTGGGAATAATAAAGTTTTATATTGCCCAAAGAGCCTCTTACCAGGAGGCATTGCTGATAACTGTGTTATCTTCTCACCTGGACATTAGAGAGAAAAAATACGGGGGGAAAGATACTGGGCTGTGCAGACAAACCCCAACTGATGGAAAACAGCTGAGGTTCACTTTATATCGAAACAGAGGTTTGCCCAGATCTCTGGCCAACACAAAACTTGACAAACCACTTAAAGTCCCTGTGAAAACTGCTGAGTCCTGCTTTGTCCAGTGAGAAGTAAAGTGTCTCAGGTGTGCTGCCTAGAAAAATTTAAGAAATCATGATCCTTATCATAGAGTGCCAATGAAAAGAAATTTACATATACAAAATTGTGATTTGCCAAAGGTCAGACAAAACCTACCACATGCTGACAGATTAGTACCTTAACAAATTTCAGAAGCATTTTTCAACCAGAGAACTATCAAACTACAAAATAAACTGGCATTTAATGTGTTCCAAGGACATGATTGTGATTGACTTTAACGAGTGGTTCTTCCTGTACCATTCATACCTTAGTTTGTCAAATGTTTGTTAAAGGCAGAAAATAAAGCAGAGCCGGATGTAGCTGTAACACTCTGGAAAACCCTTTTCTGTAAGCGGATCAAGTTAGGAGACTGTGGAAATTAAAGAGCTGTAATGTGAAACCTAATGTATAGTAACTGTCAAGTGAGGTAGTGTAGAAAATGGAAAGCCTTGTCTTAGAGTTAATGCCTTAATCCCAACATACCATTTACACTGTGAGGAAAAAATGTCAGAAACTGAAAATCCATGTAACAAGGTTATGGAACAAAGACAATAAAATAAACATTGTCAGTGACAATGTGTTGAAATTGATTTGTTTTCATTCCTGCAACAGGTACTTACTTTCTGATTTGCCAAAATTTCACAGCATCCTTTTATGTTCAAGTTATTCTGAGGCCTGTTCCAGACACTAAAAATTAATGATAAGTATCTATGACAACCATTGATACTAAAAATGGAGTGTTTATCCCATCCAATGCCTGAGCTCTGAGGTATTAACCTCTCAAAGTTTTGGATAGTCAGAAAATAAAACTGTGACGCTAAAGGATGTGGTTATGTGGTGAATAGTGAAAAAATTTCCTTTTAACTAAACACAAAGAGTAGAAGAGTTTCCTGATTATTAATGATAAGCTTGTGTTCAGGGCCTAGCTAAATCAAAGCCAAGTGTTCTCAACCATAGAAACAACAAAAAATATGATTGCATGATAATCACATGTGTTTTGATTATATGCATCCTACCAGTTCCCACAGACCCTCCTAGTCCATGGCCCAGGCTGAACTCATATACTGTCCCATGGCAAACCATGCCAGACCCAAACCCACTAACTCTCACAGTTTTGACATTAAAAAAGTGATGAGGAGGTGGGCAAACGTAGCCTAAGGACACCCATCTTGCCAGGACCCTGCCTGTGTCTGTCCCTCTGGAGCAGACAAAGCAGCAGAGAGCACCTACAAGCTTAATCACATGAGTACCTGCACAGAACAGGCTTCGACAGCTCTGTGCCATGACCACCAGGCCAGGACTCTCCAACATGTCCCATCAGATCCTTTCACCATTTCTCAAGAGAATACAGAGGGATTTGGATACCTTCCCCTTGGAGACAGCTTTGGTGGGGAAAAGGAGGAGAGGAACGGAAAAACTCACCCTTGGATTTTCTACTTGTGTACACAGGTTTTGGAGGACTTTGTGGGCCTTCCAAAAAGCACTGAACCAAGAGACACAACATCATGAACGAGAAATGAGGACACATGTCAGACAGACATCATCAAGACTCAGTGAAGGAACACAATAAAGACTCTTGGCATCAGCCATGTTGGCCCTTAAGTTTTCTGTTTAATGTTTGGAGCGGTGTTGATATACACCAGACACAGGTCAATGTACTAGAGATGAGCGCATTATTTGGCCTCAAGGACCACACCTGTGCTGCTAAAATAGTAAATTCCTGCAATAGTTAGTGCCTAGCCCCATGTTTCCCACAGGATGCTTGAATTCCATTCCCAGGTTCTAAGGGGTAAGATAGTTTAGCAGTGCTCATGCACTGTGCCACACCCCTTTGCTTCAGGGATATCAAAGGATCTTTGGCATAACAAAAGTGCAGAGACTTGGGTGCATAAAGGAAGTCCTAAAAATCAAAGGGAGAGGCAGGCACAGTGTCACCCATGGTGAAAGACTGAAATAGAGACAAGAACAGCACTCATATTCAGTATGAGTATTAGCAGCAGAAAAGTTCTGCACTGCCCTGGTTATTCCTTCCTCCATAGCAAGGAAGCATTCTGGCATGAGTGCTTGTATTGCAGGTGTCCCCCTACTCTGAAAAACATGCCAGTACTGATGCTTTCACCATTTCAGAACTGCAAGGAGTCAGGAAATGTTGCTGCCAGTGACAGTGGTGCCTGCTGCCACTATAACTACATTACCCTTCAGAACAACCCCTCCCCTAAGAGATGGTAGGAATGACAAATTAAAGTGCTAATTTGTTAAACTGCAATAGCACTGTCACATTAGCCTGGCTGAAAGTTAAAAATAAATCCATTCATTACTACACAGCCAAAAGAAGTATCAACTACATAGCCAAAACAAGCATTGTATCCCCTTTGATAGTAAAATTCTGTGTGCAGAACAGTCTTACAAGTCCAAGGAAAAAAACCAGGGAAACAGGTAGGCAGTTCAGAATAATCAGTTCATACAAATGCAGCAAGTCCAACAAGGATGCTGCCTCTGAAGAGACTTCAGAGAGTGAGCAGATGCATCTGCTGAACACCCCTGAGGTTCACCAAAGAAGTGACTTGAACCCTCGTTTCTCTGACTGCTGCTCTGGTAGTATCAAAGATGGATCACTTGTGACAAAACCAACAAGTATCAAGTAGTGATTTTCCTCCTAACAGATAAAGAAAAAACTACACTGTCACAATATTTTTTTTTAATGGATGGAGGCCAAGCTGCATCTGTTCCAAGCACTAGGGCCAAAATATCATCTGCAATTAAAGCATTGCTGACAATGTCGTTGAGGCTACATGAGACAGAGCAGATTACAGGTCATCCTGCAGCTTGGAGGTATATTGGCACTGTGACGGCAGTGGTGATAAAAATGTGTTTGTGCCGGTGAAGTAAACAAATATGACTCAAAGCACACAGGCAACAGACAGGCTGAATAAGAATTCACTTTTCTGAACATACCCACAATTTGAAGCACCAAGGCATGGTGGCCTACAGAGCCTCACTGCTGGACAGCTGTTGTGGAAATCTAACAGAACATAATTGAAATTAATGAGAGAAGAAAGCAACACTCACAAGCCTACCACAATAGCTGCTTTGTAAAAGCAGAAGTTCTTTTCTATCACTGATATATTCAGGAAGACATTAGAGTGAATTATGACATTTGATAAAATATCACAGTGCAGGAGTCATTAAAAAGGGGAATAGGTAAATGCAGGCACTGAGGAGGCCCTGCCATATTCTCACAACTGGAAATACAGAGTTGTGGAGATGAAAAAAAAAACCAAACCAAGTACAATTGGAGCAAAGACCACAGCCTTCACCATCTGGGAACTTACACCCCTTGTCTGGGAATGATCTCTAAGCCCATGCTAAAAGATCAATGAACTGCAAAAGATGTCTCAGTCTGCCTGGGAATCTGAAGAATGAGTGGAATCTGGTTTTGCTTTGATTTCAATTTACCCAGCCCACATTACAATTCTGCAACATACTGTCAACCCAAAAATATTTGTTCTATTGCCAGTGTCCTATCACTCCTGAAAGGGAAATAGTGATATTTTGATCATGATGGGAAAATGGCAAAAGCACATGAAATAAAGTGGGGGTGCAATTGCAGTGGGAGAGAGGAATAGCTGGGGAAAGACTCATTCTCTAAATAACTCAGTAAGCCAATACTTTAATACTCATTGTGAAGCGTGATCATGCTGCTAATGAAGCAATAAATCCTCCCTTGCATTGGTGCTGGAGGGAGAAGGGTCAGAAGGTGGAGAGAGCTCCCTTTCCTTTCTCATTATACACAGCAATGCAAAATGCTTTAATAAAGCTCAGCAATGTCCTAGAAGGAATAATCAGCTAATGCTTCTCCTCACAAAACCATGCTGCAAAATGGCACATCTCCTTGGCTCTTCTGGCTTCCCTCTTGGGACTCCTGCACTGAAGTCAGCACCAAGCCTAGCCCAGCCCTCCCCATCCTCCCTGCGAGCTTTCATCCACTTTGGGACTTCGACAGTTGACTTCCAGACCTGGACCAGACAATTTAAGCATAAGCATCATTGATTAATGCCTAATCCCCCTCCCCCTGCACATATACTCTAAAATGCCTTCATTTTAAATTGCAAAGGAGAGAAACATTTTCTTTCCCAAAAACTGAAACTGGCAACGAAAAATGAGCAAAGCCTGTCTCTAATTAACGCTAATCTGTCTGCCTTGTGTACGCACCAGTGAGGGAGCCACAGTAGGCTGCAGATCAGAAGATAAAAACACACTCAGGACTTCAACTGCTTTAGAAGCACAACATCTGTTAGCCATGTTATTCTGCAGCTATCCAACAAGCAGAGCACTCTTCACAACACTTAATAGCTTATGCATTATGGATGCTGCCGTGGGTACAGAGGTACTTGGGCTCAGGCTTTCATTCTGCGCAAGTCTCAAACTAAAAAACTACAGGCAGATCTGGGGAGTGTCTCTTGCCTCTCCTTCCTCGCATGGGAAGTGAGAGTTCAGGGCCAAATTCTGCTATCAATTACACTAGTATGGCTCCACGCAAAATCAGTTTGGTGCAACACAGAACAATATCTGACTGGCTCCATCCTTAATTCACTCAGTATGTGGAATTAGAATAAAATTGAAAAAAATCTCTTTGGACGAGAATATTCTAAGTCAGCTATTGTTGTAATATCCTTGATTGATTTAGCCACTACATTATTATTACAAATTAATAAAGGAAGGGCACACATTAATGGAGTTTATAGGTTTTTCAATTACTGTTTTCCTATTATTCTTCCTATTATTCAATTCACCAGCTTCTTCATATAGTTTATCTATAACTCTAATGCATTATAGTGCTTCAAAATTTATGAAGTATATACAAAGCCTATAAATCCTATTAACTAGCCCATCATACTTATAATTGATTCAATTATAATGTTGTGTGTATCTACAGTACATAAAGGGGAGGAAAAATAAAACTAAGACCAAGGGGTTAATAAATTCTTGATTATTTATATTTTCTAAACTTCTCTGCCACAGTGGAGACAAGACACAGCACAAACATGCTACATTCTGCTCCTTAAACCCTATAGATCAGCATGCAATATAGGGAGTATAAGAGACCTCTATATGAGAGCAACTTAAAATGATTTTTGTATTCATTTTAAGGCCAAAGGGACCATTTTGTCCTTCTAATATGACTCTAATAGTCGTATGACATGAGCCACAGTATTTCACTCAGGGATTCTTTCATAAAGCTAATGCTTTCTAGAAGAGTTGTGTTTTTTTCAAATATCCAACCTTCATTTAGGGATTTCCATCTATTTGTTCCAATTTTATATAGCCTTGCTGATAAAAATATACATTCTGGCAGGTTTTCATATCATATATGCATGCCTATGTTAGGTATCTAGCTTAGGAATGATTCAACAGATCAAAGTGAAGGACTGGAGTTTCCTGCCTAGTCAATGAAAGGAGGCAGTCAGTCAGCTTCAGCACACTGAGCCAGAGATGGCTGAAAGAGCTAAAAGCACACTAGGAGAATAAATACCTACACCAACTTCTGTTCTGAATCGCTTCAGATCCTCCTCCTACTGATAGCTGCTCCTTCCAACTATTGTCTTTGGCAATACACTTCATTTGCCAGACTGAATAGGCAGCTACTTTCTCTATAGCCATGCATGCAATTCTGTAATAACTAAACCACATGGAATTTGCAATGTGACAGGGAGACAGATTTTCCAGAATTTAGATCATTCAAAGAGGTCTTTCTCCCTTCCTTTTTTCTCTGCTATCTTTATTTCAGCGCCAACTCAACACAGTTTAGGCAACAGAATCCTAAGTGTCACTGAACTGAATTTGTGCTACAAAGCCATTTAAGTGCTTTTGTAAATCACACCCTTGAACTCTGGGTAGGACTGCAGCATTATCCTTGCCACAGAATCCGAGTGCAAGATCAATGTGTTAGTTCTTATTTCTAAAGCACTTTGAAGATGCACATACTACTGCATTGCACCCTGCAGACTTTCACTGGTGCTAACATGGTACATGTTTCTCCCTCTCTCCAGCCTGAGAATAACAAGAAAGACCAAAAAATGTGTTTTTCCTATACATTTGAGAAGACAAATTTTGATGTCCCAGCATGAATTATTCTGCACCACACAAAAATGCTAATTAAGCCTTTATTCTATAACCTGACAGATGTTTCTGATGCACTGTTCATCCATTTCATACTGTACAGAAGCTAAAGTTTAAAACTTTCTGTATTATGACGCAATTAGCATTATTCATGAAGACAGCCATCAAAAGTCTGCTTGAAGCGCTGTCCCATTCCTCAGAGAGAAGAAATTTGAAAGACAGGGCTGGAGATTGCCCTCCCTATGCACTAGGTAGACACGATGCATACACACACATATGAAAGCAGTCCACAGGCCCCCACTCCTTCTCCCCACATACCCTCACTCGCCTTTTCTAGCAGGACAATCTTCTGTTGCACATAAATTCCAGTCCTGGTGGCTTACACTCACTACTCATACCCAGCCCACACAGCCTAGTGTTGTGCATACAGAGAAGCAGTTTAAGCAAAAGAAATGGCTGCTTTTGTGACTGCACCATCACAGAGAACAAAAGTTGAATCAAAAATCTTGGTAGCTGGCCACCCTATTGCTCTATGGCATAGAAGTTTGTCTCAGTGCCCTTCTGTCCCAGCAGTAGCCAATGTGCCCCATTAGGAGCAGCCTGCTCTGCAGTTCACATGCACTCCCTGATGGAGCACAGCTTTTGGCTGATGTTGATGCTGCACCTTTCCTGCTGTCATGCTCACCAGGACGGGCAGGCAAAGCCAGGCTGATTTGAACAGAGATCACTCTGCTGTCCTGTGGGTGTGGCATGTACACCCCAGGGAATGGCCTGTCCTGTCTCAGCCTTGTGCCTTCCCTGTCCTCAGAGGGCAGCCCAATAACCAGGGCTGGGGCTGCTCCCACTGTCCCCCAACTGCCCTGCTACTGACAGGGCAGGTAGGATGAGCCCTGGCTGCCATGTCCTGCCCTAACATCCCAAGTCCTGACTGCTCCTGGATCCCAGCCCTCATTTTGCCCCAGTGCTTCTCCTAAGCAAACCACCACTGGCTCCCACTGTCAACTTCCCTGCAGCATCACAGCAAACTCATCTTCACCCTTGTCCCTTTTGTCCTACCTTCTACACATCTACACAATATCCTTCTGTGTTGGTTTTTTTTTTAATTCCTCTTACCAATCACTATTCTCTTTTCTCCTCTGTTGCCCTAAAAGAGCACAGTAATACTCCAACCTCCTCAGTCTCTTGCCCTTGTCACCAAATCAACATCTGAGAAAACACTTGTCCGTTTCTCTTCCTTGTTTTTTTTTCTCTCCAGTTACTCTGGAGCAACTGTCAAGAAAATAAAGATTCCTTTAAAAATACATATTCAGCAACTACACTCTCTTAGTTGGAAGGAAGCTTGTCCCTGGGGTAGTGATTATACATATAAAGACAATAATAAGATCGGGGGCTGCAAAGCTGCGTAGCAAAGGTAGAAATCTTAAAGTCTGTCTTTATAATCCTCCAGAAGTTTAATCTATAGCAAAAAAAATCTTATTTTACACATATGTAAATGCTGTGAAAACAATGCATTTGCCTGTTCATAACAAATTACACTATAACACATCTGAAGAAATTAATCAGTTAAGAGGATAAACAGAAATAAATTGGCATATAAAATGTTTATGAAAGGGATCCATAGAATTGAACATCCCTAATAAAGAAACAACCCATTTTTTTCTATTTGCAATTTTTAAAAATTCTATTTATTAATAATATATGCCAGAGCTATTATCTGTTACTGTAAAGCTGGAGATGTAAGCTATGTGATCTGTGACTTAACAAAGCAAAGCTAAATAGTCACTTGATCATTGCTTTATGTACTTAACATAGTACATCAGTAAATAGGCAGAATAAAGATTCCTAAAAGCAGAATTTAATTGAGTCAAAATAGATTATGTCAAATTCCTTGCTGTACAGAAAAGATAGTTAGGTAAGTGAAACCTGGAAGTGTGGCACAGATAATTTAGGTATAAGTTTATCAAGACTCATGATGGAGAATTAAACTGAGGATGAGACCGAAAAAACACAAAGACATGAAAACTTCCTATGAGGATCTTCCAATCCTAAACCTGATGTCCCTTTCTTCTGCCAGGCTGAATCCAGATTTATGTATGGGATCCCTGATCATGTGAAGAAATACACACATGTCATGATTTAGGAATGGTACTCCCCAGTTTAGTGCTCCCACTGAGAGTCTCCAAACTATTTGATGCTTACTCCCTCCCTTCTCCCTCAGCAGAATAGACAGCAGAACTGGAGGTAGAAAAGTTGAAGATCACAGGTTGAGATAAGAACAATTTCCTGGAAACATAGTGACACAGGAAAACAAACAGTTGCAGCAAGAATACTAAGGACAGAGGTAAAAGAAAGAGGCAAAATACCCAACCACTCCCTTTGCCATGCTACAGAAACCTGGAAGAGGGCCCTTCCCCCATCCCCAGAAAGGACAGCAGGTGATATCGAACAACCTCCAGGTCCTAGCCATGCCCCCTCCTGGCTACTGCAACAATTAACCCTGTTATGGCTGGAATCAGGACAACACTTCAAAGAGGTGTTCCAAAACAATCCATACCCCCATCACACATCTAGAGCAAGAAACTGAGCAGTATTATGAAGGATGTGACACTGACACTGTCCTTCCTGTAGAAGGTGAGAGCCAGAGAGATGTTCCACTGCTGAGCTGAGCTGGAGGGATGGCAGGGGAAACAGTAAAGGTACCTCTCCTCTCTCACACAAATATAACTACGGTGTGCTTCAGGATTTGTAACACTAGCGAATAAGAAAAGCAGGGTTGAATTTTCAATTACAGCAGCCTTGAAGTTAAGGAAATATTTTTGGATGCAGGGCACTGAGGTTTGAATGAACCCAGACTGGGACAGCAAGTGATTTTGTTTTCCCTACTGAAAAAAAAAAATTAAATTGTTCCTGATCATTATGTATTTGTATGGAAAATAGCTCGCTTTCTTCCTCCAGTGAGTTAAAAAAGATAATGGCCATTTCTGCCTCTTGGTGAACTAGATACAGGGAAGAATTTTCCCAGAGGTATAGTGGATGCCTCATCCCTGGAAACATTCAAGGAGAGGTTGGCCAGGACTCTGAGCAGCCTGATGCAGTTGAAGATGTCCCTGGTCATTGCAGGGCATTTGGATGGGTTGACCTTGAAAGGTCCCTCCCAACCCAAACTATTCTATGAATCTATGAAGGACCTGGTTGAACCAGCCTGAGTCAGAGGGAAGTCAGCAAACCTACAGGGTGGTAGCCAACAAGAGAAGAGGTTTAAGAGCACATAGCTTAGGTATAAAGTAAAAGCCAAGGAGCTTTGTTGCTTCTTACCTGAATACATGTGAGCCATATAATCTCAAATTCTGCTTACCTAAGCAGAGGAGCTACCAGCACGTACTTCCACATCCCCAAGCCACTCAGCTTCCCATTGAAGGACCTGCAGCAGCAGGCATGGGACCTGCACAGTCAGGGGTCTTTTCTGCACTGAAGGCTTTCCACTGTCTCAGTAGGAAAATGTTTGGTCAGACAAAAGCAGCCCTGGCCACTTACACTAGAGAGAATAGCAGCACAGGGAGTCTCAGGGACAAAACACTGTAAGAAACTTCAGATACCTTCAAGCTATGGCAATGGCTGTTGAAGCACTCCTTATTTCACTATGTGTGAGATATATGACACACAGTGGGATTAATCTAATCTACAGCATGATATCCACCATATTGACCTAGTCTTTCTCAATCTCCTTTTTAGTCTATGGCTCTTTTTAGTCTAGGGATCTTTAGGATGCAGTCAATTTCAACCGGTTTGGATATCTTACTTAAGAGGTAAAAAATCACATCCTCCCGCTAGACAGAAGAACGGGTCTAGATGACCAGGAATCTGCTGCATGCACACTGATGTACCATCAGAGACTGGATCTGGTTTCTTTTATGTCACTGTGTCCTGTGGAGCTAGCCCTGAAGATCATAATGACTCCTTCAGTCCTTAAAATCTATTAATCTTCTAATTAGAGCTAATTAAAATGAAATGCATTTTTACTTTTTTTTTTTTAGACAACTTTCTCTTTCATCATTAAAACACTGACATTTTTTAAATGAGCTCCCCTAATAACAAGAGAACATTAATATACTTGATTAGTATTCTTTTCTAATAGTTAAGACCTTGGCTTGTCCAATTACACATTTTTATACCATTAGAAAACAAAGTGAGAAGCTACATGTAACAGCACACCCCGGTTCCAAAGAACCCAGTCTAAACAGAAAACAACCAATTAAGTGATCTTCTGGGTATCAGGGATGAGGGAAAATACTTCATCGTAGTTTGTGAATTGTGTTTAAAGTACACACAATAATCTTGTATTAAATATTTGGGATAAAAGTTGAGTGATATAGAAGTGGGAGAACAACAGCAGAAAGCAAGGAGGTACATAAGCAGGACATGTCTCCTCTCAAGTTTCCATCTTTCTCTCTATAGCTCTTATGAAAAGTTTACAGCAGCAGAAGACAATAGGAGATGTGTCATTTAAACAGAGGTAGACCAGTCATATATTGTTTAGAGTAATTGAAATGCATTGCACAGGATTAGTTGCCTGCCAATCATCCCAATTAAGCAGGCGTGTCATTGATCAGCATGGCAATTAAGAGGATTCTAGGGTATCAGCAATTTATTCTTAGCAGTCTCAATACTAATTGCTTTCAAGCACAGGACCAGGTTCAACATTCTTTAAGAGAGAAACGAGAGACTTATTGGAAAATTTCTTGTTCTTTTCCCATGAATGACCTATGGGTTAAACTAGATTAGGAGAATTCACAATACTGCAGAGTTCGAACATAGCAACAAATTATTCCATCATTATCCACTGCTAGCAACAGGAAATGACAAGATCAAATGGAGCAACACTTGGTGTTTATTTTAATCTGGATTTTGCAATGTCCCTGTAAGTCAACAAACAATTCAAACTCCAAAGGCAGCACACAGTAAGGCAAAGGCTCTGTGGCAGCAGAGCAGACAGACTGTGCTTTCCTGCAGGTTCTTTGAGAATGAAGAAACACGGCCCTGCAAGCCACCAAACTTTTGGCATCCATTTAAGTCCAGTTTCAAACTGGTGTCACTCCCCAGTCTGGGGAGTTGTGTCTCCAGTTGGTGTCCTTCTGCTCAACCAAGTAACACCTAGGTCTATCCTCTGAGCAAATGGATTAGTTTGACACCAGTCTGTGTTTTACAAGTGTGTTGGAGTGTCTGGTGGTGTCTGCTGTGTCAGCTGCAGTCAGGAGATCCTCTGTGCAAGCAGGTGAGACTGAAAGAACAAGGCATGATACTCCAGGTAGATCAGAGGCTCTCAGGAGCCAAGTTGCCACAAGCAAGAGGAGGATAGAAAAAAATGGAAATTTACACAGGCAGAGTGAGGCACTGCTGGGCCACAGGAACAGCAAGGAGTCAGGCTTGGTCATAACCTGAGCCTTGGCACAAATCAGAAACCAATAAACCTCATTAAAGTTCCAATGAGAAACCTTGTGTTTGTTGCAGAACACTTGTTCTATGTTTTCAGGCTTTTTGTTTTTTGGGTTTTTTTTTCTGTTCAAATAGTTTTTATTCATGTGCCTCTGTGAGGAAATAAATAACAGATATCCAAATTTTGCTTTTCTTATTGTTTTCTTTCCACACCAAAACTACCGTGAACTGAGTGAAGAAATTAACATACACAACACCTCTAAAAGCACACTGATTATACTTGAATGCTTATGAACAGCAGCATCTATGAATATTATTTTGATGTATCAAAATCTTAGCACAGGACTTTATATTTCTGAAAACTCAAATATGTGGTACTACAGAAATGCATGCCAAATTTTAAAATATTTATTATGCAGAAAGTATAATGTTTGCTGTTAATCATAGGATACAATGATTACCTCTATATAAATACACTTTTTTACAAGCTACTCTTTAACTAAGGTGCATTTTACTTTAAGTGAATCATTTCCCTCACCAGGATCTGCAGTTCCTAAGAGGAAATGACAACAGCAATGCAGATCAACACACTGGAGACAGTGAGAGGAGGAGCGAATCTTCTCAGTCTTTAGAAAACCACAGAATCATTCAGTTTGGAACAGACCTCTGAGATCATCTAGTCCAGCCTTTGTTATCACCACCATGTCAACCAGACTATGGCACACAACAAGAGCAAATGCCACATCCAGTTGTTTCTTAAACTCCTCCAGGGATGGCGATCTACCACCTCCCTGAGCACGTCGTGTCATTGTTTAACAACCCTTTCCATGAAGAAATTCCTTCTCATGTCTGCCTGAATCTCCCCTGGTACAACTTGAGGCTAAGTCCTTTCATCCTGAAAATTCCAGATCTCTGTCTAGTTCATTTTAAAACTTCCAAAGCTGTAGGCAGAAAGTAAAGACTACATTTCAACCTGGACAAGAGAACACTCCAAGAGAGACCCTAGAGCACCTTCCAGTACCTACAGGAGGCATACAAGAGATCTGGAGAGGGACTTTTTACAAGGGTTTGTAGCAGTAAGACAAGCAGTGATGCCTTTAAATTGAGCATAAATTTAGATTAGAAAGTAATTGTTCACTATGAGGGTGAGATAATGAAAGACAATGCCTAAAAATACACTGAAACCATGCCTAGAGAAGTTGTGGATGCTCCATCCCTGGAAGTGTTCGGGTTTGATGAGGCTCTGAGCAACCTGATTTAGCTGAAGATGTCCCTGCCAACAGCAAAGGGGTTGGAACAAGATAATCTTCAACATACCTTCTGACCCAAATAATTCTATGATTCTGGCTTTTTCTGGTACAAACAGCCCACTAAACCCGTAATCTAGCTTCATGTCCATAACAAGACATAGACATATCCTTTTCTTTTCCTACCTGAATTTAACCTCCTCAGATCTCTAGTCTAGGGCACGGCTAATATTCTCATTTTAGAGGTGTGAGACCTAGAATGACTCACTCAGCGGAGACCACATTAATAGCCCAGACAGATCCCCAAACGGGATTTAGAATTTCAGAGACTCAAGAGTCTATTGCTCTAACACCTGAATATGCAAACCAGGAGTGTCTTTTAAGGAGCATCTCTTTTTTAATGAGCCTTGCCACTCACAATTCTTCTTCAGGCCTTGTTTTGCAGTTTTGAACGAACATTGATGTCTCTCCCCCAGCATTTGTCCCTGTAAAACTAATGCTGGCATCATTTTAAAAGGCTTTGATGTCCTGGCCTGACAGATGCAGTTCCTATTTATTCATTAAATGCTATTTGGCATATTGGACCCTTGCACCAAGAGACAAGAAGAACACCCTATTCACATGCCGAAAGAGTAATAACTGCAATTAAATTGTACATTGCCTTTTGCAGAGGTCAGTGAGGCTGCTATGGGTAATGGGACAGAGAGCTCAAAACTAGCAATTAAAATAGCCTCAGTCTTTCCTAAGAAAAGATGCAGAAGCATGCAGTAGATAGACGCACTATGCATGCAAACATCTGTTGTAAATGCATATTTGGCAACTCAGCAGATAAACAAATGGGTCAGTGAGTTAAGAAAAATTGTTTCTTTGCTCTGTCATTTCAGGAGCATAAAGCCTGAAACAGACTGCATTTTAAGCAAATCAGACTCTTTCTACTTGCAACAGTGGAACTCAATTTGCACAGCTTCACAACTATGCATTTGCTTAGAAAAAGGGAGTGCAGCCCTTGTCCCCAAACCAGCTTTTTCCTATTAATTTCACTATGCTTGCTCTTTGTGTAATGGAGCCATATGAAATCCTTCCATCTTGTTTGCAACTTGAATCATGTCTCTATTTTTAGTGGACTTGGAGCTACACTATGACTTTACCAAATGGAAAATGTAATCATGTCTGTGTTATGTATAAAAAAGTGTGTGTTTGCCCTGAGCCAAATGAACTGCATCATCAGGATTTTGGATAGAGTCAGAATTCGGGGACAGTAACAACCCTAGAAACTAGCCCTGCCAGGAACTTTGCTTTCCTAACTTGCATTAGCTGGAGTTTTATGACAGCTCCCCAGAGAAAGGCGCTGAGGCAGCACAGCAAGGAGACAGTGTCTCAAGAATGCAAGAAACCAAATTACTCAATTTGTCCATATAGTGGAATGAGATTTGGTCTATTCAATGGGAATAGTAATCTTGGGGGAAAAAAACTGAAAACATTTCTTTAGGAAGAGCATGTATGTAACATGCTTATAACTGACTCTTAGTTTAACTAGCATTGGCAGTGATACAAGGGTGTGAAACACTCCTCCCAAACTCCACGGGGGCTGATTTATGCCACTGGGCAGCCTTTTCACATAATGAGTTTCCCTCCCAGAGGGTCACATTTACTACTTCTGCCCTGCACCAGAGGCAAATCACATCTAGCTTCCAGGCTCAGCATTTAACAGGAACAGGAACAGCAAAGCTGACAGAGAAACTGAAGAAGCATAGGGCAGCTTTTGCATATGGAAAGGAGAGGTGTGACTGGGAGCATGCTGCATGTTGTTGCTATTGGAGCCCCTCAGAAGACCTATATACATGCAGTAGGGAGCAGGAACCCTAAACTGTTTGTTTGTACACTGGTTTTCAGAGACTCTTAAACAAACACCTACTAGATGTGCTACTCAGAGCATTCCAGATGAAAAAAACAGTCATTTTTTCCCAAATACTTAAAACATTTAAATATATAGTGTGCCTTTGCGGATGACAATAGAGAGGCATAATGTAAAAAAAACTGCATGCATCTAATCTGGTTTTCCTCTTAGAGCAGTTTTATACCAGTGTAATGTCATTGATCCCAGAGAAATTGCTACAGATTCCCTGGAAGAGAATTCTGAAAGAGAAGAACCATCCGGTGAATGTCACTGCCTTAAGACTGGTACATGATATTTTAAAATGCCATAATAAATGCCCGCAGAAGCCACAAAATCTCTTGCAAAAGGAATTCTGAATCATCCACATGTGGGACAATTGTTCCTCAGTACAGTGGTCTCCCCTCAGTGGAGGAACTGTCAGCATACAATTATAGATCTCTGAAAATCATTAAATCTCCATGTTTACTGGAAATACATTAGTGAGAAAACACCATTCTATTTCTCCAAATGTCTTTTGAACATAATAGCTTTCTTTTTTTCTGAAAATGAAATTCCCAAATCTGCTAAGAAATTACCACAAAATGTCACAGTTCTGTAATTAATAATTCAAGCCTTTTCCCTACCTCAACCCATAAAGAAATCAAAAATACAATTGAAATGTTGTTTGCCTGGCAATATGTATTCTACTTCACAGCAGCAGTTGTCAGAAAAGTACTTTTCGTGTTAAGAAAGACATTTTGGGCTTGGTTTATAAACAAATTTTTCCTGGTACAAATTACATAAATCAAGCTAACTACATGGTTTACATCAATTGCATTATATCAAATTAACTGCAAAAATCAAGCAAAACCATTCTGTTCTCCTAAAAAATGCTAAATGAAGAAAAGCAATTCACATCAGGCAACTTGTAGGCATTTCCTAGTTGTTTGCAAAGTTATGCTCCCACTTTTAGAAAGGCTGCAAAAATATTTGGCATAACATCACTCCACCATACGGTAACTTTGTTCTGTATCAATTATAATCTTGCCTTAGCACTTTGCTCCTCAGCAATTCTGATGCTCTGCAATTTAATTTTGTCTCTGCTTCCACGTGGGGGAATAAAGGAACAGAAGGAGTGGGTTGAGCCATGGACCCTGCCATTTTCCCACTTTCTAAATAAAAACCAGTGCCAACAAGCACAGATGTGGCAATGAAAAGACAGAATAAATTGTACAGGTAAAGGATGATAACAAATGCCAGGAACCAGGGATCCATCAAAAACATGAGTATCAAAAGAACCTTCTATAGAAAAGCAGATCCACTTAAAACCAAAGTTATTCATGTCTTCCGGTGCTGTCTGGATTTGGATGAGTATCTGATGCTGTGATGTTGGCCTTCCATCTCTGAACACTAGTCCAGTCACAGACAGACACATTGTAAAAAGCTGCCTGCAACTGAAAACATCCTTTCTTTGGAGACTGCATCAATTCACTTCTAAAGTTCCCAGCATAATTTTCTTGGATCTCACAAAGCACCATCACTAGGCAACCATGCTTTGGTGGGCTCCAACTTATTGCTTTAGACAAGTTCCTTTCTGATATATCCATCGTCTACCACTCCTTCCCTAGGGGTGTTGAAATCTGCCAATGTTTCTTAAGACAGAGGCAAACGGTTTTATTTCTACTTGACCCCGTGGCAAAATGGTATTGCTTTCCTTCACTGCCTCTAAATGTCTCAGCATCCATTTACTTCGTATTGAAACCGAATCGGTAATTGCCCGGAGTCTTGTCTATTGAAATGGATTTAAATTCTAGTCCATGACTGTACCAGACTTTTTTTTTAGTGTTTGAGTTGCATTTTAAAGGCATCTAAAGCCTTTGATACTTGTGCTATGTACAACAGCAGCAACAAAAACGGTGTGGGAAAAGAGCAAGTCCTTAAATAGTTTGCAGGAGTGGAGAGGCCTGGAGCCCTGAGTTCCCCAGTGGCCTCCAGCTCCCTGCCAGCACAAGCCCTGGGCCTGGAGCATGGGCCAGCTCCTCAAGGGAAGGCATGCAGGCCAGAGGGGTGCAGAGATCACTCAGCCCCTTAGATCCTATAGGCTGCAGTCTGTGTGTAAGGGTGAAGCCATTACTTCCTTTTTTAGGAAGTCTTCTCTGCTTCAGAGTCCAGACATTGCAAACAGGATCTGGAAAAGGGATGCGTGCACACTATGTAAAGTGAAATGTGGGATGTTTCAAAGAGAATCTCTCCTCAGTCTCTTTCTTTCCTCTTCACTTTTTTTTTAATTTTTCATTTTACTCTTAGCCACCTCTCCCCAATTTCTAACAATGTCTCACCATCAGAAAAAATATAGAATTTAGACACAAACATATTTCATCTCTCCAGTCCTACTATCATATTTGCTGAATCTGTCTTGAGTCCCATGTGCTGTTGCTTCTTTTTATGACTGCTTATATCTTACAGATGGAATAAGACAATGGGAAATATTCTTTTATCATATATGATTAACCTGTGGCAACTCAGGTCCTTGAATTAGGAAGTTTCCTGAAAGACCTATGCTCCTATTTCACCCACTTAATAAAAAAATCTATACTTTGTACAACAGATTCTTATGAAAAAAAGCTTTTTCTGCATGGAGGAGTTTTCTCCACATAGAAAGATTATACCAGGCAGGAATCTTGCTGAATCTTGCCTTATGCTGGGTGAGCTGTATTCCTGTTTGGAAAAGAGCATGCTTTTGGCCACTCAGCATTGACCTTACTACAAGGATGATATAAACCTCACAGAGGAAAACACTGCCACTGGAATGCACCCAGAAAAAACAGAAATCCCACACCAGTTGAGTGGTAAGTTAAAGCCCTGATCAGTAAATGCTAAAGTATTTATCTTGCAGACTTTAGGGTTGTCTATGAAAATTATTTAAAACAGCTATCAGAAGGTGTCTTTGGGAAAAACAATATATAATATTACATCAGTGGCAGCAAAGAGGTACTGCTGCCAGTTTTACACTATTCCCAATAAATCTTGTCCACGCTTTGTGTGAGGTATTCCTCATCTGCACAGCAATACCACACAGGAGCTCTAATCAATGATGTGGACTCCACGGTACCAGCCATTAAATGGATACCTGCAAAAATTACTTCTTTCCTACAGAATGTGATGAAGGGATCTAAAGTAGAAGATTGACCTAAGGGAGACAGAAGTGTTTTAGAAATCTATCTAAACTCAATTGCCATTCTTTCATTTACTTGACTATGTTTGAAATGTTTAAGTTCCTACAGTTCAGAAATCATCTGATACACCTTTGTGTTTCACACAACTCATTTGGAGTTTGATACATCTAATTATGCTCATATGATACATCTAATTATGGCATAATTAGTTAAACTCTGGGTCTAGGAAAGTCTGAAAGCTATTCAGAGCAACATCACTTAAATCAAGAGCTGTTCAGTATGAAACAGAGGTCACGTGGACAGCCATAATTCTGAACAACATTTTGCGACCTCATCAAAACATTAGGAAACCAGGAACTGTATCAAATTAAGTGGACAGATTGTTTTACAATGCAAACTCCTGGGCAGAAGGAATGAATAAAAAAAAATTAGTTGTGGTTGTAAAGCAATCATGGTATTATATTATTAGCCTATGGGGTTAACATTTATGGTTAACCATTACACTGTAGGAAACAGTTCCAGTGCCAGAATACTTAAAATCAGCATTCACATGTGCTCTGGTCAACTAATCACTAAGACTCAATCAAGCAATCTCATTTGAATTAGGTAAGACTGAGCTACCTACACATAATATTTACAAAAGACTGATAAATATCGAACTAGCAAAATAAAGGTCAGTTTTAGGGAAGTTTTCAGGCTAGTTAAACAGAGTGATCTTCCTTTCCACCTTTTTCGAACAGTAGTTCAATCAAGATTCCATTTGTTTAAGAAAACAGTGTTAGTAACCACAGATCAGAATCAGGTCCTAAATGGATAAAAACAAGTAGCACAACTAGTAGCTGGGAAGCAGGACTGACTGAAGCAATTAAGAAATAAACCCCCATCACTTCTTGGAGCTCTAGGTCAGTACAAAAGGCTGTGTGTCTAAGCCACCAAAACTGCAAGTCTGTTTTTGTTAGAGAAGTGAGAAACCTCTTGTGCACAGTGACAACTCTAAAAGTCCCTTCTTGCTTAACAAAAGAGATGACCTCGGGCAAGGTAAGAATCTTGCAATGAAAAATCCCAGTATCCATCAGAATTTGTGTGTAGAACCCAGAGGTGCTAGGCAGTCTGCAAGCACACAAGGTGGATCACTTCTGCCTCAGAAGGGCTAATATGAAATGCATCACCAGCTTTTGATTAGGAGCAATTGGAGCTGGTTTATTATTTTAGTCAGAAAAAAGCCTGAAAAATCCTATCTCGCCGTGTGTTTTATCTTCCATTGCGGAAAACTAAAACAGCAGCAGCAAATAAACCTTGTACCAATTCAATTTGGAAATCACAAGTTCAGCAAAAACGCAGAGACACAACAAATTATGGAAGTTACCAGGTTTGAAAAGACCTTTATAGCAAGACAAGGTGAACTACAGGTGTAAATAAGTTTTTAAAATTGAATGAGTTTTCTAAGAAAGCTTTAAAACAGACGAATTACAAGGTGAAGATACAACAGAGGTTTAGAATGTCATTTAACCAGGGGATTCAAACCAGGGAACAACACTGCTCACCTCTAGGACAAATCCTCCAGCTCCCCAGGAAATCTGCTACAGTGCAAGGAATTGATGACTGCAGCAGCAGCAGGACCAGGGCCCCACGGGAAACTTTCCCACAGCTGCACTTATGACAATGCCAGTAGGCACCGCAGGCCTGTTCCATAAATCCGCAGGGATGCAAAGGCACATGAGGAGCAGGACATACACACACAAGCTTCCCAAAACAGGCCAAGTGTCCCAGGCAGGAAGCAGAAATGTGTAACAGAGGCTGTGCATTATCTCTACAGCAAGGATGCTGGGATGATGAGGATGGCAAAGGCCATGGCCATGTCCTCCTGATCCACAAACATGGCACAGGTAAAACAGGCCAACACCACAGACCCATCACTTCTTCCTTTCCCTTTCTCCTATAAACTGTCTCAAAACATACGATATTTTGTTAGTAATACCAGTGAAAGTGACAGAGGTTATGAACCTTTTGGCTCAAAGTCAAATTATTGAAAACTTTCTCAGACTGCCCTAAATTGTGTCTCCACTGCAAGCAGTGAGTCAACAAAGAACAACTTAAAGAACTCAGATTTTGCAATTTGTGAGCTTTCCCTTTTCTCTCTACTCATCTGTGCTGGCAGGTTGATTTTTTCCTCAATCTGAACCAGAAAAAAAAAAAAAGACACCAATTTATTTTTTCAAATACTAACAAAACCCAATGGGAGAATCAGGCAAGAAGAAAATTGCAGGCTTTTCAATCTCCTATTGTAGGGAAGTATGCTGGAAAGACATTCATAAAATGAAATGAATGTAAAGAGTACATCCAAGAGTACAGATTAGTGAGGAACGCATGTGCTAGGATTTGCATAATTCCAGCTGGTTGGTGGAACATTTCATATTAACAATAATGCTAAAAATAACGTATTTTGAATATACTTGAATAGACTGCGCTTAAGCACTGCTGTTTTCTTCACAGTCGATGGGTGCTTTACGACAATCAAAGGCAATGGCAGGGCAGGAAAATTCACCCTCAAGTGAGGTAGTTACAGACAGCATTGCAAAAAGCTACAGCTATTACAGTGAAAAATGCCAACATATATAACCAAGTAACACAAAATTCCTCCACCTACTCGTCAATAACCCTTTGGTACCCACAAGAATCCAGGCATCAAGTTCTTGGCCAAGTGAAGTTCAGACTTGTTCGATAGTGGGTCTAAATTAAGCATTGCAAGGAGGAGAGACTCCTGGAATTCCATTGTCTCAAAAACTCACATCTTTCAAGAGCCTTTACTTCAGTGCCTCTAAGCCTTGAACTGATAAAAAGATATTCTTTATGTTTATAGGTTGCTCTCTCTAAGGCTTCTCTACCCCTGGCTCATAATTTTATTTTGTGTCTTTTGATTTGTTGGGTTTTTTAAAGCCCAGCTTCTTCAATGATATGTTTATGTAAGGATTTCATTTTTCCTTTAAAATGAAAACCCAGATGCTCTTAGCCTTGATTGTTGAAAAGAGTTTTGAAAACATCTCCAAGCTGAAGATAAAAGATCAAAAACCAGAAGGCAAATAAAAAGAATGTACATTTTTTTAAAGCCCCATTCTTTTCAGACAGCTTCATGATATTTTTGAAATATAACATGATTTTAAAAGGTTGAAACTGGAGGAAAAAACAAAAAAAACCAAAGAAAATGCCTTCCCCTGCAAGCATGCAAATACCTGTTTATTCATACATACCAGTATGCCCAACAAGTTAATGGAATTATACACATGCATAAATGTGAACATGTATGAATATTCACAATATGCTATACAAAGTTTTATTTATTTTTGTTTCTGTGTATTAAAAGTGAATATCAGCCTTGAGGATGTGATTGATCATGGCTCAGTCAACAGAGCATCCCAAAAAAACCCTTAATCAAATGTGTTGCATGTAGACATAGAGTACGAAGATGAAAAAATAGCACATCAACCAAGCTCTGTAGTTACCAGATACCTAAACCAATAAATAAAATGTGGCAGTAACCTGTGAATAGAAAATACCACTTATGTAAGGCTAAAGTTTGGGTTGTGAGGTGACAAAAAGAGGGAATTCTGGATCTGGCAATCTCCTGAAAGACGGAGGCAGCAGCCTCCATTAAACTCAGAAAGACTCAGTTCGTAAGTCTGACTTACGAATGAACAGTAGATATTTGATTGACTCATTCATACCTCAGCTTTAATTTTTCAGTATGTCAGTAGCTTGATTTTCAGTCCCAGAGCACCTACAGCTCCACTGAAGTAGTAGGAGATGTGAGAATTCAGCCTCTTTGAAAATTCAGCTAAAGGCACTTGGAGTTAGGAACAAAACGCAGGCTCAGTTGCATGCCTATTACTGTACCATCATTATGACTGCTCACAAATTAGGCACAGAGTCTCACACATGGTCTTAGTCATATGGGGAACAGTTTCACAGACACATCATTCACCTATATGAATCCAACTCCCTACAAAAGCACATCCCTTTGAAGATCTCACCTTGGGCTTTAAACAGTTTTTCACAATGGTTCTCTTCGAGGATTTGGTGGTAATAGAAATAATTCCTTACATATCACTGGATAAAACCTCAAGATTATTGAAAAAAGGCTTAGGTTTTGTGCAAGAGGAGGGTAACTTCTAACATTGCTCCTGGGAAATCTGTGTTGCAACAAGACGAACAATGTAGGGCAAAGATCATGCAAGAATGAAAAAAATATAGCTGCTACACTGCTACATGAGGGACATCTCATTTTAGTCCCCTAGTAAATCACTTCTTTTTTTAACAGCAAATTCATGCCAGAAGGGCAAAAAAAAATAAGCTACCTTCCAGTTAAACCCATTCACAAAATCAACACAATTTTGAACCATCCCTTGTTTGCTTTCATTCCATTACAGTTTAGAATTAACATAACCTAGTTTATTGGTTTTTCATGCTCTTCAACATTTGTCTTTTTATGCCAGACCCAAAACTAAACTTCAGAGGCCAGAACTGGGGCAGGGGAGATGGAAGAAGGCAGGCCCCTTTCATTAATCTCAGGCAAGGGTTTCAATATCAGACTCACAAAGGATTTACAGTACAACCACACAGTTAGCTTTTAAAATTACCCAAATGTATTCAAAATGTTTGCTTAGTTGAATCTGTTATGCTTTGATAGCACCACTCCATGCCATAAGGGTATGGCAAGGAAATCTAATATGAATTATAGCACTAATAAATTATCATTGTAAACTACAATCACACCTTTACATGTTCTCCTGATCTTTCCTGTGAAAAATGCATTTAGGCAACAGGTAAAACAAAGTTCCCTGGAGTATATAAACTTCTGAAATTCTATGAAGGAATGGAAAAAGAGTGATTCATCAGATAAAATTGTAATCTCGTGTGCAGTTCTGATGAAGCCAATAGGAATTTTGTTGATATTTGAGGGATTTTACTCTATCCAGATACTGTTATGTACATTGTTATGACCTATCTAGATATTATTATCTAGATTTCTTCTCTGAAGACAATAAACTGCATGCAGCTAAGCACCTGGTTCTGAAAGAAGAAGATGAGCACAGGACAATAAGCCTTACAGCCCACATAGGATGACAAAGTGATGCCATCCAGAGTCTGGGCAATATATTGGCCCAAATAACATTCATGACTTGTACCATAAACCTGCTTATCAGCCTAAATTTGCAGTTTCATGAGTTTCTCTTCCTCTATTCCTTGGCTAAGGACAACTTTGGCCTCTTCATTGGCTAATTATTATTAAATATAGGTGGATTATTCAAATAACTTTCAACATGATTTACAATAACCCTGGTCTCTAAGAGACAATTACGAAACGAGTTGGACATCTGAATATTTTGTCTCCAAATTCATTCCTCCCCATGGATGAACGCTTGATGCCATGGTAGATTTTGGTTACAAAAAGACTGAAAGATTCCTCCCCTTAAGCCCTACAAAGCTTGATTTACCACCTTAATTTAGGGGAAACCAAGAAGGTGAGCAGAGCATAATAGTGATGGCCAGCCTTTACCCAGAGAACTTAAGGTAGTTTGACATACTGGAGACCAGATTTTCAATTTGAAAGCAGAATACAACCTGAGCTAAAGATATGTTGGAACACTATCAAAATATTATTTGTCCACAGGACATCTGCTAAGAGTAGGGAGGAAATGTTTTGGAATTCACCACTACTTGATCATCCATGATCTAAGGAAAAAAGTGAAGACCACATTTGAAGACTACATGGCATTTGGAATAGTTTCACGGGGAACTGATGATGTTATGTATTATCTAGTCTTCAAAATTTAGCTTTTCCTCTCTCCTTTTATTTTGCCAGAGTATGGTTTAAGCTTGAAGCTTTTTTTTTTTTTTTTTTTTTTAAATCAACTTAGTTACAGGAATATTCAGAAGTTTTATATCTTCTGAGTTGAATGCAAAGGACAGATGCTTATACGTGCTAAGGGACAATTAATTTTCTCTTTGTGCTCATACCAAGACAGGATGAGGATAGCATTTTGCAGGCTTTGTACAAAGAAGAATACCAGGAGAAGAGTTGTAGTTATGCATTACAGTTCAGTCACTGCAGCTGGATACAATCCATATGATTTGCTTACATCTTCACAAGATCTTCAAGACGCATCAGCTGCAATGTGTTATTCACATTGTCAAATATTCTAGACAGGCCAGAAATAAATCTGTCTATGAGCTATTACTAAGAAATCATCCATCAGCAACACAAAAGTAATCTCTGCTGCATTCTAGCCCAAAGTCCAGTTGAGAAGGTCTAACATGCTGGCCGACATCGGTTGCTTCTGAGCTTGGCTTTTTGCCATTTTTCCAGTCATCCCAGAAAGAAACAAGGAATTAGGCAGTGTGTTAGCTTGCCAAACCAATGACATCAAAAAACCTATTAGTCCTGATTGGATTATTGTGTTTTCAAGGAAGGTGATAAATAAAAAGAAAACATATTTTACATTATGTACGTAGACACTCTTCATAATCTGAGGCATATCAACTATTTTTTCCTCACGTTCTCACCCCTCCAAAGTGCTGATATGCATCAAATTCTGAAGACTTGAAAGAGAGTGGCATATAAAAATAATCTAATTTGATATATTGCCACTGTGCCTGTATGGATGCAGAGCATAGGCATTGTCTTAAATGAGAATATGTTTTCTGTAAGTCTGATGATAAGAGAAGGTTTTAAAACCCACAAACATTCATCTTTCTATCTGAAGAACTCCTACATGTAGGTCACTGACAGAAACAACTAGGTTTGAAGGGGGAAAAGGGAAAGATATGCTAAATATTGATTATATTTGGGGTTTCTTCCTCCTCCCCAAATCATGTCTTCTTGAACACTCCAAACAAACAGAACATCCATTATTGTTGTCCTATTTTTTGTCAACAGTGAACTTCAATACAGGCCTAAATCTGCTGCCCCTGCAGTTGGTGAGAACACCTCTCTAATAGGACTAATGTCAGCCACTGCTGCCAAAAGTAGCCTTATAGCACAGATCAGCCCGTCCTTAAACCACATGGAGTGGAATCCCAGTTCCACCAAACACTTAGAGACGATCACAAAGGAAAAAGGAACGCACAACTCTGGGTATTTTCTCCATCTTGGGATTTCTTTTCAACAAAAGCAAAACAGCCAGCCCATGAAGTCCCTCTAGAACAGGGCGTACTCAACTCATATGCTTCAGTCTCGACAACAAACAGCCTGTGCTGCTGAGTTTAATTGCTGTCTGGCAGTTCCAACACACAAACTTCTCCAGCAGTTTTCAGATGCTTCAATAGCGTGGCTTCCTGGAAAACCATCAGAATCCATTCCCTGTCCTGTATTTTTCCCACTTGTCCTGAAGATTTTTCTTTGCCGTTCACTCTGGGTCACAATTGTCAATCATCAAAAATGCTGCTTTGACTCAATTCCACTCCGACCATACTTGCAGGAAAGTAATACCTGTGGGATAGGATTCATCTCACCTAACTCACTTTAATTCAGAGTTCAAGCATATATCCTTGGCTAGCCAGCTAATTCCCATCATAATGAGAGTCTTCAGGCAGCTGAAGATTCATTTAATTCCAGCACAGGCTTCTAAATTAAGTGCAATGAATTTACCTCAACTCCTTGACTATACAAGAAACCCAGAGAATTAGCTCGGGCTAGTTGCTTCCTTTTATAGATCTGGTTTAGCAGTGGTTACATGATCTAGCTCCATGCAACAGTGTCAGATCCCAGTGGGAATTCGATTGGCGCATATATTCTAAAAGATTTCAAAGATCTTTTTAGTGGCTCTCTGTTTACCCAAAGCATCATATGTTCAGTAACTTCAAGCCAACCTCTAAGAAGTCTAGCTGAGGTGTTCAAATGTCTTAATCTCTTCCTCCTGGAAACTGGAAAAATGTACTTTATGAGATAATACAGCAGGGTCCAAATTTTCGTATGACAATCAGCAATATTTTCTTTTATTGTCAGTTTCAGACTTGCATAGAAAACAAGGTGCCTGTATTTCTCAAAGTATGATATTTTTCACTTTGATTTTTCATTGGGCTTTCAAATCTGCATGCAATTTTTGCTTTTAAACCAGCTGAACATACAAACACAACTATAATTGATTTTGGCATTCAACAGAAGAAATAGAGTCTCATGTATTTGGGGTTTCTATTATCAGAACCCATTTTAGCTACTTTTTTTTTTTCCAACATAATAAAATGATTATGCAAAAAACTACAGTGGCATGCTAAATCTTCCAGACACAAGAACAAATTAATGACTTAGTGGGTGAAACTCTGGAATGCTGACAACTGCAAGCTAGGCTTCTCTGAAGTACTGGTAGCATAGTTAACAGCCTGCAACCAAACTGTCTTACAATCCTTGTGTGAACCATCAATTTATGCCTTTAAACTTACACTGCTATTATACCACTAAATTCCTATTTTTTTCTTGCCAAAGCTTACTTTATTTTCTTGGGCAAATTCTACACTAACACAAAATGTTAGCCTGGGGTTGTTTGGAGAAACAGGTGTATATAGAAATGAAATGTGCATCAAACTTTGAGGGCATTCACACAGGGTAAAACAGATTTAGCTTGCATGTTGAGATGCTGGAAGGAAGACGTATCTGAAAGAGTAATTAAGAATAAAATACAGTAAAAAGCCATGTATCCCTTTTATCATACACCCTCTTTAACTTCTGCTTTTTCTTCAGCTTCCTCCCAGTCAGATCTTCTTTCATATAACTTACATATTAAGTACTTTCATGCTCTGTGTAAAAATAGTGTCAGGTTGTTCTAGTTTCTAGCAGGGCAATTACTGAGACACAGGTGTTGTGAAAAAATAGATAAAGGAAGCCCTCTTTCAGAGCCTTGTCACAGAGAAAGAGAAACCAGATGTTGCTTCTCCTGCTTAGCCCCCCTCTACTATTGTAATTCTTGGCTTAGGAAATTCCCAATCTAGGAAAGTTTAGCCAAGTGGTATCTCCATAAGCTCACTGAGACATCTGCTGCTTCCTTGAGCTGGAGATACTACCTAGACTTTCACACTGAGCTTGTTTCTGGCACTTCTTGCATTTACTTATTCCCACCTGGTGAAACAGACCCATCAGCCTACAAAGCCGGGCAGCTCTGGGGCCATCCCTGCCACGAGTCATACTCTAAACCAGTCCAAAGTCATTTTTCCTCCCTGCAGAAACCTATGCCAAAACCCTGTCATTTTGAAATCTCTACTATAACATTTCATGGCCATTCCAAAAGACACCACCGCTTGCAAAATGTAGTTATAAAATACTACCCCATAAACTTTGAAAACTATTCAGGGGACTATAAAATCATCACATAAACTCTCACCAAAAACAAGGGCAGGGGGGACAAGTAATAGAAATTTAAACTTCTTGAAAGAAGGATAGTAAATATGTTTTAATTTTGCAGTAATTAACACCAGCTCCTTGTTACCTTCAGATCTTTTAAGGTGTCACACTAAATGATGCTCTTCATGAAAAGTAACTTTTAACCATTTCTAAAAGGCAGAAAAATTACTTCTGATTAAGAAAGCTAAATTGCTTTTCTTAAAACAACATATTCAAAAAGTCTTAGAGGTGTGTCCTGACAGAAATAAGTGCATCAAAAACCTAGAGCTTTTTGCTTTGGTTTTATGCTTATAGGGTGATATTCTATTCCCACAAAAGCCAATGGAAATTTTGACATCCACTTCAATGGTGACAGAATTTCACTCACTAAGTTAAATGACATTTATTAGATTTTCTTGTTAAATGCAGAGGAAAATCCTGTTCAGGATTCCTGCTAATCCAGACTCAGAGTTTCTACATGACTATAGCAAGAAAGTTGGTAACCTCAGATCTCTTCTAAAGTGTACAGAAATGACCCAATTTCCCACATTCTTTTGAATACTAAATCTTTGAAGCCTGTGATGAGGGAGGAACCGCTATGTTGCACTTTGAGTTTCACTCAATATTCTGACAGCAGTCTTTGTGAGTCTGCAAGGATTTACATTCATTGTCTCTCCAGAGTCACTTGCAAAATGATTTCTAAAAATTCTCTCTTTCAACTACTATTAGACACTGTCTAATACAGGAACAAGGAATTCCTGGCCCAAGGGCCAGATACAATCTGCAACTTAATTTCAGGCAGTCTGCAGCCAAATGAGTTTGCATGTGTGTGTATTCATTATTGGCTGAAAAACCAAAGTGCTTATTGACACATGACTTGCCAAATGCCTCCAAGGGACCTAGCTGGTCCTTCTCAAGAAAAGGACCTCTACTCCAGGGCTAATAAACTGCAACTCATCATTACAGATACCAACCAAGCAACACAGAAACACAATGTTGCAGATTATTCCAGAGTACATAAACGCAGTATTCCAAAGTGATTGTCACGTAGGTTTGCCATGCTGGTGCAAAGGGCACCATTAGCAAGGCATTAGTGAGACTACTCAGTGCTGACAGCCTCAAAGCAGTAAATGGCAAAGATGGAGAGGGAGGAGGAGAGAAAGAAAAAATTACTATACTGTGAGCTTCCGAGTTCAGAGAAGATTTGGGGACTGCCAGGAAAAGAAACAAACAAACAAACAAGCAGGCATCTTTTTGCTTTCAAATATTTTTTGAGCATTTGAAATAGAAAGTGAGGGAGAGCATAATTTCTGCAAGGTTCCTTTTTAAGCAAAGTGTATTTTTATATCAAGCAACATTAAAAGAGAATGAAATAGATTCAGAGGGGAAAAAAGAGTTCAGTTGAGGAAGTTGCTCACATCCTCCTGTTACTTGATCTGAACCATCTCATATCCATCTAGGTTATTGCTGTTTCCTCTATCTGTCACAGATAAATGACTGTCCACGCAGTAAGAGCCACTGCTATGCAACAGCTGTGCTCTAATGGACATTTTAAAGTTCCTTGGATTGGCAGGGAAGGAAGGAAGGGAGGGAGGAGGGAAGGGAGGGAAGGAAGGGAAGGGAGGAAAGAAGGGAAGGAAGGGAGGAAGGGAGGAAGGGAGGAAGGGAGGAAGGGAGGAAGGGAGGAAGGAAGGGATGATGAGGTGGAGAGGCAAATGAGAGAGAGGCAAATGTAATGGGTTTACATTGTCGCCCTTCATAAATCTTGATGGTGTCTTCAACAAGATCTAGAAAAATCACAATTTCACTCCAGGACAGGTATGTTCATTACCCAGGTTCAAACTGTATGAAAAATTACTGTGGGAGAAACATTCACAATTGATTTATGGCTGAATTGAGGAAAGTGGAACTGCCACGGCCAACCCACTGCCTTCAAAATATCTTCCAATCTTGCATCAACACTAAAAGCTTTGCAGGAAGCTGCTTCTATCATTTGTGTACCCAAACACAAGGCATTAGCCCAGCACATCCCATTAATCATTCCAGCCACCTAGAAATGAAAGCTGTAATAAAATGGAGAAAGGGGAAGAATTAATAATTTAGTACTTGATCTCTATCTGGAAAAATATACCATTCTAAAATAAACACTTCTCTATAAGCCTGAGAGAGTTCTTAACAATATTTATATTAAAAAATCTAACCAATTTATTCATGGTTTAAAAAAAAAAAAAAAAAAAAAAAAGAAAAGAAAAATCTTTCTGGACAGACTCAGGCTTCAGAATATTTGTTTACCTTATTTTTAAAAAATACCTAATTTCTTGAGAATTGTTCAAGGCAAGCTAAACAAAGGGATTGCCTCATATAACAGATCATTTTGAAGATCTGCTGTTCAATGTCTCCATATGCATCAAATCAATACAAAGGGCACAAGGATATTTAGATTAATTTCTGTGCTCCAAGAAGTGCAAAAATATCTAAGGCCATGTATACTATGCTAACCAGAAAGTTCATCATCAACAGACACATTACTTAGGAGCTACATCATGCCTTCAGGAAAATTTAACTCATATGCTGCTATGGCACAACAAAGGTGTTGATCCCGAGCAGCAGCAGAGTGAAAGGAAAGTGAAGGGAAGTTAAAAAAAATGATTCTGCTTCAAGGAACAATCTCTAAAATCAAAACGCAACTTTCTGACACTATGAAAGGAACTAGGACCTTCTGTGAAAGAGCCATCTGTGTACAGCCCTGAAAGAAGGAACACATAAAAGCCATTGGAAAAAAAATCACACCGTGTTACTCTTGTGGCATCCTATTGAACAATCCCCTATCACGTTTCGCTAAAAATTCATTTGTGCCTGCACACACCCAGACACACAGATTTGTTTCATGTACACCTGAGTAAGTGGCTTTAGGCCACTGTTTTTTTTTCCAAAGCATGCCAACTAGACTAATGAGATAGTACATGTTATAAAAGAGACTTTTAAAGTTGCACAGTAGCTGAATCACACTGTATCAGGACAAGCACTAGACATCTCTATCAAAGGCTGTTTTTTTTAAATGAGCACAGTACACTGTATTATTAACTCCTCTTATAGAATGTAAACAGCATTTCAGAGGAGGAATTAATAACGAAAAATTCAAATGACAGTTTGAAAACTGGAGCACAAAGAAACTAAGTAACAAACCCTCTGAGGAGGCACATTTGTTGGGAGTTAGGCTTTTACAGGACAACAGCTGTCACCTATCCTTTACCCCTATTTAAATCCTAAAGTTGAGGTCCTGACATTAGGATTGAACTCTTAATATCACATCTCAAATTAGTCATAATTACTATCTTTTTGAACCACTGTGGGGTTTCATCCTGAATCCCTATGGCCTATGCTACGGGATAGGAACAGACTAAGTTTCTGCCTCCCACCTCCAACATGAGCAGTATCCTCCATATTTGTATCATTTCACCTCTATCTCCTAAGGCTATATTTTTGGTCCTTCTTCTGGCAGGAGGTTTCTCAGGCTCTTGAATGTTCTTGTCACCCTTTTTCCAATCCCCCTATTTCAGTCACATACTTTGGGAGCTCGGGAGGCCAAAATTTGGCACTGTGTTCTAGCTGAGACCACAGACACAGCTCTATGCAAAAGGCTGTACAATATCCTCTCAGTTACTCAACTTCTTAGCAGCCTTGAATGATGTGCAACCTAATATCACATTGGGTTTTGGCTGGTGTAATTTGATCAAGTGTCCCCACTGATCTCTCATATTCATCTCTTCTGGATCTGCCAGGACTGACTGTTCACACTCAATCGTTCTTTATTCATCACTGATCTTCATCCAGCACTGGTCTGCTCATTTGGTGGAAAACTTTATGATTAATACTTCTTGCTCCTCCTGAACAGACTGTGTTAGTATTTCCACACAGATTTTACAATATGGTGGCTCCAGCTCTCTCTCAATAAACAGGTAAACAACAGAAATCATTGTTAATTTGCAGATGTCCAAAGTTCAGCTTTGGTGTCTTTCTACCCCAACAGATTAGCCTAAACCTCTGCTTTTCCTCTCCTTCCCAGCTTTCAGTCTGATAATAGTATTTTGTCTGTTACTCCACAACATCGGAGTTTCTGTAGATTTTTTTGTCCAGAGGTCTATCACTCACAGCATTTTGCTTCCAATCACTCATTAATTTTCTAATACATTCTCCATGCTAAAGAAGATCACTGAAACATTTGCCTTTATGGCAAAAAAGAACCAAAAAAAAACCCAAACAAAAACCAACCAAACAAACCAAAAAAAAAACCCAACATACAAAAAACCCCACAAAAATTGGTAGATTACATCATGCCTCTGGTACTTTACTATTGTTTTTAAATGAGGACTTCAAGTTGATTGCCAAGTCCAGATGTAAAGTGTTACTTAAATATATCACTGAATTAACTAACTATGCCTGTAACTGATTCACAGCTGAAGTTCTGTTTCCACTAGAATTTATAGGAGACACAAGCCTCAAATCACTGTGAAACCCAGCCACAATTCAAAGTCCTCTGGCATATGGGACCGACTGGTCTAGTAGAGATTTGCTGCTGGAGCATTCAACAGTTTGTGCTTGAATCCCAGCCCCTGGCCACTCCATTTCTGCTCACAGCATTTTGCTATCTTCAGTATTGCACTGCTCTCCTCTGCAGATTTGCCAGACACCCATGCAGATTCACAGGTGTTTCTGTATGACTTCTGCAAACCAGAAACATGCTGTTCTAGAAGCCTGTCAAGAGTTCTTCTTGCCTTCAGGCCCTCCAGAATTTGAATTCTGAGCTCCAAGGGCTCATCTACCATGAAGGAATTCAAGACTTTCATATGGGACACAAATAAGCAGCCCAGGAAGGACAGGAAAAATGAGTCAGACACAGCATCTTCCATGATCTCTGCAGCATCAATGAAGCACCTCAATCAAGGACGTTTTCCTAATCTTTCTGCTCCAAGAAAAAGTCAGCTGGATGATGTGTACCTTTGAGGATGAATGCTAGGAAAGAACAAGCCAGAAGAACTCCACTGACTTAACCGGCATTTTGGAGAAAGGAAACTAAGGAAGAAAGCCTAGTGTGTATGATGTGGTCCAAATTCACTTTCATCTTAGATGGAGAGACAGAGACTGCTGAATCCATAGCAGAGGCCAATATGACAGCAGGGTTATTGTAGATGATATCCGTAATAAAAATGCAATAAAATTACAAGGATGCACTGATGTTATTACACTTCAGAAATTAAATTCCAGCACTGAAAAACTCAAAGGCATAGACATATTCTGAAATCTTTCAGACAGCCCTCACAATGACAGCATTGCTTCCTCAGGGCTCAGTCCTGCCTTGCCTGAAATTAGAGTCTGCCTCCTTTTCAGTTTCAGCAGTGTGAGACTAAACCTTGGCATCTTCATTCCATGTAAGCATCCACATGTCAGTGAAGAAACTGCAGCCACTCTCCCTCGGATCCTTGTCCCACACTTGTTTGCTCAGGAGTCTGCAATATTATCAACGTCTCATTATTGAATCAACCACCACCACTGTGACTGAAATGAAGCCCAAAAGTGGACACTTCTTGTCTATTTGCCTCCAGGTCAACAGCACACAGGGCAAAAAGACAACAACAAACCCCCCATGTCTGTGCTTCCCCTGCTCCACCACAGCTGCATTTCATCTGTTGATTTTTTTGTCCAGAGCTCTATCGCTCACTGCATTTTGTTTCCAACTGCTCATTACTTTCCTAATACATTCTCCATGCAAGAAGATCACTGAAACATTGGCTCTTATGGCAAAAAGAAACAAAAACAAACAAACAAACAAAAAAAACAACATACAAAAAAAAAAAAAACCAGCTGGTAGATCCACCCCAGGATCACTGTCTCTGGGTTGGGAATATAGCTCTGTTCCCAGCATGCTCCCATCTGCCTGTCAGTTCAGTGGGGTGGGTGCTGAGTAACCCTCCTTCTTCCTTACATCAGCATCTTTAAGGCTTTAATATTCTGTTTGATCTGTTTGAGGCTGTGGGAGGAGTAAGCAATTTTCTGTCTGGCTTATTAGCTAGGTAGGAAATACTCCCCAATAAACACATTCTGTAGCATTGCCTTTAGACCTTTTCTCTGTGACATTGTTCTGCCCTTTTTTTGGTTTTTTATAAGACATTTTTGTTCAACTTTACGCATTCAGGCAAGTAGATATAATGCAAATAACCTGAGAGCCAGTGTTATTTATAACTTCACTGCACATAACACCCTCATTCTCCCCACCACCCTTTCACTCTATAAAAATATACAAGAGTAAACAGGCACTCCAGAAAAAGAAATCCAGGCATCCAGTGTTAAAACTGAACAGCTAAGAGCTTAGCAGCAGTAAATATAACCTCACCTCCTGGTGAATAATGCCTTGCTATTTAGTCTGGTTACAGATGCACTATGCTGCAAATACTATGCTGTGGTATCAGCTTTTCTCTACAATCTTTACCACAAGTCTGGAGGATTATGTAAGTGGAGGCCAAAGAACCCATTTGAAGAATTGAAAAAAGCCACTATGTTTAAAAATTAGGACTTAAAAAAATTGTACAAATCAGAATGAAAATGCTGAAGTATAGACAGTGTAATGTAAAAAGGAAAGGAAAGGAAAGGAAAGGAAAGGTCTAGCTGAACAACTTTGGAGGAACAGCTTTGCCCAACTTTCTGCCCAGGTGTTTTGATCAACGTTTCATATCAGTTGCATGCAGTTTCTTTCAAGGCACTGATAAAGGGGTAAGTGTCACTTAAAACAGAAACATCTATTACTCAAGCCTCCTGCTAATCACAGATGAGGCATATCCCTGGTTAATAATGTGGGCTTCATCTCTGTGGAGGCTTATAATAGTTTCAGAGCACTTGGCCAAAAGTCCCAACAAGCCTGCCATCATGCTGAGAAGTGAAAGGGCACTCAAATGCTTATTTTGTGTTGTCTCATGAAGAAAATCTTTAGAAGAATTTTACAGGGAAGCTTTTAGAGAAAATAAAAATATTTATTTCTTTCCTCTACTGAGGATTTCTGAATTCACACTGACATTTGACTGAGCAGTTACTTAGCATGCTGTACACCACATTTCACTTACAACAACAGCAGACACAGCAAAGTTCCCCTTTTCCCCAGAAGATGACAATAGTGTATATTTTTCATAGAGTGTTACAATTTTTCAAGATTTGGAGTTATTTTTCTTCTTTTTTTAAAGGCTCAAAGAAGGGATAATATGTTTGAAAGGAAGGATCTATGATGAGAGGGACACTGAAACTGGAGATACAAAACTTGTTTCTATGATACATTAAATATCCTACCATGGTCAAACAGACACACACAATAACATTAATATGGGCAAAGGATCCACAACCGTAGGTCTTCCACCACCTCCAGAAGTTGCTTCAGCAGCAAATTTTGTAATCAGTCACAAGCACCTGTAAGACAAAAGAATAAGGAACAAACGTTAACAGAGAGACAGTTCTCCCACCCACAGCTTGTAGCTCATTAGAATTAGCAAGAATCTTTAAGATCAAGGGTGACTAATTCATCTCCTGGTCCTGCACCATTCTGCCATCAGCAGATGACTGAAATCTGATTTATCTGTGATGTAGGTGTACAGCAGGGACAGCAGGGCTGACCATGGAGACACCCAGCAGTACCCAAACCTATAAAAGATGGAGGAAGTGAAGTAGTATCACACCTGTCAGCCTCCAATCAGCAAGACCACCCTCCATTTGGTGCACAAAGTGGGTGTTTTTACCCACCACGCAGCATTATGGTTTAAGTCACTTGTGCTGTTAACAGCACGCTGGGGAAAGGTAAGACAGCAAACATGCATTTGTAATACACCACCCAGCTCATCAACAGGAGCAGTAAAACCTTTAAAACAGACATAACAGCAAAAGCAATTAAGGAAACTCCTTCAGTTCAGAGCTACCTGGGGCGAGCACATGAACTGGCATACAAGCTGCCTGGAGGCCCTGGAGAGCAGTTGCTGAATTAGTGAGGATTGGAACAACTAATTGGTGATTGTTTATCAAATAATACACTAGCAATTCCACTGTGCTCCAAGAGGGAGGCAAGAATAAAGCCATTTCAGGTGCCACCACTGTGAACTTAGCATTTTTCTAAGATACGTAAGACATATTCTTCAACTCTTTTAAGTGTCCATATGCAGACTAGACAGAGGCTGGCAGGAGGCACATTTATAAGTGCATTTATTTCAAGTGTCTCTGCTAGTTCAAAGGACTCAAACAAAAACCATTGTCTAAAAAACCCCACAGATGTGGTTTAGAGAGGAGAAGGATGACAACTTATCACTTTTGAGGTGGGAGGAAGGGATGGCAAATATGGTACTAATTAATATAAAGCCTTCTCCTTCCTTGCTGCCCCGCTGTCCCCAAACACACAAAATGAAGAGTCTGCTCTGCTCTCTCAACACTCTTGGCACGTACCTCCTTCTCTCTCCCCCTCACACTCCCTCTCTCTCCATAAAGGGGCATGAAATGAGAAATTTTAGCAAGGTTTCTTTACAGAAGAGAGGCTTGGCTTCAAGCCCAGTGTACATATGTGGGAGGGAGTCTTCAAAGAGAGACTCCCTCAGCGCTGCCCAAGGAAGCCGTACTTCTCACGGTCCGCAAGCGACGCTTTCCGGGACTCACTGGCTCGAGCCCCACCAGTCCCCCAGAGACAATAAATGCCCAAGGAGGTAAAAATATCTACATGATGCTGTCTTGAATTTTCCTTAGTTTGAACTTTAGGAAAAAATGACCACATGTTGAGAGGAATAGTTAAAAAAACCCCAAACCCAATCAAAAAACTTGGGGTGTCACTGGATTTCCCTTTTATATAACATGTCCAGGTTTATGAATTAGTCAATTTAAGGATTATTTGCTGTCTTTAGCTTCATACAGATGATGTCCTTTAGACAAGTGCTTGTAGACTCTTGTAATGCTGTGTTGGCATAGTTATACAAGCATAGACAATTTACACTTACAAACAGGCCATTTGCAGGTGTAGTTTAACAACACTTCTATGAACATATTGATTTGTCCAAGAAAAAAATCCTTTTTTTCCCCTGGTCTAACTTCATATATTCTAGGGCTTTTGCTGGCATAGCAATGATGACAAAACTGTAATAAATCCCCACCTAACACAGCTATGCCAGCAAGACTAAAGTCTTCCTCTCAATTAGGCTGAAGTACTTCATATTTAAGCAACATTTGTATAACAAGCTTTCCCCTCACAGCACAGTGCATCCTCCCCAATCACCTGGCTTTGTATTTCTTCCTGCCCATACTCTGGTAACCATAGATCTCCTAGACAACATTTACAGCATCAAGTATGCAACTGCAGGCTCACCAAGGGCCATTTAAAAGGAATTTATTTTTTATTTTTTAAAAAATTTCCCTCCATCACGCAGACAGATATTCTACAATTTCTGATGAACCTTCATCCCCAGCTTACAGCCAATTCTGACCCACTTCTTGGTATTGTGTTAGTAAATGCTGCACCACACAGTTGAAATGTATGTTTGCTTTAGTTATGCCTCCATCCTGTTTTAAAATGCACAACATTAATCAAATGCATCTAGTTTCCTCAGTCATATTTCCACTTTGAACATATCAGGAGGTAAACAAATCAGACAGCTCTTAACTGATTCTTTTTTCTGTAATTAAGTAGGAGTTTCTTACCATGCCCAATGAAATCCAGAATGTTTCAGTGTAGACACCTGAAAAAGAGAGAAAAGTGTTTAAAAAACACTCTTTTTCTCAATGAAAGTCTAACTCCAAAAAAAAAAAACAACTATTGCCAGCATAATTCTATAGGTTGAGTTAAATAAATAAATACTTATCTGATTAATTGTTGCCTGGAATCCATTTGTGCTTGTATCTCTTGAGTTAGAGGCCATATTAAAAAAAGTGCACAGGAGATTTGAAAACTGAGGACAACCTAAAGCTTGATTCTAAGAAGGCTCAATGCACCAGTGCTTTCCCATGGCGTGGGTGAGACAGGTTTAGTCATCAGGTGTGACAGAGAGCAGTCTGTTGCAATCCAACATTACATGGAGAGCCAACTAGAAAGCAACGTATTTAGCACATACACTGCACACATTACAATACCCTCAAAGAAAAGAAAATCAGGTGTTTCAGTACACAGGTTTTATTCAGGTCAGCTGCATTTTGGTCTCTCTGAAAAGCTACAGCCAGTGCCTGGATAGAAAGGTGTTCACAATTTGGAGATTATTGCCAGACATCAACATCAGTGTTATTCACATGTGGGTGACACACTAATGTATTATGTACACAGCTATTTAAACAAAAAGACCCTTCATAATTATTAAAATATCTTTGCAAAGTAGGACTTCACCCAGAGACTGCTTTTGACCATCTCAGACTTTTCTTTTTTAAAATCCTTCTGCCTTTCTCTTCGGCAAGAACACTCACTGAAATCCTTCCACAAAAGCTCAAATTGCTTTTTAAGGGCAGGACCTTGTTTGTCATGTATTTAAACAATGCTGTGGCACAGGGTGGGTGTAATTACATGGGAAGAGACAGATGGGATAGGCTCAGAGACTGAGGAAGTTGAGCATCCTATCACACTCACAACTTTCACTTTTTCCTCCTCAGGCAAGTACAAACAGCCTCTGCCCCTTCCCCAGTCCCACTGTCCCAACCTCTGGCACTCCCCAGCTCCCAGCAATCTCTGGTGAGGTGATTCCCTGAACCAGAACTGCATTTTTGTGTGCAATGGCCTTTGGGAGAGTTTTCTTTAAGGGGTATGTCCGAACACCCTTGTCAGCGGGGGAACTCTTGGCATCTATAATATCCCAGGGCAATTTCACAGCTACAGGAAGTCCTTTTTGGTAGCTTTGAAAATGTCACCTAACCATTCTCCTGAGACTGCTTGGCTCCCATGGCATGGGAGAGTGAATGGGCATTTTCTATTTGCTTTCTCCATGCCACTTGAGAGTTCATAGACCTTTGTTTCTTCCTGCTCAGATAGATGCCCAAGTGTTGTTTTACGTATGGGAGTAATTCCACATTTCCATCGATATTTCATGTATCAGCTCCCCTTCTTCTGCATCCTTTCTAAAATGATGGAGCAAGGATGCAATATTGAATGCAATGCATGCATTTATGCTGTAGCATAAAGACTTCTCTTTTTGTTCACAATTTCTTTACAAATCAATCCCAGTATTCAGGTTTTTTCTTTTTCTCATTCCTACTGCGTATTCAGAAGACATTTTTATACAACTATTATAAGCCAAGGTTTTTTGCCAAATGATAATTTAGATTCCATCACTTGTGTATTTCAATTTAGAATTGTTTATCTTCCTCTGCACTATTCTATGTTCATCAACATTGAATTTCAACTGGCAGGTCATCCTTCAGTCACTCGCTGTGGTGAGGTTGTTTTGCAGTCCCATAACACATCCTCACCTCAGCTATCCTGTCTGATCTGGCATCTTTAGGAGGATTTTTTCCTCACTCTCCACCTCTTTCAGGACTATGCTGAACAGCACCTCACTCAATAGCATGACTTCACTGGTTTTTCCATCCCTTCTCTAAAAGTTGACCAGTTTCCCCTCACTTTTATTTCCTAAACTGAAATTATTCATATTTTAGGACTTTGCCCCTTAGCCCATAGCAGCTTGATTTCATTGAAAGTTTTTGAAGGTGTATAAAGAACAAAACAAACAAATGTTAGAAAATTCGTTTATGTGATTATAACAGAGGCACAAACATCCTGAAGCTCAAAATCCTCTATCCAAAATCTACTGTCCAACCCCTCTTTAAAGTAACCCTTATCCTTCATACACCAAGCTTTTAGCTTCTTCTTGAAATGACAGCATACATTACCTACACCCTGGAACGCCTCCTCCCCAGCCACAGGAGTTACTCCATCTGTGGGGAATGTGTCACTTGCCTCAAAGAGAGCTTTTCTCATTGTGCTTTCTTGAATCACAGAGAACTGCTAACAGGAGGGTCAGTTCTAGACCCAGCAAGTGCCCTGTTTCTTCCACAACCATTAAGCCAAGGTACGTAGCAGGAGACACCAGCTCTGGGTAATTTTTTCCCATATAGTCCATGTGGAAAGACATTTTTTCCTGTTCTTTTTTATTTTGGAAAAGCTGTAGCTCTTCTCTCCCACTCTCAGCCTTGTACACATGCATAGGTTGAACAATGATGCATATTCCATGCTCACACAAACCCTCTGGTTTTGAATGCTGTTCAAACAACACAATGCCACATGTGGTTTCCCAGTGTTCCAGAGCAGTTCAGAAGTCCCAATTTAGACTCTGAGGCCCACCAAATAAAAAGGAATGTGATGCATATGTTCCCAGTTCTAGCTCAGCAAATATAGGCTAGAGGAAGAGAAAAACATCAAGCCTAGTAACTTAACATTACACTAGATGAATAAGTATAATTTTCTAAATAAAAATAATTGGCTCAACTATAATGCCAATAACCCTTCAGGGACTTCAGCTGGTGAGTACCATTGAGAATAATAAAAGAGGCAATTCTTACTGCATGCATACACTTTAAGAACAAAAACACAGTGTGAGAATTTTAATTCCAATGATTTGGATAAAGCTGGCTGCCCTGAATCAGCAAGCAAAGCACAAGGGGTACAGTGAAGTACAAAACCAAAAGAACTGTAACTTTTAGACAGCAATCCAGCCTTAGCTAAGCACAACTCCAGGACTGCTAGGACAACACATCAAGTGAATTCTGTGCTACAACATGTAGCTTCTTTAGGAACAGGATCTCCACCATAAAAGGTACAGGCCCCTGGCATGCACCAGATCTGAAGTGGCTGGTGGTCCTCACAGAGCAGTGCTGTGGATGGAAAGGTATCTGCTCAGGCCCTGCATGGCCCTTCCATGCACCAGAAGCAGTATATAATTGCTCATAAGCAACGAAGAGTCAAAAAAAATAAAACTTGAAGGAAAGAGATACTGGTGTTATTCTGATTCTGCCTTCTCCAGCAGAGTTCTGCTCATTGCAGCCTTAAAGCACAGAAGCAGCTGGTGCTTTCTCCGCAGAGGAAACTACTCCAGAGACTGGTCAACACTGCAATTAAAGGATGCACTTATTCATTACACAGACCCCCTAGATTTCCCCAACATAACCAGTGAAACCCCAGTCTGCCTTTTTCGAGGACAGAAATACTGTGGGAACAGAGCAGTCAGCCCCTGCCATCCTGGCCAGGATGCACCTCCTGCAGTACACATTGCTTCCTTAAGACCTAGTGCAGCAGGGAGCAAGGAGTGGATTCAGCCCAGCTCATTCACCATTTAAAAATTAATGGCGAATGCAGCCTGTCTAGCTGCAGGTAGGGCGCCCCAGAGACCTCTGAAAACTAATGTCAGCCCTCCAACTCCTGTTCCTACTACAGCACTAATCTTCAGGTTCATCCACACCCTGGTTAATGCTTAAAGCAGCCTGTTAACTCTACCAAAGGACTGATTTTCACTCGGCTCACACACACAGAAAGGCAAATGCAACATGTCGATACACACATTCTGCTATCAAAGAATGACTTAGATGTATCAAATTTTTAATATCACATACTTATTTACTGACACCTGCCCTAGCAGGCATATGTAACCTAATACTGTATTTTACTGATATTGCAGACAGTATAACCAATCTCCTAAACTCTCAACACTCTCAATGGATTAGTATGATGTGTGGAGCAGTTTTAGCTTACAAAGCACTACTTTAGCGTGCAGAGTTATTGATTTAACTTAGAAATTCTGCTATGTCGTGTATTTTTACTGATTTACCTTTACAGTAGTGTAAGAATATCTTTTCTCCCAAAAAAAAACTTTGACACACTTCCTTATCTAATACAAAATATTGCTCCTAGTAGGATTTCGGGATGGGTGCTCAGTAATCAAAATTATGGACCTTTGGAAAAATTTTTTGTGTTGCAGGGCTCCTCCCACATTACTCATGTCTTTTTTTCTAAATAAACCTGGCATATCCCCTAAACTTTGCAGAAATTTCTCAAAGGAACACCTGCAGTTTCATACCAGCATACCCTCTCCCCTGTTCCAGCCTCAAGACAGACAGATACTGATACATAGGGAAAACTTTTCCCCCCATCTGGAATATTTCCCAAAGTATGATACATTTTCCTTCTTCTCAGCCATAGTAATCACTCAATCCTCCAGTCTTCACTCCTTCTGAATGCTGCAGGAATATCTCCTGTGCCAGCCCCAGTCCCAGCTCACAGACCTAGCATGTATGGAAAGCTGCAGCTGAATAGTGCATTCAGATGGCAGCAATAAAATAATCCTGTGGCATTCTTAAAAGCTTGTTTTGAAAGCACAGTTTAAAAACAAGACCAAACCTGAGAACCACTCAGGAATGTCAATGGCATTCTCCTCCAGCTTTTCTTCATGAGCAGCTGTCTCTGCAGCCATGCAGCTCCAACTCCTACCTTCTGCCCTGCACCGCACCTCTTTCATCACTGTTTATACAAATACATTTTCTTCTGTTAACTATTCTGTATGTTTAAATCCTCCTATATTCTGCTATGTTAATCAATAACAGCCCTCGCTGCCTCTTTCATTCCTCTGCTAATCAATGTGATATTGAAAGTGCATCTATTTTACCTTATGATGACTTCACATGGCACAAACCACCATCAAAAAAGAAGGTTAGAGTCTAGCACTGTAAATATATTTTCCTTCTTTTTCTTTGCAGAGGTAGAATTATATCAATAATTAAATATGCCAAAAGGCTCACCTAGTCTGTATCTTGAAGTGCTCCAAGTCACCATATTTTTGTACTCACCATATTTATAGTATTGACTGTATTCATCAAAACTCTCCATATCAACCCATGGCCAGTAGCCAGTGACGTGGCTTTAGTAAGGACATAGACTTACAAATAATTGCTACACAGCTCCTGATTCACATGAGCCTGTTACATGTATGTTTTTCTCTGGCTTATGGCAAATGCAGGATAACTCACACTAGCTTCAAAAAGTCTTGCCTCATAGAAAGAATGCCTTATGGTTCTATCCCACCACAACACCACAAGGAATTGCCACAGAAAAGATTTACATATTAAAGCATTGCTTTAGTCTCAGATACTTTACCTTGGTTTATAGTGTTTCCACACCTTCACATTTTAAAATAATGATATCATAGTATCTGGATGCTACCAAATTCTCACTATGTTAAAAAATATATTTAAGTTTATATCTAAACTTCTGTAATGGTAAATAAAGCCCTGTGATTTCAGAAGGCACATAGATCATAGATAAATGGGTCTAGCAACCAAAATCTTCTCTCTCACACAAGGATAAATTGTGCCATTCCAGCAGCTATTTAGACCTCACTGCCTGAACTCATGCTGACCTGAAACATACCCATTCCTTCTTTACCCCGAGCTCTGTGTCATGTGCAGCATCAAACAACTTATCTTCTTCCTGCTTACAACACCTCCAGCAATAGCACTCTTTTCAAAGTTAAAAAAAAAAATAAAGGCAAAAAAGCAGACTATTTAAAATGAACGGATGCTTATGAAGTTAAAACAAAACAGAACAGCATACCCAACCCTGCTCTGTATTTTCCAGCAGCACAATATCCTGCGGTGGCCTCAGCCAGCTGGGCTCTCTGACCCTCAGACAGATCCCTTGAGTGTGTTCCTATTTTATCAAGCAATGAACACTCCAGCCCCAAAGCCAGCAAGGAGTTTGTCACTGACTCAGCCGAGAACAGGAACCAGCTCAATCATAAGAAACCTTGAGCTAAATAAAGCAGCAAGAAAAGGCACAGGAGGGAGGTGGGGGGTGTCAGCTTGGAGTGCTGTGGGGCACAGCTCTGCTTGTTACCAAGGTTACTTGGTACTTCCCCACATATGATTTCATTTTCAATCACCAATAAATCTGCAAAAGTTTGACCCCTTTTAGTGGGAAACTGGGGTTGAAATGCATTAAATATATGCTGCAGCCTGATTTGGGGGCGAGGAAAAGGTTTCCAGACTTAATATTGTAGGCAGTTTTGAGAAAGAGGTTACAGGGAAATGTGTGGATGGGGAAAGCTCTTTTCCAGTAAAGACTCGCTACTATGGCCCTGCTTTGGGTCTGACAACAAGTATGACACATCAAAAATTTACTGTTTGTGTCAGGCATGTGTCTAAACAAAAACCTGCTTGAATTTGAACAAGGTGTAAGTCCTCAAACAGAATGGAAAAGAAAAACACCAGTTAAGAAACAGTCAATAAAGATGTATTCAATTTTTAGCTGCTTTAGCCAGTAAGCTGCTTAGGCAATTTCAGCCATTCCCTCAAGGCTCCCAAGCCAGCAGGTTTGCTCCAGGCTGGGGCTGAGCAGGACTTTCCCTGAAGCTGCAATTCCAGAGTGCTGAATGATGTTCAGTATAAAAGCATGGATACCCTCTTCCTCCACCAGTGTCTACCCAGCCAACATCTCATTTGCTCCAATGAACATGGAAGAGAAAGTTTTAAGAAGCAAATATAGTAGGGACAAAGTAGTGTCAGGCTTGCAACATTTAGGGAGAAATGGAGGGGGGAAAAGTATGTAGGTAGGAAAATTTCTCTACCTAAACCCTTAATGACTGGCCTGGAGAGGCTGAAATTACAATATATGAGAAATGGGATCTGAAAGTCATGGAAACTGAGATCATTCAGAAGTCTGGCACAGAAATCTGGCTAAAAAAACATGACAAAGAGGCAATGCAGGTGTGAGTCTCAGCTCTGATGATCTTGGATGTAGAAGAAATGCTGAGACTGCGTCCAAGGGGTACCAGTTGGCTGAAGAACCTTTGGAAAGGAGTCCAGGTCTGAGGTTCAGTGGGAACAAACCAACATGGCAGAAAATACCAAAGTCCAAGCAGAGGCAGACCAGAGGAAGCTCCTTGATCAGGGTAATTTTTGTGGCTGAACCAAATATTGAGATTTCTGTCAAATATCTCTGAAATGAATCCTAAAGGAGATTGGTGCTGCTTCATGTCTGACTGGGAAAAATGCTTGGTGGCCACCAGTTATTCCACTAGTTGCCCTGCTTGATGTGGTGGACAGGAAGATCTCTGCTCTGTCCAACAACTCACAGACGTGCACATTTCACACCCTACCATTAATTTGGGAGTTGGCAGGGAACAACTTCTTCCCCTGTGCCTCTCATATCCCCTGGTCTGTTCATGTAGTTTTATTTTAAAAGTCTTGATTCTGTTACATACAGCTGAATCTATTCCTGTGGTGTCTCAGCCTGTACTTATCTGCACACCTATCAATCTATCTCTCTATCTTGAAGCTCAGTGAGAGTTAGGAAATTGTGTTTTGAAATGTGCACCTTGTCATTGTATAAAGATCTTGTACTATGGAGGAGACCAAAAAAGGGGTATTTTCTATGCTTGAGAAATAGGTATGGCCATATTGAAGAGTACAGCCTCCTTCTCCTCAAAGAGTGTTTTAATCCTGATATCATACAAGAGGGTAACTTTTGCACTATGGTAAAAACTGATCTGGGCAGCCTTGTTGACTTAGGACAGCATTCCTCCTCATGAACAAGCACAGACGGTATTGCTTGGGGATTTTTTCATGAATTTATTTAAAACATGGTGATTTCAAGTTTTGCATGCCATTTTCTGATAGTTACTCAGGGAAACTTTGCTAAATGACATCTGTAAGCATCACTACATATGGGAAAAACAGAGCCCCATAAGAGAAGAGTACTTGCCCCAGCTCCCTGTGCAACCCAGGAGGTGGTTTAGAAGAGAAGACACAGCCTCCTACAGCATAAGCCTCCTCTATGGCAATCCCAAAAAAAACCCAAAAAAACCAACAGATTCAAAATTATTTGGCTAGTAGTGGCACTTGCCTCTCAGTAAAAAGGCTGAAAAAATCTTGATCGGTGCCGTAGTTCATGAACTTACACAAAACTTTCCAGTTCAAAGCACACAATAAATCTGGCATATGGCTTGTCTCACCTGCCACTCTGAGAACTACCAGGTCATTTGTTCCCTGGAAGGATCACTCCATTCAGATCCTGAGCTACATTGGTTTCATGGCTGACAAAGGAAAGGACAGTTCTTGCTAAACTTGCAGCATTTAAATTTCACCACCTCCAGGGGATCTTCTCGCATTTCCATTACTACTTCTTCCCCCTTCGAATGCTGCTGCTCAGCACAGAGGCACTGTTTTCTGTGCAGGGGTTGGGCCAGCACAAGCCATTTAGCCTGGCAGTTTGAAGAAAAATGTTAGAATGCCTTTTACAGAACTACAAACATTGACTCATGCTAGGAAATGGCACTTGTGCGATGCACTATTTTGCAAGACCACCATGGTTGCACTGCCTCACTCTGATCAGCCACATTAATTCTTGAATACTGGATGACAACAGTTGAAGATTAATTCCAGTAAGTTATTCATGCCTGGAGGTTCAGATTTCCAAGCAGAAGCATGTGGGCTAGACTATGGCATTTTACCACATCCCCAAGGAAAGTGTGGTGGGAAGTCACCCAGGCCCAAGAGGATCAGAGTAGCTTGTACTTTTGCAAAATAATCCCTCTTCCCACTTCTCTGTATCCAGGACATTTTACCATCGAAGATGATATGCCAAGGCCCTTTCCTTGCTGCCAGCCAGCACTGCCAGCCAGCATGCTTACAAAAGGTGTGGACATATTCAACCTTGTATCCCTGTTGGAGGAAGACACATCATTCATTTAGCCAGGGAAGCAAAAAAAGGCCATTCTCAGACAAGCAAATGTGTTTCTGTGCTGATCAAGTCAGGACCTGCTTGGCCCTCAGCATTTATTTCAGTTCCATACTCCTTACATAAGAGTCTTCAAGCGAGAAAGACTTTGAGAACATGACAGTGTGAGAAGAGATTCTGTCAAAACATAAGTGTGAGGGCCTATGCGGTGAAGAGCCTCTCAAGAATGCTTTCTGCTACAAGGACAAATCGTTTCCCTTGGATTGCTTCTGACATACACAGAGCATGAAACTGATGTCCAGGAACATCACTGGAAAGCCAGGGCAGAGGAGTTCAGCCAGCCAGCACCTAACCTCTGCACGAGGAGGTCCAAGGAGTGCCTGAATCCCACTGCTAGGTTGTGCTTTTGGTTTGAGGAATATAAACAGCAGTGAGGTTATTTGAGATAATATATATTTTTTCCTGAAGTCATCATAATACACAATTTTTCTTCTAACATGTCATTTATAAAATAAGGAAGGAGAAGCAGCCTACTTCTCAGGAGGGCCCAGCAATCCCAGCTCAACTCCAGCAACATCTGAGGGAGTGCCTTCAGCATGCAAAATTCCACTGAAGACAGGACTAGAAGATATTACTTGCTGATTCCCACCTTTGAAATGGAAGTTCAGAACCAGCAAATAGAAAGTCTCTAGTATAAAATTCAATACTACCAAATCACTACACAGAAGCCAGCAAGACATAAAGTCTTAAACACATGAATCCAGTTATTATTGCCTCCTTAAAACTCACTGCCGGACATCTCCACATGGCAAGTAATAAAACAGGAAACATTTGGCTAAATATTATCTAAGACATATGCAAAGGAGTACAAATTGAATTCTTCAATATACTGAACACTATTTTAACAAATGAATCCATGTTTATGCTAGGCAGAATTTCAGACAGAAATCATCTTGAAACGTGACTTTCAGTTCCCACATAGGAACAAACTATGATAAAACAATTATTAAAAATAGCTGCAAGTTCTCTACTGATTGTACTGAAAATCAGACAGATTTTTAAAATAACCAACAAGAGTGTGAGTTTTCTTAACCTAAATATAAACAGTAAAAAACATTGATCTTTTATGTTTTCTGAGGGACAAAATAGTCCAAATTTAAAGTCCTCTCCTTCTCCCCCTTCTATGACCTGGGCAGAGACAGGAGACATTTATAATGATGTGTAGTAAAGTCAATTTTTCCACTGCTTTGCAGTCATGTACCTCCATAAAACAGACAGAATGCTGCCAGTGGAAAGACAGAGAATTTCTGGTGTGTGCCTTTTATCCTGCTATTTTACAGCAGTATGGGCATAAAACAGGCTCACAGAGCTCTCACAGACCATTGCAAAGTCCAGGTCAACAAAGATCGGGCTCCTTGTCTGAACTATCAGCTGTGACCCTCATGCTGGGATAACCTCTTCCAGTCCCAGGCCTTTCTGTTTCCTCTTCCCTTTCTGCTAAGGACACATGGAGCAGCCACCACCAAGGGTCAGCCCCACTTTTGGGCTGGCTCGGGGCTGAGGGGCTGGGGACATTCCTTACAGGATGATGGCCAGGCTACTCAGCAGTGCCCAGTGCTGTGAGGATTTGTAGGGCTGCAGATACCCTGCCTCTAAAACACACTAAACACCACTGCTCTGGCAAAGGACTGCTGGAAGTGATTCTGTGCTGCTGTCTGCTGAGATTACACAGAGCACTCCAAAGATTTCCACCCCTTTTACATCTATTAGCCAGCCGCCAAAGTTTACAAATTATCCATACTGTAATGCAGCATGTTTTATGCAGACACAAGTTGCTCAGGCTCGCCAACACCTCGAGGAACTGAGAAAACAAACAAACAAACCAACCAACCAACCAAAAAAGAAAAAGGTGAAAAAATGTAAACAACAAGCTAGAAAATCTTCTTCACCTTAAGCAAACCATGTTAGAGGCTCTATTTTAAAAGCAGCAAGCTCAGGATTTCAGCCTGAGATATAGACAGTGTTGAGACAAGGGTTTTACTCCAAATTCAATATAACTAGTATTTACCAGAGGAGGGAAAAGGTTCAGAATACAGAGCAGGTCAAGTAAAAGGATTGTGCAAAATTGAAAACACCTGCAAGGTGGGGCACATATGGTAGATGTGCTGATTATATAAGAGTAGACAGGAAGAAAAAGGAGCTTGTATTCTGGGTGGAAAAGAGCTGTCTACTGCCATGAGCCAGCATCTGAAACTGTTGAAAACCATTACAGCCATGTTCCTAAGCAAAAGGCATTGGACTGTGTTGGGCTTAGTCCCCTCAGCTTCACAGGGAACAGCATGGGAACTTACCAGACAGAGAGCAGTGCTTTCCCATTTTATCTTAGATGTTCCCAAAGAGCAGAGAGCGTGTTCAGGTGTGAGCATTTGCAGAAATGTTGCTGTCATCCTGCTCAGCCTTCCTACAGCCCAAATTCTAGCAGAGCACAGACACAATCACTCTGAGCAGATTGTGAGTAAAATACTGGGAGGGTTGGCAAGGGTAAGGGGCATAAAACTACCCCCCATGTACCAAAACTATAGGGGATAAGACAGTGAATTAACTTAGCTGGGCTTGTTTTGCATAAGAACCACTAGGAACTTCTGAGAAAGAACAGTTGAAAAGATACGGGTTTACAGCCTGTCACTGATTTTTTTCTTAAAATAAAATTGGTTTTATTAAAATATTAAATATTATCTATAGTAAGCAATTGAAAAAAACAGCGCGTTAAATATTAGCAAAAAGCTTTCTAACGATGTTGTTCCAGAGTTGCACCCAAGAGCCAGCTGGGAACTGGCTGTGACAACTCTGAGGCTTCCAAGAGGGTAGAAGCAGGGAAGACAGCTGTAACTCACCAGAGGTAGCTTTCAATATTATTCATTTTTATTAAGCAACAATCTCAATGAGAAAACTTGGCTCCATTCCTCCATAATGTTCCTCTCCCCCTCACCCCCAAATGCAGTCCCAGCAAGTTTAAGTTCTGATCCTAGCTGTCCATATGTGTAATCAAGTCTTGTAATAGTCAATAAAAGCATGAATTAATAAATAGATAATTAGAACTAAGTATTTTCATGATCTAATCTGCCCTGGCTCTTGCTTCATTAATCCATGCACAAATGGCCTTCAAGCACAGGTGATTAACACTGCCAAAAGCCAGACATCCCACATCTGCCTTCACAGCAGTTGAGTATCTGAGGATGCAGCACACCCTTTCACATTAATTGAAGCTCCTACTCATCAGCAGCCCAAAGGAGCAGTACTATTGGAAATGCCACTTGATTAGTCTATGACTCAAGGAGAAGAACCTTATTTATTATTAAAGCAAAAAGTCTCATAAAACTGTATTTTTCAGTAAACCTGGGACTAGCTGATCTCCACAGCTTTTTAACTTCTTCTGATACACTCTCAAGCAGCACACTAAATACAGTGTCTCACAAAGCTAGTTGAAAGAGTTTCCCTTTTTACCTTGTTCTCATTTAAGCTTGTATAATGAAGATGGACATAGAAACGTTTAGTGGAAAAGAATTTTCCCCCTTCCTCAAATTCTTACAGAGCTTCACTTTGGGGGCAATTCAGCCTCCTTTCAGAGCTGCTCTTAGGGACTATCTTAAAACGGGTAACAACATTCAAGATTTGAAAAGTGAGAGGTCACATAATGCAATTACTTCAGATAATCAGATCTGGAGAGTTACTGAGACATCATCAATGTTTGTCACTGACTCACAGGAGCTTAAAGCACATAAACAAAGTCAATTCCAAATCCAGAATCCCAAACAAATAAATTGGTTGCCCAAACAGATGAGAAAGTTTTCCCCGAAGCCACTCAGATTTATATCAACAGAACAGAGTAACCCACTGTTTCTAACCACTTAAGAATGTTGAAGGCAAAACATAAATTGACATCATAATGTTATCTTAATAAACAGTCCAAGTCTACCTACCACTGGATTTATTATTGACCAGGGAAACAAAATATGAAGGTGTTTGTTTGTCTTTGAAATTAATTGGTGAGTCAATATTCACCAACAAATAAGTCAGGACAAGAACACTTCCACACAGAGTCCTCCTCCATGAGGTTCCAGCAAACTTTCTGCAGAAATCAGTCACGAGTTGTGTCTGTATAAGAAAGAGTTCAGCAGATACTGTGAGAATTATGGTGCACAACACCTATTCTATTAGAAATAAATGATCTCATTTACATTTTAATTCTGTGGAACAAGCTGCTCTCAACAGGGCAGTTTGCTAGAGTTACTGAAGATGTACAGAAGTTGTAATTTTCATCATAAATGCACATTATGTTCTCATCAGAGAAATGAAAGGACCAATTGGCATATTAGAGAAACCGCCTGTCTGGGAGGTCCCTCCAAATCCTCATGAACACAGCCTCTTCCTATATTGCAGTATATTGTTGCACAGCTAAATATCACAAGTTTCATTAATCATATGGAAATAAGTACAGAAAACATTGTACTTTTCATTGACGCTTTGAAATTAATAACACCATACAGATGGAAATCACACCCAAGTATCTAAAGTGGTAAATAATTTAACTGAACAAGCTCTAAATACATTCCAATAACTACAGAATGTACTGGCTCCTCTCTTTTATTCAGAGTTTCATTTCTTTGACTTATGTACACCTTAAAATAATGACCTGCCATCCCTGGTGGATCAGAGGATGGAAAGACAAACTCTTGTATAGGTGCTGCAGTGCACCAAAATACCATTTCTAATGTTTTTCTCTTTTAGCAAAGACTGCAGTCAGGGCTGGGTCAAGGTCTGCTTAGAGGATAGACATATTGGTTTTACTGTATGCCTTTGTACTCACTGTGATCTTAATATTGCTCATGAGAAATTCAAGTAGTACTTGGCAAATAACTATGGCTCAGTGAAACAACCAACACCCATTCAAATATTAAAAGACTTTGAAATACACTCTTCACAAGTTATTTCTGCAGTGGAAATCACATGTTTATGGGGTGTTAGTACTTACAACAAACAGAGATAGAGTCCTTATTTTAAGCTCTTATGTAGGGAAGTAACATTAACCCAGCTTTCATTTCTGAGGAGCCATACGCAATCATTAAGTTGAAAGCTATTCTGAGGCAGATTTTTCTTCAGCATTTCTAACTGAGCTTGCATCACTTTATACAGAACAATCATGAGAGCCAAAATGAGAACCCTTCCAAGTCACTCTCACTGTCTTTCTGGCTTTTTGACTATTAGCATGATTGTTTTCATGACAGAAGAGCTTCAGGATAACATAACATCCCAGGAGAGCCCATAGCTCTTTAGTGAGCATTCCCAAAGTCGGGTAAGAGATGGTTTTGCACGACATCAATATCTGGGTCAATGCCAAACACAACCCAGACCAAGTCTCTGGGATATCCAGTGGTGGGATTTCAACAAGCACTTTTTCTTTCTTCGCCTCCCTTCCCATTTTCTAGGTTTTTTAAGAAAACCTCAAGATGAAGTGGGGTTACTTCGAGATGAGATCATAGGTTACCCACAAATGATATCTGTGAAATGCTTTCTTCCATGTTTCCCAGAAAAGAAAAGAAAAGGAAAAAAAAAGCCAGAAGAAATTCCTCTCCCAAACCCCCTTTCCCACTACCTCAAAAGAGGCAGAGGGCTAAAACATCATTATCCACTGGTACAGCTTTCACTATACATTGAGACATATTCAGATAATTTTCAAGATGCTGTTAATGGTAGAAAAAGGAGCAGCTTGATGAAGAACTTCCCTTAGATTGAAAATCTTGTGTAAACAGAGAGTATGAATTTAGCAGTTCTACCCACCTTACAAGCACACTATTGTCAAAGGAAATCCTCACCTCAAGTGAGTATTTTTCACATTATTTTATAGACCCTGCCTGAGAACTGGGGCAGCTCAAGAAGGACGCCTCACAACAGCACACAGATGCCTGAGAACCACACTGCTATCGTCTCCAGCCACTCACTCAAACATGCCTAGCAGCAGAGAGGGAAAAGGAATTCTGTAGCCTACAGAGCAAGGAAAGAGTCAGAATGATTTTGCTCCTTCGTCGCCCCCTCTCCGCTTATCATCATGCAGGAGGAGGAGGGCGATCTATTGATACTGAGTGTAAAGACAGCTGCTCTTCTGATCCAGCGTGGCTTTTGTTAGCAGCAGCAGAGCTGGTGAAAGAGAACAAACGCTCTCCCATACGTGCATTGTTAGGGCAGGAGACAAAAGAATACCTGTTTTGAATCACTGAGGACTATTACTGTAACAAAGTACAAGATAACATTTCGCCAGAGGATACAAGAGATTCTGTGTGGAGCAACAACGAAACCAGACAACCTTTCTGTCATCTTATCAAAAACTGCTTGGGGTACTTACTGAACAGTGGGGGAACAATAATAGCAAATAGAGAGCGAACACAGTTAATCTTTGCACAAAGGCTTTTTGATAAGTAATAAAATAGAGTTAAGAGTGGCGTGCTGGCCTTTGTCAACTCACATTGCTTAGAAGAAAGGATATAAGACAGGCCTAAACAATTTTAAAATAAACAAATCCATACACAACAGGGGCATGTTGCATGAATGAATTTCCTCATTCTCCTTTTTCAAGCAATTCAAGAAGCAATCAAAGCACTCTGAGGTTTGCTATGCTTTTACATACTTTTTTTGACACATTGCTTTAAAGAACATTCACAACAGCCCACTATGAGTAGCTTTGGTGTCACTGTATGGTATGTAAATAGAATAGGCAGATCTTTGACATAAAAATAATAATCTCTGCTAAAATTACAGTACTACAGTGTATCATAGCATCAGAACTATGGAAATATTAATACATGGATCTTTGACAATACAATGTAAGATGTCACTTTGAGCAGTTATTATGCTAATAACAGATACTTATTATAAAACAACATGAAAGAGGTAAGCTATGTGGGTGTAGAAAGGGATATTTAGTATTCAGAAAATGTATTTAAAGGGGAAAAAAGGCAAGTGCTTCATACAGCATCTAATCCCACATTAGGCGGATGAGGAGTTCCCTGGCAGATGGGTGTCAGGGTACCCTGGGACTTGGATGAAGCAGCACATTATCTCTCAAGGGAGCACACATGCCAATATAATTTACAACATCCTTCGAGCTTGTTTTTGTTATGCAGTGGGCCAAACTGAGACCGAAATCAGGAAGGCAGGGGAAAAGTGGCACTAGAGCTTTGAGGATTAACTAGGAAAACTGCTCATCAAGTCCAGCAGGGTTTCAAGAGAGCACATTCTGCTCCAAGCTCAATGACTTCAAAATAAAATTTAAAAAAAATCCAATACTAAAGAAAGAAAAAAAACACAATGAGGAAAATGTCTCCTATCAAATTCCCTATACGAGCCAGCATCATGACTGGTTCCATTTAAGCTGGAATGGAAGCTTAATGGAAGAAAGTGTCCATTTACATTAAAAAAAATACTAAGACTATTAAATGTTGCATTTAAAGCCAAAGGAAATATTTACAAAGAGTTTGTAATATAAGGAGGAATCCAAGGAAAGAGAGTCTCTGTCTGCCTGATGGCTAAAGAGTAAATTTGTCTGGGGTTTTTTTCTAGTTGGGACAGGAGCAAGTCATATATTCTACATTAATTCTCACCTGAGCTTTTGTACTCTGCACTAAGACCCTGTTTTCCACCTAATCTAAACTACAGAGTCACTCTGGGGGCAGAATCACCCACTTGGCACAGGGCTACTACACTCTAAATTCAAACCTTGGCTGCGCTTTACAAAAACTTCCGTACAACCGAAGCCATTCTCATCCTTACAAATATATCCCTCAGCCCTGAAACAAACACAAATGCCACATTTGTGAAGACAGAGCAGAAGATGCAACACTTCAGACAACAGCCATAAATAAAATTCTTACAGGCACAAACATAATCCATTTCAAACAGGAATGTTGGTGCTTGTGCTGCAGAGATTGGAAATACCTGTCTTTCAACATTAAGCCTTGCGAGGATAATGCTTAGCTGCAATCTAAACCTTGGTGATTGCAGCAAAACAACCAGAAGTTGTGTGATTACTTATTGCAGCTCCCTGTCAGGGAGAGGGAAATCTGCCACAAAGTACAAGGAACCCCTTTGTCTCAAACAAAATAATACAGGGAATTATTTGACTTTTGCTTACCATTGCAAGGATTTCCTCACGTACATTTCCGCATACAGATGCATTTCCAGGACAATTGCACTGACCGTGGACTAGATCACAGATCCTTCTTTTAATTACTTGGCAATTTCCTGGGCCAAGTTTATTCAACCACCCAGACATGCACCACCTATCCTTCCTCCTCTTTCAGATTGCTACAACTTTTTCAGGTTACATGCAGGCTCCCTGATAACTTGATAGCTTTTTACATGGTTCTCTACCTTCTGTGATAGAGACAAGGCAATGGCCACCTGCAAAAGCTATCAACAAGAACCTGGGAGTCTGCAAACTAAAAGTTACTGCTTTACTAGCATGACAGCAATAGACAGCTGTGACCAGCCTCTGCTGTGTTCAAATCCCTGATACCTCCCAATCTACAACTTGTCCTTCCCCTACTTTTCATTCTGAACCTAATTGCTGCCCAACATACTATGAACAAGATTTGGACAGTGGTATTTATCCAGTAGAAAGCACTACTGCTATCATCAGTTAGACCTGGAGCAGGCTGAGAAGATGGCAAGAACACAAGGCATTTAGGAGAGAGCAGTAAGTCTTCCACTGTGCACACCCTTTAGAGATATGCAGATGGGGGGTGGGAGGTGGGAGAGAGGAGAAAGAAAAGCCTTAGGCACATTCCTGCTAACTCTCATGATTAAATTCCTACTTTTACAGTATTTAGGGTTTGGGGTTTTTTTCCCCTAAACCTTCAGTTGTAATAATCAAGGTATTGTGTCATACTTGCAAATTTCCCTTTACAGAAAGGGGGAGGGCAGAGCATAAGGAGAGTCTTGAAAAGAAGATTCCTCCAAAAGCTAAAAAGCAAAAGTCATTAATAAATCATTCATCAGTCCTAAGCCATACCCATCACTGGGATCCTGTTTCATGAATTGAACTGCAAAGTCTACCATAACTGCTGAATTTCCCTTCCCGACAGGTGAACATAACTCATTTTTCTCTGTGTGCTAGGAAGCCCTGGAATTTTTCTTGGCATTTTTAGATAAACTGTCCCTTCAGGCTCTTACAGTCTCCTCTTCCCTTCTAACACCAAAGCCTCAATTAGACCATGATTAAAGAGGATGTACTTACAGCTACCAGCAGAAGGTAAAGGTTGTCAGTTTTATTACAGGTCAGGAATGTGTTTCTCTCTGTACTCTAGACTTCAGAGTTTAATGGGGAAATAGAGTTTACTAACAGGCAAGTCAGATTTTCTCAACAGGATTCAGTCTTGATTATCAATTAAACAGGCATAAAAATATCTAACCAGATGGTTTCTGCCAGTCAACAGAAGTCTTAAGGGGAAGAGAACTTACACTCATTGACAGAAATATCTAACAGAAAACTAAAACAAATCCAACAGGAGATGTGCTTCATGTCATGCTTTAAACTCCTCTTTGTTAAAAAAACGAGTAAATCAAGTGTTCTGCAGAATATTGTTTAGCAGAATTCTTCAGCTCCATTTTCTTGGTGAATTTGTTTATCATGCTTCAGAGTGCTGATCAGTTTTTAGGAAAATGTGACTCAAAATTATTAACTACTGTGGCATAGAAGCCAGGCATTGAAGTCCTCACGCTATTTGCATTAAGGCCCAGCTCCATTTATTCTCTTTTGCTTTTGACCAGTTTCCCTCTGCTTTCCTCACACTTCAGCTTCTGCACAGGTTCAAACAGATATCTATTTTTTAATTGCCAAAGAAAACATTGCTTTCTCCTGCACAGTTCCTCACATGGTTTCCTCACAAAGATGACACTGTCCCATAGTGTTTAGTGCACAATATTCGTTTTTGGATCACTAACAACTTGGAAGTCTGGTAATGCGCACTCTCCTAATTTAGAAATGGAGCTTTATAACACTGAAATATTGCAAGAAGCTCTACTGCTTGCCCTTCCATTAATTTGTTACTTACTGTGTTGGATTCTCATCAGCAATTCTTAATTGATGTACTCTGAGCCATGCCATCAAATATTCTCTATGGATCTAGTTGGCAATAATGGTTAATTTCTAAATTTTGGTAAGTTAGTGATTATTTAGGTTGTGATTACTTCAGACTAAGTAGATTCTTACATTTTGGAAAGCCCCGATAAAGAGTGGGCACTGCTACAGATAAATAATATACTGCCATAAGTATTCTTATAATGGTAATGTATGATGCACGGCCATTTTCCAGATGCTACAGAACTAATTGTGCTGCCAACAGAAGCAGCCAAATCCAAAACAGACCCATATGAGGAATTACTGTTGAATCAACCTCATCAGTGAGAATAGCTTCTGCCACGCAAACCTTTTTTCACCTTAGCATAATCTTCAGAAACTTAGTGAAATGTAGCCTACCTGTTACTGCTGTAAAACCAAAGTAACTCCCATACAGGTGAGTTGGAAGTGATGTAAAGGAGAGCCAGGAGTAAGAATATTTTCCATCAGAGCAAAGAGACCACTGCAAAGCAGCCTCTGCGTGGAACAAACACTGCCTGGCACAGATTCCACTCTGACCCGGAGAATCAATGTAGTGGCAGAGCTGTCACACTGGAGCCACATCACCACCCAAAAGTTCTTTACACCCTTAAGTCTTACAGTACAATTGACCCCATTGGTTTGTCTGCAGGGTAAAATATTTCTCCACAAAAAGAAAAACCATATTTCTCCTCAGATTTTAAAGCAGTAGGCAAGTAGGATGTATGGACTTCAAGACAAAAAGTTTGACTTTCTTGAAAGAAAAGCCTAAAGCCTTCAGCCAAATATACAATACAAACAAAATCACTAAGAGGAAGACTTATGTTACAACCTTTGCTCATCACCACTTAGCTAATCTTTAGATTTTAGTATTTTTAATCCTCCCTCATAAATAAGAACTTCTAGCTCCCAATTATTTCAGTAATAGGATCTCTAAGCTGTATCATGTATAGAAAATTAATGACCTTTAAAATAGAAGGTTTACTTACACAGACATTAATTGCTATTTTAGCACAGATGAATAGTTAAACAGGCCCATGAAAAGTTTCACTCAATCACCTAATTCCAGAGAAGGAAATACTTTACACAAATCCTTGGATGACAAAAGGCCAAAAGCAAAGGAGTTCCTATCAGAGAAAAAACCTGCTTAGGTCTGTTACCAAGTACTGCAAACAGGTTAACCATACACATCATTAAGTTCTGAATCCCATTATGATCATATGGCATCAACCTGATTGCAAATTACAGTGCCTTATGCAGAAGATGTCATTTTAAGTAGAGAATCACTACTCTGGACAAGTTTTAGAAATTATTCTCAGTGATTATAATTTCCAATTAGAGGAAATAAAAGCATTAAATGGCCACTTTGATGTTGGAAGTGACCTTTCACCTGGACTATTTCCCTAATGGATGAGGGTTAAATTTACTGTGACAGCACCTAACCACATTTGGTATGGCCTCAAATTTGATGGTACCGGTATCACATCAGCAGCAAGCTGAGTTGGTAAGACCATGACACACAGTGTTTGTATCAGAAGTATGATTATTGTACCCTAGGGAGTCAGAAAACCTAGGCATTTTCCAATTACCTACTTTACATTTCAGTAGCTGCAGAATGACACATAGCTATACTTTGACCTACAACAAGATTTTCATAGGAATACACATTTTTCATCTTGTGAAATTTTTTTCTGCCTAATGTACCTCAACTTTATTAATTTCAGCTCCAAAATGTCGGCATTCCCAGCAACAACCAATAAGCACAAGTAAGCAAATCATAGGTAACATCCCTCTCTCCAAAGAAAATATTGTATTTCTAACAAAGGACTGCCTCTTTCAGTTAACACAGCCATGTGAAATTAAATATAAAAGCTCCAATGAGTGATTTTCTTACTAATCCTGTGTAACACGTTTTGCAAAAGTGTCAAAAAGAAATATAGTTCAGTTGCTGAATACAGAATAGAAATTGTTTACTTTACAATCCAAACTTCTCTATTTACATAAAAATAACCTCACTACAGCAGAAATTTTAGGCTACAACACAATATTAATGGAGTTTGATTGCATATTATTCTAAATGGGTTATTTTACAGTCATTGTAACATTAGATCTAAATACAAGACATAGACTTGCAGTATATTTTAGTGTGCAAACAATATTTCAAAAAGAGCCATAGGTAAGCATCAGAAAGGAGCTTTTCTAAAACTACCACCCTCCTAAACTCTGTACTCGTTTACAGGCACAAAACTCTATTTTAGTATTAATGTTACTTATCTCAGAATTACAACCTGATATTCCTGTGAGAAAGACTGACAAACACTTCCTGGTTGTAAAATGAGCCATGTATCACCTTTGCTTTATTTCTTCACTGACATTTTTTTAGTGTTCCTTTTACTGGCACAGTTTTGTTTTATATTGGTTTTACTGTCGTCCTAGCTGTAACTGTATGTTACACACGCCTCTCTACAGTCCATCCACAAAGGAAATGAATCATTACAGCTTTTACTTACAAGGCCTGGCTTTTCAGTGCAGGCTGCAAGGCTTCCACCCTCAGCATCACTCAGCACAGGGGCGCTTCCATTAGATTGTGTTATTAGCCAGGAGTCCTCTGGAGAGCTCTGCTTCCACCGGGAAGTGCCATAAACATGAGCCTCAGTGAATGCCAGCTGGGAAGAGAAATGCATTGCTGTATCCTTTAATGGGAGAAGTTGCTCCCTAGTGCAGCTGGCAAGCTGTTCTCAGGCTCCCCTTTGGAGCCAGCCAGAAGACAGCAGCTCATGTTCACCAGGAATTACTTTCTATTTGCTTTCATCTTCCTTTTGATTGAAGCAGTATTTTAACAAATGGAATAAAATTTTTAAAGCTGCCTCTACCATATGGTCAGGACAGTCTGCAGGCTCCTGCTTTGGGAGGGAGGTGGTTCCCATCACTTCTCTGAGCCTGAGGGAAACAGGTATTGATGTCAGCAGTAGCCATGAACCTGAGGAACGTGTCATTTACTCTAAGTAGCTGTCACACCTCCCAGGGCCAGGGCTCCAGGGAGGGCTGAGCACCTTCCTGGCAGCCACACTGCCATGGACTGTGAAACCAGAGCTTTCACACCTTTGGTTCTGTTGCCTCTCCAGAGCTATCTGACCTTTTGAAATCTCTAGGATTTTTCCTCATGACCTAAGAGGTAAGCATCACTTAGCTGGGACTTACTCAGTTCTGAAAGTCTTGGCTCCACACCAAGTGCCAAAGTGCAAGGATTTTCCTGCAAGTAATATCTGCATATAACAGGCTCCTGTTCAGCTTGCCATGAATTCATATCTGGCCGTGAGAACCTGTCTCTGAGTTACTGAAATAAGATCAAATCTGAAATTCTTCTAAGGAAATATTTTTGAAAAATTCTTTTAACCAGTTCAGTTGACCCATCAACTCTCCCTCCAGTTTGCTGGACCTGTTGAAGCTGCATCCTCAGATATCCATAAAGAGGGACTAAAAGAAATGGGGAGGAGGAGAAGAAAGCAGTAGGCAAAACGTTAATCTTGACTCTTTCACGTCCAGTGCCTAGCCATCACTTACACTAATGAAGAAAAATAGAATAAAAAAAAGAGGAGGGGAGAAAAATAGAGAGAACCTCTTAGACTTTGAGTATAACTGGGTCATTGTCTGTGACTCTGTGGAGTATATAGCTTGGGAGACAAAAGACTTGGTGCACAAAGNAAAAAAAAAAAGAGGAGGGGAGAAAAATAGAGAGAACTTCTTAGACTTTGAGTATAACTGGGTCATTGTCACCAGGCTGTGACTCTGTGGAGTATATAGCTTGAGAGACAAAAGACTTGGTGCACAAAGCAGGCCACAATGATGAGCAATGGCAGATTTGCATGTCAGGTCTTTCCACCATAGTACAATTAGTCTACTGATACTGCAGGCATGATTAAGGATGGTAGGATATGAGGGTAAATGATAGAGACAAAGCGAATGATTAAATGGCCTCAGACCTAACTTGTGACCTCATTCTATCATAAACAGCAAAAAGTGAGAGAACTTGTGTGTGGATCAAAAACCTGGCAGGATTAGCTGAGCACGTGAGACAAAAGAAATAGCACAGCACACTCATTCTTGGGCTGCCACAATGTTCAGTCTGCACCAGCAAAACAGAGGACTCAGGTAGCATCTGGGTCCCAGAACAGCCTCACTAACTGCCAGGGGAGATGATTAGGCTGCTTCCAAAGATAAAAAGCAGCAGCAGCTGCTTATTAAGGAGAGCCAAGAGGCAGCAGAAACACTCTCAGCGTCTGCTGCAGAGCAGTAAGCAACAAAAAGACTGGAATCCACGTGAAAAAGATGTCACTCTCCAGATCTCTTATCCATGTAGCACACAGCTCACCAGGCTGAACAGGGAACAATCCAGAAATGCTGGTTAGCTCTGCACTGCAGCCTTTTCCATGGTCTCCACAAATCCAACTCAAGCCTGGTTCTAGGCTCTTCTGTTTGCTCAGCAAAATACAGTCCCCTTTAGGCTCTAAGAAGTGTGTTCAAGAGGTGCCAGGATGTGTCTAAGAGACTTGAGTCGTCCGGGTGTGGCAGCGGGTGAGAACAGGTCATCTTCATTTTCCTGCTCTGTCTGTGTTGCTTCTCTGTGGCAATTTACAGAGGCCTTTCCACTAGACTGTGATATTAGCCAGGAGTCCTCTGGAGAGTTCTGTCATCCCAGTTCATTTGATTAGCAGCTACAACCATGAACAAACCACCTTGTCCTATGATGCACTCCCATTCCCAAGAACTAAGTATAACGCAACACTGAAAATTTTCCAAACCTGTCCTGTGTCTGGTAACCAGACAGATACTTGCTATTATCCACGTGTGGGAGAGACAGCCACCTTTAGAGACAAATTTGTGGCATTTGCTCTTTAGAAACACTGAAATGCAGTGATTCAAATCCCTAATGAGACCACAAAAGAGTCTGCTGTGGCTTTTAGGGAATAAGCAGACATTATGAGATTTTGGAAGGAAATGGACAGAATTGTGGTAATCTGTACAGTAACAAGAAATTGCTACTGGAGATCTACCCAGACACAATACTGCAACAAAGAGATTGCACAAGCAGCTAAATATGGGAAAAGATGGACCTCATCAATAACAGAGCTGCATCAAACAACCAGACATTTACCGGTTGGAAAATTCTTTTCATTTTTTTAAGCCCTACCATTGCAATTGGATAGAATCATAGAATCATTTAGGTTGGAAAAGACATCTAAGATCATGGAGTCCAACAGTTAACACTGCCAAATCAACCCTTAAATCATGCCCCTAAACCTACCCTGTTAAACTCTTGCCCTCAGAGTTATCCAGCGACTTCAACTTCCATCAGCAATGAGTTCCCGGCATGGCAGAACATTTCTTCTGACTTACTTTTGACTTTGTCTCTTTTAACCCTCCTGAGTGCTCCTTGCTCTTCCCTGATGGTAGAAATAGCATTTCTTGCTCTGTAAAGCCCACACCTTCGTTGTCTGTAACCTTTTATCATCTCACTTCTGATTCATTTCCTCTCCAAGGTAAACAGCCCCAATCTTTTCAATCTTGTACTATATGAAAGTTTTTCCTTGTCTGTTTAAAAACTGATTTATGTAAACAGTTAAAAATGTACTCTGTTAGCTTAGCTTGTATCTATAAATTAGCCATGCATATTAAATTTGTATTAGCTAGGTTTAACTGAATTAAGTGTATCCACACAGGATTTTTCACCAAATTCCTAAAGTCAGCTTAAAATTACACCTTTTGTTAAAGCAGAGCAAACAAAAGTGTAGTTAGGCCATAGCCAGTTTCGGATCCACAAATACTTCCAAGAAGAATTCAGACAGTGCTTCAGGAAAGGGTATATTTCAGCAAACCCCTTAGAGAGTGTTATCTCCATTATTCTGAAATTCATGAAGCCTCCACACATAGCAGGGAGTAATTCTTCTGAAATATTTTACATCAGCAACACAGGGATTTGTTACAGAATTAACTTAACATGTTTTACCTTGATAGCACCTCCATTTGTGGGAGACAGTTTATTGCCTAGGCAAGGCAAAGTGCTATTAAACCACAGATTTTAATTCAGCTGCAAGTAAGCTGCCCTATTGTACCCAGAACACAGCAGCAATATAATGAAAACTGCTGTAAAAATTAATTCTGAAAATATCAAATACAATCATTGTTAAGTTTAAACAAAGGATATTTGCCAGTTCATTCCAAGACTTAGCTGCATTCAAAATCCAGTGAAAACTGGCTTTTACACATATGGACACACAGAGACATTTGCCTATGGAATAAAAGTTTTAAATTATGACTATTAAATGCATGGTATTTCTTAATGACAGCATTCGTTGTTATCCTTGTAATAATACATTAGACACAGGAAGAAAAGAGAAATTTATCGAAAAGCTGCCAATGGATTTTAATAAAAAATACTTCCCAATAGAAGGCAACAACATCCTTATCTACTAGGCCACAAGTGCTTGAGTATTTCTCAAGTAATTTAGATGCACTATTTTGCAATAGAAACTTACAGAAAGTTATAAAGAAGCAAATAATTCTAAAAATCAAACATACAGGCCACTGAGTTGAAAGAAAGTAATTTCCCACATTAACATTCAGATCTATTATACATGCATACAAATTTCCATGCAAATCAGACTTCACTTATTGTGCATTTTGCCTTATTTAATGAAAAATGAAAAAGACAGAAGAGCACCTAACCCCCTCCATTTTGCCTATTAAGTTGCTGCTGCCACCAGGACCCTGGCGATGGCATTTCCATTGAGGCTAATCACGGAGAAGAAGTGCGCACATAAACACGAGCAAACTCCTGCTCAGGTTAGAGGGAGCAGCCACCCGGCCTGTCTGCCAGGTTCACCTCTATTCACACGGTAATTGCTGTACTCTGGAAAGCTGACTAGACCCATCATGATCTCAGAACACTAGTTATCCCCGAATGAACCATTTCCAAAATTGGTAAATAATACAGCTAAGTATAAAAGGAAAGATTGTCAGACAATTCAGCTTTAGAGAACTCACTTTCACGGTACGCAGAGGATTGGCGAAAGCAGCTGAAATACACAGGCAGTCTTGGTCACTGCTACAGCTGCAGTCCTGGCAAAGATGCCCCTTGCTCAGACTTCTTTGTGTCCATACCATGTGTGTGTCCCCTTGACACCTCCCTATAACCTTCATTCCTCTTTTCATACAGGGAAATGTGCTGGCAGTCTCCTATCTCCATCAGCTCCATGCCAGCGGGATATGCATGCTGGATGGGCAGAGCTGCTGTGGGAAAAGCTTACACAGAGCCCCATTTTGCTCCAAAACGCCTTCCTGCCAGCTCACTTCTCCTGCCTAACTTCACTATCTATAGCTTTCAAATGCTTCCCCTTCATAATCACACCTCCTACTATTCTGAAGACTATTTTCTGGGAACGCTGAACATATTTGTTGGCTCACTGGCCCCTAGCACACTGACTGCTCATTCAATAGCATTCACACAAGACTGGAAAAGACTTGTCATCCTCTTACTATCTGGCACTCCGTTACTAGCTTACTACTGTTTCACTCTGCAGTACAGGTCCAAATTGAATGTCAGACACAGGAAAATGCCAACAAAAGCTCCGGTTCACAGTCAGGAACCAGACACAGGATACAGTCCAAAACTAGATCCACACTGGCACTTTACCATTATTAACACAAGGTTTGCCATGAGTAAAGCCCTTTGTCATTCTTCTTTTTGACAGTGAGGACAGGGAAAATTAGGCTTATTATAGTATTTCAAATATCTGCTAGGTGATAACATCCTATGGTGGTAGCATTAATCAAAAACTCAGGCAGACATTGGGATAAACAGATTCTCCTGCTTCTGTGGCCAGGACTTCTCAGAAGCAAATTCCCACGGAGATCACACAAGCTATAGTGTAGTTGTCTCCTGGTTGCATAAATATTCAGACAAGGAAGGAAGGGATTAGGCCTGTAAGTCTTCCTGCTCACTAGCCAGCCTGCCAAGCACATCCACCACCCAGCCTCATTCCTCCCGCTGCCTGGCTCTGTGACTGACTGACCTTCCCAGACTCTGCACAGCCACAGCAAATACACCTGGGGCATTCCTGATGGTGGCTGAATTGTCAGCTAAAATAATCACCTGGCTCTCACCAGGAGCAACACAGGTAGGGCAAAGGGGAGCAGCTCAGCGCGCATGCTTTCACTCAACATGGTAAACAGCTCACATATGGTAATTCTGAGGGGGTTGATATGCTGCAGCAAATTATAAAAAGGCTGACACTCAGCTGAAAGAGCTGACACTTGAAAGTTACTCCCTAGCACAAAAGAGAAAAAATGAAAGTGAAATGCGAGGGAACTGTTGTCTCACATGCTCATATTTTGTTGACAAATTTATTTGTAGGTATGAATTCGGCCCTTTCTTAAGAGTGTCACCATCAGCTGCTGATAAAAAAACAACCTGACTCTATTACAGATGTGTTACTCTTCAAAGTGACGCTCCAGCTAGAGCAAGAGGACAAACAATTCTGCTCTTATAAATCTGTTTGTGCAGGCTAAGGCTACACTATCAACTACAACATTTGACAATGTTATGCATCCCTTCTAAAAAAGACTACTTAGAATTTGAAATATTGTATTATAATGAGATACCTCTTTAAATATATCAGCCTTGGAAAATGCAAGTTAGCCAGCAATTTCCACTTCAAAATATATTTCCTTTTTAAGGTGCTTCAAACCATTGTTCAGTCATTACACTACCACTTTATATCAACTATCTATTACCAAAAATAAATTCAGATAAGGTATCACATCTCCAGCACACTGGTGTTCCTGAGCTCTAAGATAGTTTTTGATACAGTAGAATATGCAATTTTATACTGTTGAAATATTATACTTAGTGCTACATGAACACGTAAATGTACAGATTTCATTGTAGCAGCACTGTTTAATTACATAAAGGAAGATGGTACTTCTCACTCAAAACCTCAGAATTCCAAGATATGATCATGCAAATATGTAAGACTGCTTGTTTTATTTATAGTTGCATTTACTTTAAACAATTGTCAGGTAATTCGTGTCAACTTTAGGAGTTTGAGTGCATCTGAAAACTCTCAGTAGATGCCATTTCATTTCAAAAAGTATCAAAGCATTTTCCAGCACAGAATCATACAGGAACGAAGTAGAAGATTTACAGCATTCTCCTGCTCCAAGGAAGGATAATTCCTAATCCCAAATAAAATCTCATCAAGGGACTTTCTAGAGGGTTTTGGGTGGAACAGAGTAAGATTTGGACTATGCATGTTCAGTAAAATTGTTATTTTAGTAAACTTTAAACCTTCAGATTTATTTCAAAATGAGACCTCTCCATGTTCCTTCCTTTTTCTTCAAATGTGGAAATTACTCCCAAAATTATACTGCTCAAAACAATTCTCCTACAGCTCTGAAGAACAGAAGTGAGTTTCAGTTTCCCATTGATAGTATAGAATGTCATTCTCCTAAGTGTATAAATGTAAGAATTCTGTAAGCTGTTAGAGCACTGACAATGCACTTCTGACCCCATCTGAACCTGCTAATACACCTTCCTCTGGATTATTTTTTAACAATCTGTACTTCTTCACTCCCTCCTTCATAGTTTCTATTGGTAACAAGTTTTACTTGCTCATAAATGATTTTAAGTCAGTAAAATATAACATATTTGTGAAAAACGTGGTGAAATTCCCTTGTTAGTAGGACACAAAGTTTGTCCTCAGCCTACTATCAAGTCAAATATTAGATCTCAGCTTTAAAGATGTTGTTAGAATATTAGAAGCACTTTTCCACACCTGGTGTTTTTAAAATTTAATAATTTATTAGTCCTTTTGTTCCTTACACATCTGGGCTGATGCTAAAGTGCTGTCAGAGAGGTACAGTAACACTCATGGCAAGGGGGTGGTCTCTGTTTTCTGTTGCCGAGTCCACAGGAGCATTGCCAGCACACCCTGGCACTGGTTTGGAAGATCAGAAGAGAGGACAGCAACAGATTACAGATGTGAGGTAAGATTTTGTCCCTCTCCTGGCCAGCATTGCATTGGCAGCCAGTACCAGCTGCACAATGGAATATAGGAATAGTATTTTACCTATGGCAAATGTGCCTCCAGATACTACAGATCAAGCAGTGGCCTGCCACAAGCAGGACCCATTCCCTCATTCTTGCTAACTGAGGGAAAAAGATAAACTGCTTTGTTCTTTCTGTAACTTAGTTTTAAAATTTATCATTAGATCAAATTGTTGCATTTATGCAATTATTTTACATTGGTTTGGCTTTTAAATATGAATTTTATTATTTTTGCCTCACTGTTGTATGTATGCTTCTCCCCCATTATTTTATGCACCATGACAACATAACAAGTGTTGATTGGAAGAAGAACTCAACATTTTCTGCCTTTACTCTGCACAACACATACACTTCTGTTTGTGCACAGTGCATTTCTGAACTTTTCATTTGGTAGCTCACCTTTTAAATTCTCTGCAGTGATCTCCACACCACCTTTAAGAGGTCCTGACCCTGGCTGCTGAACTTCTGTACTTCTCACAGTGTTCTGGGTAGCTGTGACAGTCTCTGCCACAGATGGATGACAAAACAAGGACCACGCTAAAGAGTATTGATACCACAGAATTGTGTGTCAACAGGTGTAGCTGCTCTGACCTGCATCTTAAAAATGGCAAAAGTTCTACCTACGACAGATTAATCTATAATTTTCCCTTGTGTAGGTGAGAAACAAGACTTCTCTATCAGCAAATAAGAGAGTAATGCATTAGGCCCCTGTTAACTGTTGTGTCACTGCATCTCCCTGATCCTGGTTCTTAATATCACCCTGTACATAATACATAAGCACTTGTTATCTATGGTTTTCTGACTTTACTGTCTCCAGTCTCTTCCAGTCACTACCATCAGATGTGGGTGTATGACTAAGAGGTGTCACGATATGATCACAGGTAACATGCACAGTCATTTGTGAAATACAGATTGATATTGCAGAATGACACCTTTCCGTGGGCTTTGCTTGAATCTGCAGACAAATGTGGGCAGAATGGATAGTTCTGGCTACCAGGAATAATGCCACAGTCAATAGGATAGTGTGACCAAACAGATAACCTGCTGTGAGGAGCTAAGTCTGACTCTAAAAGAGCAGCAATTAAGTACAAGTGTGACTGCATCACTTGATCAGTTAGGAAGACCTCAGTGACTGTTTTGTGCCCAGCAGCATGCAAAAGTGTATGACTGTGAAACATTGCCTAAAAAGAGAAAGTTGTTGAATCTTACCAACAGGCAGAACATGCAGAGCAGAGAGCAGACCAGAGAGCCCAAAGCCTTTTTCCTGCCCTGAGCAGCGTTTCCCAGTACACAATTATCCCAATTTTGATGTTGATCTGGCTGATTATCTTATGACAGTCCTGTGGTGTAATCCTTCTTGTAAAGATTCCCTGAGACACATTGACCTTGATCACCTCTGATGCTCTAACCTCCACATGGCCTCTCTCTGAATTGATCCATCAATTATTTATCTTCTGCACATGGTGTGTCCTCTTGATGAGTTCAAGAAGTGGCACCTTTGGATCCCATTTTAAGGTCTAATAGGGCTATGCTTTGCATAAGACCACAACAGCATGTGACACCGCATTAGCCACCTCCCTGCTGTGTGAGGCAGATGAAGTCTGACTCCTTTTTGCTGCCTTGTTCCTCTTGGTCTCTTGAAAACCTGCATGGCTTTCCTTCCCTCTAAGCTTGCTGCTCCTCCCTTCTCCCTTTGGAAACGTGTTTGTGACCTCCTCCAAACTTCAATGTTCTCTGTTTAAGCAAAAAATTCCCCAAGCTCACAACAGGCACCCTTTAACTGCATGCACTGAAGAACTACAGAACATCTGTGGATGTGTGTCTTTGAGGCCACACTTCACCATTTCCCTGCACCCATCTTAACAGCCATCTGATAATGGTGTGTCATTTCCTGTGCCACACCACGTGTGCAGGGATGTAGATGATAATGTGGATGAGGGCTTCTCTGCTTAAGGAAAAAGTAATTTTATCACTCGGAAATTTCAGCATGTCTCTGACATAGTAAAGTTGAAACATGCTTCCAGTTATAAATTAGTTCATATAGAAGCACTCTAAAAATGGACTGATCTTCCCGAAACCACTTACTAGATTGGGGAAAATTTAGTTTAACAGCACATCCTATGATAGTCATGGGAGAAATAAGACAGGATAAAAAATGGAGATTATTTAAGTTCCAAGATCTTTGGGGAGATCCTTTTTAGCCTGTCATATCTCAAACCAAACTAACCGAAATATTATTGTATCTGTTTTCTTTGGCAATGACTTGCTGTTGCCTTTTATTAGAAACAAAACAATAGGTAGGAGAGAGTAAGCCAATTAATTATTTAAAGTGGTTTTCACATACTTTGAAAATCTGCACATCCTCAAAGTACACTCAATAAAGTTAACAGGGCTAACCGGGGCACTGTATAACATCTCTGAAGCCTCAGTAGGCGTCTTGCAAACGTTATGGGATTCTGCTGTGTGCTTCCTTAACTCCTCATGGACCCAGTGCACACTTCATAAGGCTCTTTTGCCTCAGAACACAAACCTTACAAACTTCTCTCTCCTAGCCCTACTCAAAAGTTGCTGCTTTCAATTAGCTTTCCAGCTACACCCCTCCACGTCAATCCCTCTCACTCTTAACTCACCTGTAGAGCAGAAGTTATCTACAACCTGCCCCCACACACCATGCTCACCTGCCCATCTCTGAGGGCTTGTAGTCACCCTTCCTGTCTCATGTCTTATTCACACAGTAACTACCTCAAGGCAATAAAGTACTCTTTTTGAATCCACAGAAAAGCACAATGCCTATTTATTTATACTATATTGAATACAAAATTGCAACTAAATATAATAGCCATAAATATTATCTTTGTAGATACTAACCCTTTAACTCTCTTTCCACAAAGACCTCGAGTACATTAGTTTGGATCCAGAACCAGATTTTCTGCTATGGCCTCCTAGAAATTGGTACAGACTCAGTAATAACCTCAGTGAGAAAACCATCACTAGGTAATAGCAAAAGAGAGATGTCAATGGTGCTTGAGGCACTTGTTGAAATCATCAACACAGATTCTGCACTGATGGAATAGGCATGGGTTCCACAGTATTTTAATTTCATTCTCCAATCAATTCTAAGAATTCTTTGCAGATGGTCTAGAAATAAAGGGGGGAATATTGCCTTTATTTTCCCTGCGCTTGCTGATCACATTATTACTTTGAATAACTTGTGTTGAATAACTTTTTGGAGATAATAAACCGTGTAACCATGGGACAAGGTGTTCAACGTAATGAACTCTGAAGCCTAAGAACACTAAGTGCACTAACCAGGCTTTGTGGCTTGAGTCTGTAATTTTTATTCACCCAACGCTTGCTTTTCAGTCAAGGAAACTATTCCTATTCTGCTTCTGCAACAAGATTGGTCTTCATATAATATATAATGAAAATAACAGCTGTACTTAAACACATGGCAGAAGCCATTAGGCATGGAAGAATTACTCTTTTTCTAGTAAATCATGGCTGTCTAACACATTTTATACATGACTGTCCTTGTCCATATTATGAGCCAAATATTGTCTTGTTTTATCCCAGTTAAGATGCAGTGGTTACTAGAGTTCCTGAAACAATTCATATTGCCCCTACATCCCAGAATGCAACGTGGGGAATTGAAATAAAACAGAAATTTTTGTTACAGGCAGAGGAGAATTTCAGAAGCACACAAAAAGGATTACAGTGAAGAAGGAAAGAAACTACTGTAGAATACTAACATCTGCATTGCCTTTCAGATCTCTTTTTTTTTTCTTCTATACATTTAAACATCACACTAAAACCTGATCTGACCCCTGCTTTTATGGAAATCATTATCCGTGGTTCTGTTGTCACTTTTCCCATTTGCATCTGTAGTCCCATTTTCTTTACTATTTGGGTATTTTCAGAGACAAGATGTTAGAAAACAATAACTCTACCAACACTCTGCAACTTTTTATACCCTTGCTGGACAATTACTACTGGCAGCTAGTCATCAGTCAGTAAAAATCCACCTAGCACAAGGTGCTGGGAAGTAATCCCACTCACTATAAGAGCAGCATGGCTACAGCCAGGCAGAGAGCAACAACATATGGAGCCAAACAAAAACTGAACCACTTCACACAACAGTAACTATACGTCTCTCTTAGCTTGGGCAATTAAGTAAGCCGAAACCTCAGTCTAGTAAAAATTGCCGGGCCGTAAGGATTCAGCACAACACAGTAAGCTTTTACCACAGATAGAGATGGTCTAAAAACACTGCAAGCATCTAGGAAAACACTGGGAATAGCATGCAACAACATGGGTATTGTTCGTCTCTAGCTTCATTGATTATCCATTGTTTGAAGGCTCAGATTTGTTACAAGCTGGCACTCAACTCTTGGCCAGGAACCCCTGTGAATACTGGGCTTTTGAGAACAAACTCTGCTTAAGTGGGAAGGATATGCCATGCACTGGCCAAGCTCTGAGCTGTCATGTGCAGCCCTGAATAGGACTGCTTTCCAGTCTCAGCACATAGGCATGAACACATACCACTACATCTGAGTCAAGGCAATGTCCCAACTGCTCAAGAGGAGATAACAAAGCCCTTTTCAGTGCTGCGTCTTCCTCCAAGGAGGAATACTCACAACCCTTCTGCAGCCAAGACAAAATTGCCTTTAGCCAGAGAGTCAGTTCTGTGTCCTCTGCATGCAAAACTTGTGGTTGTGTTGCCGATGATTCATAAGCATTGTTCAGCTCCCACCCATGATGTTCATTGTTTATGTCCCTGGATTTGTTACCTAATCAACTACATATGCACTTCATTTCACTTTATATTAACTCTAAGCAGTATTTGCTTTTCATGAAATCTCTCAATTACAATGAATATCTCTACGTTTACCCCAGGAACCAGTCAGAGTGTGATCACCTTTTCAAGCTTCATCCACTTATTGATCAGTTGGATGAAAAATTTAAGCAGCTGTAAGACTGGTAAACTTCACCAAAACATTTCTCATACAATTTATTTGAGAGGACAACTATTATAAATAGCATATTCTTCTTTCAGAAATCTCAGTACTGGGCAAAATTTTTAAGAATTATTCACATACACTATCATGTGTGTTGTTTAAATGCAGACACAGGCAAATCACAGTAGTCAATTCCTAACTCTCCAACTGTATGCTTTAACACAAAACCCACACTCTTCACACTCCAGATTCTGGGATACAGTTAATTTTCTTCTTAGTAGCTGATACAGTGCTTCGTTTCTTGTTTAGTATAAGAATAATGTTGTCCTACTGTTGACATCTACTTAAGGTATGATTTTATCCCATATTGAAGAATCATAGAATTTTAAAGTGGTTTGTTTTGGAAAGGGCCTTAAAAACCATCTAGTTCCAAACCCCCTGCCATGGGTAGGGACACTTCCCACTATACTGGGTTGCTTAAAACCCCATCCAACCAGACATGAGGCATCCACAACTTCTCTGGGCAACCTCTTCCAGGTGCCTCACCACCCATACAGTAAAGAATTCATTCCTAATGCCTAAATAAGAATTATCTCTTCCAGTTTAAAGCCTTTCCCCTTGTAAAAGGTCACTCCATGCCCTTGTAAAAAGTCTCTCTCCTGCAGGCTCCCTTTACATACTGGAAGGCTGCTGTAGGGTGTCCAGAGCTTTCTCCAGGCTGAGCAGCCCTAGCTCCCTCAGCCTGTCTCCATCAGAAAGGTGCTCCTGCCCTCTGATCATCTTTGTGGCCTCCTCTGGACCCATTCCAGCAGCTCTATGTCCTCCTTTTTGTTGGGGTAGCAGAGCTGGATGCAGCAGTGCTGCAGGTGGGGTGCACAAGAGTGGAGCAGAGGGGGAGAATCACCTCCTTTGACCTGCTGGTCATGCAGTAAAAGGAATTCCCAGAATATGAGACAAAAAGTAATTATGGAGATATGAAAATTATGAGGTCTGGTTCCCAATATCTTGTCTTCTTTTGAATTCTCTGACGTCTGATAGAACATGAGTCTGTTATTCTTGCCTTCAGATACTAACAGTTTCTCTCTTTCACTCTCTTCTTCGCATCTGCTTAATTTTGTAACAGAGGCACAATCCCAGGTTCATCTAAGGATTCATTCTCTCACTAGAAAGCAAGAGAAGAGTGAGGCAGAGTACATGAAATGCATCAAAATGCAGAAGTAGACCTGCCAGCAAAGCAAGGCTTTCAATTCATAGTGAATTTCCTCTTTTTGATTTTTTTTTTAATCCGAATTTTTTACTTAAGTCTCCTCAAAGCAGACAGCTCTTGGGTCTTGCTCATCAAAACAGGTTAATGGCAGGGTTAATAGCTTTGCTGCCCACATCAGCAACACAAAGGACTAAAACCTCCCTTCCAGAGGCACCTGCCAGGTGCTCTGGCTTTGGGCAGCCATTCCAGGAGCATGTATCCAGGAGTCTCCCCATACAGTCACAAATGAGCCTGCCCCAGAGCTGTGATCTGGGAATGTGCAGGATAAATATCTGAATATGAAGGACTCAGAATGTCCTGGGTCTGTGGCTTTGGGTCAGGCTCACCACCCACGCAGTCACCAGGCTTTGGGAACTCTGGAAGAACAGGGTGCTGACTTTTTTTCAGACCACTTCATCAGGAAGAAACTGAACTACACAAATCAATACCAATATCACGATGGCCCACAGGAAAGATCAGAACAGCTTAAGAATTTAGAACAGGTGCTTAAGAGTGGATCTGAAAAAGACAGAGTTGATGTTCCTGGGCTGGAGAATGATTTCTGAAATCTTCTTAGCAATGACTTACACAAAAATACATTATTCTCCAGCTCTGTCCTCGCTTTAAGCATATACTTGAATTTCTGTCAGACATCAAACTCTCAGAATAGCAACAACCACAAAGTATAATTTTCTGCCATATCTGTGTGGTGAAGAATTTGTCCATCTATGCCGACAATGGCCTGCCCTTGAGTATTCATGCCTGCATTACATCTTGGCAGAACCATAGCCCATGATACACTTGGCACAAAGCCTTCAGTACTTGGAAACTCCAAGTCCAGCCTTGTGGTGGTGCATTTTACACTATTATCAGGAGAAGCTGCTACCATCAGCAACCAGTAGTGTTGTCTATTTCTTCATCCCACACACTCCATACCAGTTCCTCATATCCATTACTGATTTCAGTTTCCGCTTTTGGTTCTTAACTTCTGATTGCTCAGTGGGATAGGTCCAGATTATCTGGCAAAAGAAAACTCAATCAAATCTCCAGGAAACAAGACAGTGGTTGACAACTCCTCTTCTGTTCACAATGGAACTGCCTAAGGTGAGATAAGCACATCTGATCTCACACTGGAGTGATCTACCCCCTGAAAGAATCCCCACAATCTGCTTCAAGCATAAACTGTATTTCTTGAGCCTTCTCTCTCTAAATGTAAACACATAGTAACATTTGGCTTTCCAAATCAAACAAAACTACACATGTAAGAGAAACTATAAAAAATAATTCCCCTAAAGTGTCTTCCACGATTCCTGACCTACTGCTTGTGGAGGATGACTGAACAAGCACTGTATAGTTGAGAGCAGTATTCTTGTAAATACACTAGCAGAAGGCTTTCAGAGACTGATGATCAGATCATGTGTACAGCAGAACAGAATTCCCAACTTAATACCAAGTGCCTTTCCCCAAAGCAGTCAGCTTTTCCCCTCTAGAAGCTCACACTTGGGTGCCATTATCACATAGCACTATCACAGGTGAGCATCCCGGGAAAAAAGCCCACAGAACACCTCAGAACTCTTCCATCAAACACTGGCAAATTGCATGTGAACAGAATACAATGTGCCCAGCCCACATAACCTTGGTTTTGCTATAACCTCACTGTGCTCATTTCCATGTAAATACACACAAAATTCTTCACTTTGGAGATATTTCACAGACGGTTTAATATCTGGAATGTAGGTATAAAGTGAAAGCTCTGGGCTTGCTTGTAGATCATTTGTGCTAAATGATTTGTGCATACCACAGAGATGCAGAAGTCCTCCTCAGTATGAAATGTTACATTACCAAATCCACACCTCAGATCAACTTCTTGAGAACTTGGGGTATTTGGGAAATGGAAACACTGTAATAGACTGGCTGTAGCTGAGAGCTTGAAAGTCCTATCTCAGGGCTCAGGGTACCACCTCTGGGAAAACTCTACCCATCCTGAGCTGTGATAAGCCTCACCCATAGTCACCAGTCTGCAAAGGAATTGCAAAGCTGCCTTCTACTCCCAAAGTGCTGACCCTTGTAAAGATGCTATCGTTCCAAGATAAGCTGGAAAGAATCCTTGGTACACTTTAGGGACCTGGATTCCTTGGCACCGAGTCATGGAGTGGCAAGATGGTGCGACAATCCACCCACACAACCTGTCACAGGCATCAGCTGCACCTCCAGCCAGGAATGAACAGCCAGGATTGCAGGTTGTTCTCTCCCCCAGTCACTCACTTTGCCATACTGGAGAATGTCAACATGCTTCTGAATATAGGATTAGACCTATATGCTTTTAACTAAAATAACAGAAAACATTGGAGGAGTGTTGAAAAATATTTTCTGATGTGTTTTGCTTTAAGAGAAAAAAATAG
>VYXF01003295.1:81331-139899 GCA_013397295.1 Polioptila caerulea
AAAAAAAAGGTAGTACTTCAGTTTGCATGTCCAGAAAATGCTGGCAGAGACAGAATAAAATAGTACAATCCTGAGTCATCTAAACACATTAATTAGCCACACCACAGAGAATCAGGCCTTCTTTGGTGTTCATTCACCTTGAGTCACACCTTCTTTGCTTTCCTCATGTCCATGATTGGTAAAACATTAAACAGACTGTGTGGCATATCAGAAAGTAGTTATTGAGCATGGATTTCTGCTGATGGCAGGGTTTTAAAATTCTTGAGGCAGTTGCAAAATGAAGTCATATATAAATGGCAACCTTGGTTCTACATTTTAATTATTTTGAAATAAAATAATTTTAAGTTTAGTAAGTATCACAGTGCAAGGGAAGAGATCCTAGAAACAATCACACGTACACAAATCATTCAGCTATGTACAGTAACATGCAGTCACGACAGAATTAAATATTCATAAACTCAAAGGAGAAGAAATTCTGTGTTCATCTATCACAATATGCAAACCACCAATTACCATTTTAAAAATAAAGCCCTTGCATCCCCCCTCTTAAACTGTACAGGCCCTGTATAAATGATCCAGCATTGATACTCTCTTTTAATTAAAACAATAGCACAGATTTTACGGAACAGTAACAAACCTAAGAGCGTAGGAGGCAAATGCTGAAAACTCAGAGTCTACATTTAAAAATACAATTTTTAAAAAAATACCTTGTCTTTCTCATGACAACTGGAGCTCTAGTCCTGCAAATATATGGTGTGACATAGTTGTTGCATTGATTTATTGCATTGCTCGCTTACATTCCTTCATTGTGTTACTGTTCTCTTACACATTTGTAACAAAACCAAACTATAGTAAAACTAGTTGAAGAAACACGGCTCAAATCCAGTACACGCCAACATTTCTCTTTTACATTACCCTAGGATTATAATCTCTTTGGGGGTATCTGTGCATTCAGAGAATTACTCGGATTTCAATAAAATACAAACGGATGTGTTTTACAGTCTAGCACACACGGATCACACCTTGCAACGATCACCAAATTACGATGAAACTTACACATTTATCAGTCTCTGCCTGTCACAGACCTACAGACACAGCAGAATTCATCGGCTTCAGTTTAGCAAACCCATGCCGAGAAAAATGAATGGAAATGAAGGCAGTGCCCACAGACAAAAGCACTGATCAATGCACTCCGCTGACATTATCTTAATGGCAACCTTTTTCCATCCCATCCTCCCTACTTTCCGATTCCCCCAGCAGGAGACACATCCGCACCAAAGGGTGCGATCTGACCCATTTCTCGCTCAACTCTGTCACCCGCAGGTTCTCACTCGGCAGCGAGCAGCCGTCCCCCGGTCCGCAATGACACAGCAGGGCTGGAGGGACACAGCGCCCGGGCTCCTTCCCCCAAGTGACTCGCCCCTCGCCGCCGGCTGGAAGTCGGGGCGAGGCGCGGGGAGGGAAGGGGAGCGGCGGCCCCGCCGGCCGCGGCCCCTCGAAGTGAGGTTAAACTTTGGCGGCGGCACCTGGGCCGCTCCNTCTTTCTCACTGCCGTGCCTCCGCTCCGGGTGGCCGCTGTCGGCGGCGGGGGCCGGCTCCGCGGGCTGCCCATCGCGGTGGTGCGGGCGCTGGTGCGGGCAGCCGCCAGACCCCGCCGCCGGGGGGATGGGCTCCGGGCACGGCGAAACTCCCTTAACATCCATCTCCATCTTCCAGTTCACTGTATTGCGAGACAAAAGCAGGCAAACACTTTCCACCACCCCGCGTCTTTCTCTGCTTTCCTTTCTCCCTCTTTTCTTTTTTCCTTCTTTCTTTCTCTCTTTTTTTTTCTTCCTTCCTCCCTTCCTTCCTTTTCCCCCCTCAGGAGGCCGTGACACGCATGGCTCTGGCCGCGGCTGCTGCACCGATCCGGCGGCTGCAATTCTCCCCTAGATCCTCCAGACTTTTGTATCCAGCGTGCGTGTGTAAGAGTGACTGTGTGTGTCTGTGTGTGTGTGTGTGTGTGTGCGTGTCCTTGGCACGGCGGCCTTCAATCGCCCCGAAACAGCAAACGCTAACTAAGCAGATCTCTCGCCACGAAGATCAACTCGCGGCCCCAGCCTAATTGTGGGGGTTATTTACTTTGCGCTATCTGTGTCCCAGGCCCGGACAAGCCCTCCCGGCTGCAGCCCTTTGAACAAAGTTAACTGGAGGGAGCCGAGACCGGGGAGGGGGTGGGGGTGAGGGGAAACCACCGGGGTTTAACGCGGGGGAAGTGACAATAACCCGGTAATGTCAAGTAAAAGTTAAACCTCCCCCTTCCTCCCCTCCCCCTCCCCTCTCCACAGCCCAGGCAAGCGCAATACAGCAAAGCAAAACAAGCGATTTCAGACCTGTGCAAGGTGCTGGTGGCGAGAAGAGACGAGCATTTACCCGATTGTTGCTTTTATTTTATTTTCCCCTCGCCTCTCCCCCCAGCACCACCCGCTATTGCAAATGTGGGCTCCTTGATGTTAATCTCCTCTCAGCGGTCTGAGTCTATGCGTGTGACTGGAGCTCCCTCTCTCTCAGGCTGCCAGCGCCACGCAGCACTGCACAAGGAGAACTGAAGTAAGGAGAAAAACAAGAACAAATCCAGGCTGGAAATCTAAATCAGTGCTAGCCACTGGCTCTCCGATTTTATCAACACAGATAGAAGAGAAAAGGAAAAAAAATCGCATGTAAGCTGCTAAATCAGTGGTGACCGCAGTGCACTCTCGACTGTTTTATTCTTTGTGTTATCTTCCTTCTCAGACAGAAGTTAGACCTGATAGGGAAAAATGCAGCCTCATTAAGAGTGGTTTATACCAAAACAAGAATTTCCTTAGTGGTGCCAGTGCCAAGCCAACTCTTCAGCTATTCCCCTTCTCATTTCAAAGAGAGGAATGGTGAACACAGACCTGATCGTTCTTAAATCAGGACACCATCAGGTGACCAGTCTGCACTTCTAAATATAACACCACATTGTCCTGAGGAGCAGCTGCTCTGGAAGTTAACTGGAAACATCTCCTAAGAGCCTGCAGTGCAAAGATCTGATCTATACATCATCTGGCTGATCCGTGTGCTGACCTCTCCAGCAGCGACTACCCGCTCTGCAGAGATACCAGGCCACATCCTCAGGAGCTGCTCTGTTTTACACCAAGAGAGAACCTGTCCCAGGATATTTTGGGAAGCAGATGACTATCAGGTACTTTATGACACCCTTTTATTCCTGGCCTTGGGTTGTGTTATCCCCAACAGTATTGTTACTGTGGGAACCTGAACAGTTCTTTATGTTACAATATATTCAGACAAAGGGCAAGAGCTTATCTTGCAATAGAGAAAAAAAAAAGGCTTTGTCACAGCAAAGCTGTATTTTAAAAATACACATCTCTAAAGACCCTTTCATATTATTCTCAAAGCATGTGAAGTATTTACAGTCCCTGCTGTTTTCTCAGATTGGTGCAAATGAGGAGCCTTTCTATTGAAATTACCAGCATTAATGTTTAAAATTGAAGTAAATAATTAGACAATCAAGACATATATATTAATTTTTATAATCAAATAATTTAGACTACTTACAATCACCTATTGGTAATCACTGCAATAGACTTTATTGAAAGACTGCATTTTGGGGTAGAAAGCCTTAAACCTTCTGGACACTCTTGCTGTTTTGATCTCATAAGCAAAAAGCAGTACTAACTACAGACAGGCACTTTGGAGGGAGGGCTGCACAGCCACAGTGGCTGCAGAACATGTCCTGTGGTGGACTTGGTGGCAGAATTGCCCAGAACGAAGCAGTAAGCCCACACAGTTGATAAGCCATCCCACTCACTGTCTGTCCACCTGCAGTGTCACCCCTTCCTTCCGCAGAGAAGACATGCAAGGAACACACTTCTGTCCTCCAGAGCTTTTCAGTCAATGTGCTCCCAGTATCAGAGGTTGTAATATGGCAAAACAGAAGTGAAAATAAATGTATTGTTCTTTCAGGCACTACAGTGCACATTTATAAAAACAATTGAAAAAATACATAGAAAACTTCCCATGGTGTGTAATACTAAATAATCCTAAATAATATGTTAGAAAATAACAATTCCCAATCTACTATCTCTAGGACTGTAAAGTAAAATTCAAAGCAAAACCAAACCACCTAAAAATATAGAAAAACTTACCCAAATACAAATGTTTGTCCATGTGCTCTGAAGATTACCGGAGCTGGACATTGGCAGAGAACCAAGGAAAATTAATTCCAAAGGTGGGGGCCCTGGACTCAGAAAGCTCTGCTCCTAATCCTAGAGAGTTTAACCCCCAAAACCAAAAGAAACTTCTGAGATAGTTTAAGTTAACATGATCACACATAAGTAGAAAAGCCCTAGACTATATGTAAGTCAATAGAAAGTTTTGCATTTGGCTGCTGAATTTCAAACTTCCCTTTCTTTCTCTTTTTTTTTACCCCCTCTTCCCTTTTTGTGCTGCAGGAGATTTACAACTCTATTGCAAAAATAAAAGTATTACAACCAATTCATCATAACAGTGTGCTCTCAGTCACTCTTTGCACAAACCAGATTGCTGTTATTCAAAGGATTTCAAGAGAACCCAAAGTAGAATATATTTTTTTAGGCTAAGATAAAGTTCTGAATAATCGTTACAAATCTCAGTGAGAGAAATAAAGATCTCCTGGCTAAGCACACTTTGAGATAAAAACCATAACTACAAATCTAGAAACGCTAACAGGACAGGAAAACCTGACCTGAACCAGCATCCTGTGGAGATAGGAAACATGACTGCCTTCCAGTCTCTTCAGTGGTTCTGAAGAGTGGGACTAGGGACCATGATAATGCAGTGAGTGCAATAGTGCAGTGAGCCACAAAACGGAACAGATCATTGGTATTGCCTAATGAAAAGGTTTTGGAACCTTCAACTTACCGGGTACGTACATCGAACTAAAAACACAGAATTGTATTTGGAGCTGAGGTGGAAGAATGGTGAACCAGAGCACTTTACCACATGGCAACAGTCTTGGGAGAGCATGCATTTGAGAAGTAGAAAGCAGGGAGTCTCACTAGAGGGCAAGCCAATCCACACCAAAAAGGCTGAGTTCCTAAGAAAGCAACATTGTGTTGAATGCTTTTCAAATGTGCTGACAGACTGAAAAAAATTAGCATGGATCTTTCACTTAAGTGCACTGTGGTAAAACAGCATATATTTTAGCTTCTATATAGAATAATAAGGTGTATTACTGCATATGGACCATCTATTACCATACAAAACATATATTAAGGATTCCTGATCCCAGATCTATTGTTTATTTTTCAAGGGAAACAGCATTAAGATACTGCTGGTGAAATCAATACTATGACTCATTAAGACACACTCCATGCTCTTGCATATTTTGCAGTTCCATGTTGTACTGTAAAATGGGTGTAGATGACTAAGTAGACTCCAGAGACACTGATGTTCTAAAATGCAGAATGAAGGCCTTTCATGACCAAGTACCTTCTTTGTAGCTCAAAAAATTAAACTCAGGGAGTGATGACAATAAGAATTTAATTACAGGCCAAGAACTGGAACAATTTGATGGAAATGGTCAAAGACTTCTTCTAGAATCCAGGGTAATTTTTATTTTGTTATTCTTGGTTATGATCAGATGATAGTAAAACATACTGTGCAACCAACATGGCAGGGAGATTCTGGGTAGTCCTAATTAATAAGGCTAGAAATGGTGGGAAGGCATGCACTAATTAAGTGAATTGCCTAGGATCATAAAGTAGTTCAGCATCAGATTAAAAAGAACATTTATGCCCTTTCCACAATCTCCTCTTTTGGTCGTTTGTTTCACTTAGCAATTTGTCACTTCTTCTTGTGAGTAGTTAGGATAACTGCTCAGAAACTAACTAAAACATTTATTGATGTTTACTTACATAAGAGTTAATGTTCGAAGATATTTTCAGGTCTTTTTCAAGCACATTTACATTTACATTAATGTGGATGAACTGAAGATGTTGCATGTAAAATGTACAAAAATGGCTATTACAAGTTAGCAAGACTTATGCAATCCTTATAAAAATGCAACTATCAGAGCATTTTACTTTCTACTGCCTCGCAAATCTGTTGATTCAGGATTCATCTATCCACTGCATTCAGTCTGTGAATAATTTTGACCTTTTATTGCCCTTACACAATTCAAATAAAAAGTTTCCTGTTGTCAACACAAGCTCCTTGGGGCCTCACTCAACAGTCTTATCTGTCAACTTTCATTCTAGGCAATTTTATTTTGCTTTTAAGAGTTGCAAACAGAGTTGCTTTCTCATGAAGGCTCTGACTTTATCAATAATTCTCTCCATACTATGCCTTTCAAAGTGGCTAATATAAATATCCAATAAGTCATTTTCCTGCTCATCCATTTCTGCTTCGGCACTCTTAGGGACTTTAGTGCAGGTAAGCAAATATTTGGTAACCTGGGGACTTCTCTAATTTTTGAGATGTATCCAATGCAGGTATTTTCTTTCTCAGAAAGTCTATAATTTTATGTGCTTAATAAATGCTATCCTAAAACAATTACATTGCACTGGGATATAAAGATATGCTGTGGATGTTCACAGAGAGTAAAAGCTGAATATACTATTTGAATTTCACCATTGTCTCCAGTATACATGAAAATTGATACATTACAAGCTACATTTTCAAAAGCATCTTGTCTTCTAGCTTTCCACCCACAAGTTTGATTCAGTTCTCCCCTTCATTCCAACATTTTTGCTCACAGATCTCAAAACCAGTAGAATGGCTGCACAACTGAAACCTTGGGTGATATCTTTGACACCTTTAAAGACTTGTCTCTGTTCTTTTTTTTGAATAAAGAATCCTGTATCCCTTGGGAGATCTACTGAACTCCTACAACTCCTTTTCTAGAAAACTATCAAAATAGAATTGATAGGCTTAATGACTTTTAAACATGAACATATCTCTTTGTAGTTTTAGTTCTACATGACTGACAAACAAAACTATTCTCTGGCAATAGCCAGAGCTTCACCCTTCCTTGCCCAAGACATTGCAATGAGAGCAGTGGCCATGCACTCATTTTCCACAGCAGCATCATGATTTGAGCACACAAATATTTGTTCTTTTTGTGTGGATGTCTTTATTCACTTCAAAAGTGTTACATGAAGTTGAAAAAGAAGCAGCTATTTCTGCTGACTTTTCTGAGAGTTGGCCTGGACTCAGAGCTATTCAGGACATCACTGGGTGGGACAAAAGGCCTAACCTGGGAGACTCAGAGGGAAGAAATGAAGCTCTGAAGGAAATGGGGGGGCAGAAAAGCCACATTTGTTTCTCACATGATAACATCTGTACTTCACTGGGTGATGCTGCAGTTTTCTCGGTTCCTGTGGTAAGCCTGGATCTGAGTCAAATTGAAAAGTTTGATGTAGTTTTCAGTACTTGGGTAACGGATATCTCCAGTGAGTTCACTTAAGTTAGAAATTCAGAGAAAAAGTAACTTGTCACTATAAGAATATTTAGAAACAAAAATAAGGGAGATGCTTTAAAACAACAGAAAAAAAATTGTTTAGATAATTTCTTAATTATGCTAAATCTTCATTGCTAGAGAAGAAACTTACAGAAGCAGACAAAGGCATGAGAATGTTCTACAAGGGATACAACATCTCCAATGGCAGCCAAGGGTTGGTGTGCAAGTACTGAAGTTTGGAGTCACACTAACAGGGAGAGATGGAGACAAGATGATTCGTGGGCTAAGTCCTTCAGCATTTCTGCTTCACCAGCTGATCTGAAAGCCACACAGAGTCCTGCTGAGTAGAATGCAGAGGAGATTTGTGGAGGAACTAGTGCAGGTGTTAGGAACACCAGTTCCTCTCTGATCTTCCATGCCATGGAGTGCTCCTTTGTGCCTTTTTATCTGATATTCCCAGTGGAATCATAGGGAAACATCATCTGAACAGGAGCATGCCATTGGGTAAGGAGGAAGCCCAGAACAATTACATGTTTAGCTCTGCGATCCCTTTTTTTCTTGGCTTGTTTTTTTTTTTTTCCTTTCCCAATCTCTTTTCACAGCTTCTGTCTCTTGTAGTAGGGTGAAGCATAAGGACTCAATGTGCTAATAACATCTTTTTTTTTTTTCCATCACAGACTGCATATATACATATGCAAATACAGTTTTGAGCTGGGATGATGGGTTTTGTTTAAAACTGTCAAAATGAAGTCTGGAGAATTTTCTTGATGATGAAAATAGATGAGTAATCTGTTTGGTAGTATCTGTGTAAACAATATGCACAAACCCACTTTCTTAAAACATTTCTGCTTTTAATTCTTAAGTTAATGCATACTGCTCAATTTGACTACTTCTTTCAACTTCTGCTGGCTCTCTGGTCCTGCTGAGATATGCCACATTCTCTCCTTGTTCCTTCTGCAGATTTGAAATACATTTAACTCATCAAACTTCTTAGAGTAAAATAACCCAAAGTGTTAAGCATAAATAAGACTGAGCACAATTCATCACGTCTTAAGGCTAAAAATTGATAATAAGCATATACATTATCAATTACTCTTCTATTCAACTGCTGGTACTTGAGTACATGATTTTCCAGTTTTGTCCACTGTATTCAGGTCTTAACTTGCAATTGGTTGAATCCAGCGAGACAGAGAATATGTATTTAGACAGTATAGTTTTCAGCACTTTAATTAATATTTAGAAAAGACTCTGACTTTTCTGTCTCTGCCTATCATAAACCTGTTTTGATGCCAGTTTTGCAACTACAAGGTGAAAGAAAGGACATGGTTCTGAAGGGGAAACACAAAATCCAGCATTTTCCCTTTCCAAAATAGTTTTAAATTCCATAAATAGTTTCAATATATCTATACTTGGAAGCTAGCAAGGTCTCTTCAATTGAAAAAAACATGTTTTCATTATTTCTGCTTTTTTGGATGCTAGAGAGGAAAAAAAAAAAAAAACCCAGAGGAAAATTTGAAAGAAACCTTTGCTGAGTGAGATATCATATTTCTTCAAAAAGCAACCTGAAAAAATTATTTTTTTTTCTACTCAGAATTGTAGAGTTTAATATAGACATTGGAAGGAGTGAGTATTAAGGAATACAATAGTGAAGCAAATTAATGAGGAAATGAGAAGACTAGGAGATGCAAAAACCTAGGAAACTGATGAAAATTAAAAACCCTGCAAACAGTTTTCTGACTCTGAATGGCAAATTCAAGAGAGATGAAAGATGAATGCATCAAAAAGAACATCTTTTTGTTCCTTCAAAGAATAGGTTATTGTCTACTTGTATTTCTTGGACACCATCACTGGTAATTCACTCACCAAAAAAAACAATAGAAGACACATCCCTGCCCCAAGGAATGTACAATCAAAAGAGCCAATGGAAAAACGTCCAGTCATTGCAAAATGAATAGAATTAGATCCAAAATTAAGCAAATGTACTCAAACAGCAGTGCCTCCCAGCATATTGCAACAGCTCAGCAAAAGACACCAGTCACCCTAACATTCAAAGATAGATGTTTTGATGACAGATTAAAAATAAATAGACATGGTAATGGATATAAAGAAAATAAACTGAAGTTGCAAGAAAATGTTTTGATTTAAAAGCTGAAGTTCTCAGGTCAAATATGCTGTCAACAGGGTATGACACTTAAGGTCTCAAAAAGCACTTAAAGCTAAACTTCAGCTCTATGCATGCAAATCACTGGTGTGTGTGGTTGTTTATCACTGTCACTTGTACAAGAAAATGATAGAATTTACATCTGTAAAAGCCCGTTTGTGCTTAGTTTGTATTCAGTTAGCACATACAGCTGAGGTTTGTATGCATATCTGTATATTTTATCATTTGCTTACAGAAAAAGCTGTGCTCAAATTGTACCTGAAAAATAGATGCCATATTTCGAAAATCTGGTTCTGAGTAGTGCTCAGAAAAAGCAAAAAGTCCCAATGCTTCAGATAGGGTCTAATTTATTTCCAGCAGTGACACCAAAATAAGATAACCATTTATGATCAAACAAACAAGATGCCAGACATCATGCAGATGTTAGAGTGCGTTTGTCTGTTTCCTTTCTCGTGACCTTTAATTGACAATGAAGTAGTTCATAATTTTGACAGTCCTTAGGGGTCACTTTACCTCAGAGAAGGTTCTAATGCTTCACTACAAGTAGACACAATTCATAACTCTCAGTACTCGTTTGATCCTGCCATGAAGACTCATGGCATGTCTGTTCTTTACGATGGTGTCAGTCACGTAAGCAGAACCAAAATTCCTGGATAAGGAGAGGTATGAGGCTGAATTAGCCAGCTAACCTCTCTCTGTAATCTTTGGCATTGAGCTGGGCCCGTTATCAAATTCTGTATCAGCACAGTCTGCGCTGTCCCCAGTGCACAGGGATCCCTTGGCCTTTGTGTATTTGCCATTAATATATATTCTTTTTATATTTATGAATGTTTGAAAGGGTATTATAGTAAGATCTAGATAAAATTTATTTAGAGTAAGTGTTTAGATTCTTAAATGCAAGGCCCAACTGCCAAGGAGAAGAGTGAGAATATGAAGCTGTTCACTGTCCAATTTAGTTCTTGCATTTGCCTCTAAGAGACAATGTTAGCCCTCAAACAATAAACCACATCCACTCATAGTCTAGGAGTTTATCTGTACAGCTATTCAGCTCATTTCATGGGATTACCAGAAGCACTCACAGCTGCAGAAAACAGTTGGAGTCAGAATCCAACAGCAATCTAAGAGATTGTGTTTTTACTTCTTCATCAGACACCTAATCTATTCTCGACTTCCAAAAGGTACTTTCTTTGGATCTACCTGTATCTACCTCAATTGAAACCCATCTTCCAGATAAGATAAATGGTATCCCACCGTAGCAGAATGCAGTATACCTAAAAATGGAACTCAAGTTTGAGAGCTAGAGGGTGTGTCCATGAAAAGAAGGCCTATAGATCTAGAGAATGATTTCTGGTTTAAAACTGGAAATTTGTCTGGAAGATAGTAAAAGTACTGAACAGCTTTTACTGGAAACAACAGAGCTGTATAATAACCTGTGCTGGTTTGGTCCTGGGAAAACCCCTATTTTCTTAGAACTAAGCCAATGGCAAGATGCTTGCTGTTTCTTGGGGCATTACCACACTGATGTCTCACAGTAAGAAAGCAATTTTGCAGAAAAAAAACCCTGTTTTGAGTGCCTTCTATGAAATTTATTTGCATTTCTATTACTTTCTAATAAGAAACATTGCAGTTTACATACTTTGCTATATTTATACGGCTTTTATAAGCTTGTCAAGTTATCCATTTTGTTAGCCTTCCATTAAGTGCTCTGGAATAATTGTGTTTACTGTATTAGGCACTTCTGTCTTTTCTAAAGAAAATTAGATGAAAATTAGGAGTTGATATCTTATCTGAGACCAATAGGCCTCGTACTCCAGTACCCTGACAGTGCCCAGTGTCAAATACACTTCAAAGGAAAATAAGTAGATAAAAGTGTCAAATAAATACGCAATAACTAGTTGGTACTAGACTTTCCTCATAATTACCACTACACTGTCATTAATTTATGCCAAAAATAACAAATTATATCTACAGTGTAAAAACTTTTTTTGCTGTAACTCCTGTAACTCTTTTTTTTTTTTACCCATATAAAGGTCTAATACTCTAAACATTTAAAAGCCATTTTAAAATTCCAAAATAAGGTACAGCAAAGCAAATGCAAATCAGCAGACATTACATTCTCAAGCATGAGTAATGACTCAGCATTGTTCAGATGTGCATTTTGATTCCTACAGCTGCATCTTGTAGTGTAGTGCCATCAGTCAGATTGAAGCTCTAAACAATCTGGTGATTCTATAGTTCTGTGACATCCAATAGCTCATTTACTTTTTTATACCTGTCACAACAACATAACAATCTATTTAAAGAGCTCTTATTTAAGATTTGCCTCATACTAAAAAAACCTGTGTTCTGAGACATGATTCAGAGGCATGGGAGGATTTAATAGGTACAAGCAGATAATATTGCCTTTGGGCCACTCTTTCTGAAGAAACTAACCCCACAAATGCCATTAGTGATAACTTTCTTATTCTCTGTTTAGGAAACAATATGATTCAAGTATAACTGCAATGTACAAAAACAAAGAGGACAAGAAAGTATTTTTTAAAATCTCTACATTTCATTAAAGCATCCACTCAAACCATCCTGTGTATTTGTTCATTTAGGCATATGGGTATGTATCTTTATATAGAACACAAACATATACAAAGCATGTATTTCTATATCATAGGGATGCACTTACCCCCCCATATGTGATGTGGAATAGCAGGTAGATGGTAAACTAAAACATCCCCGCTTGTCATTTGCCTGGAAGGAATGCTAAGGTATTGGGGGGAAAAAAAATCATATTCTAAAAAATAAATAAAAGGATGTTTATCAATGGAAATTGAAAAGTTGCCTTCAAACACAAAGGCCAATTGAAAGCAGTCTCCAGGGAAGGAAAACAAAACCCAAAACAACCCAGAATAAAATTTTGAATGATAAAACAATTCTAAAATGTTGGAAAAAGAAATTAATCTGAACAGAAATTAGCTAATTGGTGTAGCTGATTATGGACAAATGTTAAAAGGATTAGCAGGCTGATTCAGAAAGTTGAGACTAAGTTTAAATGAAATGGATGCAGAAGACAGTCTGGCAAGCAAGTTTATGATTCAAGAGGAGCAGAAAGAAGAGATATAAATTCAAAGGATATAGGACCATATTGGCTGTACATGCTCTGAAGTGGAAATTCAGAAAATCTGGAAAGTTAAAATTACGGGTATTGATTTCACTAAAAAGATGAAAAGTTACTATTATGTTGGAAGATCTCATTTGGCCCATTCTGGGTAACAAGTTTAGTATGTATTACTTGTCATAGTACAAAGAATTCTTAATTGCTTGAGATGCAATTTCACAGCTCAAGTCTTCAAGTGAATCCATGATTGCTTATTTAGTGCTGGTGTATATTTTAAGAGTTGTGGGAAAAAAAAATTCTCTGGAGTAATTTCTTTTTCAAAAATGAAAACTTGACTTTTTGGCATAGCAACCAAGTTATCTCTACTGGTAAGAATACAGCTCCTTGTTATCTTGCTAATGTTTGGCTGAGTATGTTTTGTTTTCAGGAGGCAACTGAAAGGAATCTGATGTATGAACAGCCTTTATGACTGATGGTGATGGTTTCATGAGTGAAATCCCTGTTCTTCTTCAGGAAGAATTTTACATCAATAAACTTTTTCTCTGCACTGAAAAATAGGGACTTCAAAACGAAACTGATCAAAGGTGAGAAAAGATTTTTTAAATTCTCGTGAAATACTGAATTCCAAGAAAACAGCTTTGCCATAATATTCAGGTGCTCATTGGTAATCAAATTTTGGTTTTCCTTCTCATTGTTTGGCATTTGTAATAACCAGGATGCACCCAACATTCTTTATTATCTTGAAAGCCTTTCAGGTGCTTGATAGACCTAACTTTTTTGAAAAAATATTCATTGTAAATGCAAAAGAAAACTAACCCATTAAGAACAATTTAAGGCTAAATGAAATGCAGCTACCGTATATCACTTAAAATTACTTAAATTATCTTTAAAAAATCCTTACAGTGATATTTCAAGATTTTTGCATGGACTGAGAAAAGCTGTACTTAATACAGTATCCAAAGAGATTAAGGGGGATTGAGTTTTTATAGACATAAAATCGTCAAAGGGAAACCTTTTAGAAACTTTAATGGAAGGCTTCAGAAAAAGGAAAATATGATCCAGCTTCATGGGCCTCAGCCACCAGAGGATGATAAAGCCTATTTGTAAACAAATTATTATTTATTAGCTTTGGTATTTTAAAGATGATGATTGCTAGGGATTTATGAGTAAGTCATCTCATTTCTCTCAATCACAGCAATGACTCAATTTTCCTAGCTAGAATGGAGTTTCACCACGTTCCACCAATCCTGCAATACACTTTATCACTTGGATATTATGGGTTTTTTCTTAACTCTAAGCAAGAGTGATCATAAGACATGATATCTGTGGGGAGCATTTACCATGACAAAGCACTGTATACTTAGCAGAACTACAGTCAAAATACTCTTCTCTGTTTCATAACAAAACTTCATTTGTAATTTGATGTAGAAGTAAATATCAGCGCTATTAAAAATGACAGCAGGGAAGAAATGGTAAATAGTAAGAAAAAAGACAAGTATAAAGGTTGCATAATAACCCTGTTAGTTGTACTGTACAAAGGCGAAGGAAACTCCTAAATGCTTATTAACACAATCAGTTTTTAAATACAGAGCACCACACAGTGTGTGGGAATGGGTCAGTTTCTGTCTCAAGACCTCTAGGAAATTGGGCAACATAGCTGAAATGACCAAAAAGTAATTTGCTGGATTTTTGTCTTTTGACCTTGCAAATTTCTCATCACTGAACTCTTCCAGGCAGCTGCATTTTGAGCTTATATATACACTTCTGTCTTTTAACTTCATGAGCTTATATATGTCTCAGGTATTTTCCTTATTTGGATATTCTGATTTAGACTTCTCCTCCTCAGAGGCACGTGGTGACAGATACACAAAGTACAATGTAGACTCCTGAAAGTATTCTAAGAATTACCTCTTCACGTCAGGTTTCAGTAAAAAACTTGCAATTATGAATTTTTGAGGAAATAGATATATGTTACTCATAGAAGCCTGAAGAACAACAGGACTATGTTTGGAAAGTCAGTTCAACTGCCTAGCTTTTAAAAGGAAAGATTCTAAACAGACATTACATCATATGTACACACTCTCAAACGGTTTGTGATGGTGGGTACAGCACAGACCTCTGACATGTAACCTAGAAAAGTACTTGAGTTACCTGTAGGTAGTTGAGTACCTGTCCCTCTTTCTCAGCCCCAGAACAAGAGGCAGATGAGACATGCATGTCATCTGAATTATTACCTGGTCAGAGCAAAACACTAGTTCTAGAGAAACAAAAAGGTAATACCTAGCAATCATTTTCTGAACAGAAATCCTTCACAGGTGCTATTTCCTGTATCACAGTCATAGATTCCTCAGTGGCCTTCCCAGTCAAATAATTTCTTTCTGTTCCCATTCCTTTCCATTAACTTAGCATTTTAACTCCACTTTTCTCTGCCTTCATTTTTTTCCCCTAATAATTTCAGTTACTCTCTCTTGCGCTGTGCTCCACTGTTTTCCCCATCCTTGTACTCAGCCCCAGCTCCTAACGCTCCACTTAGGCAGTTTTCCTTTTATTACCGTGGCATCAGCAGGGGTTCTTTGACACTAAAAGAGAGATAATCTCCTGCTACAAGCTCTGTTCTCCAAACCACAATACTTGTCAAAGAGAGGAGGAATTGCACAAAGCTCCACTTGGCTCTTTCAGTCCAGGCAAGGAGCAGAGCCCTCGAAGATGAAGCTTTGGAGAAGGTAATGCCAAACTCTAGTGGTTAAAAACATGGAGGTTTTTTTTTTTTTTTTTTTTTTAAATTTTTTTCCCCAGGAGGTTATAAATGCAAGCCAAATGTAGGCAGATTCTCACAGGGTAGCTCATGCCAAGCTTTAGGCCACTGCTCCAGAACATAAAGATAATACAATTTCCTTGGTAATTGTAAACACATCTCATAGGAGCAGAAATATTTTCCTGTAAAATCTATTGTGAGGCATGGACCTGCTTGCTTAAGCTTTCCAAAACAAGTTAAGTACTACATTCATTTCAGCCTGAGGCAGACACCTGCCACAGAAAACTTCGAGCTGAGTATTTAAAATTTAGCAAAATTTTATTTTATCTGAAGACATTTAATAATGGGAAAAGGCAGTGTCTTAAATAGGGGATTTCTTACGTGTTTGTTTTAGATTTTAACTGTACCCAGCATTGTGGGGATTGAGTTATTTCCTCTCCAGAGGATGAAAGTCATTTTGCAGACAATCTTAAAAACAAAATTTAACTAGAGCTGTCTGCTTTGTTCTTCAAGGGCATGGGAGATGCCTCAAAAGGCTGAATTGTGGACTGAACAAAGCTTGTTTTAATAATTTCTGTGTATGCATTTGCAAGGCATCTGAAAAAATACCCAAGTGATTTCATGAGATGCAGTGATACTGGGTGTGTTTCCCAGGATGAGATTAGGCAGATTGCCTTGGGTTTGCTCCACAGGGGACAGGTCAACTACCTTTATTGCATGCCATCAGCAATGTGCCACTGAGACATTTCCAAAAGATTAAATACTTCTCAGGATTAAGAGGCCTGGTTAAAAGAGAAAATTTCCTTTTTTGTTTTTGCTACATGTAATGCCTATTAGGGGACTGTAAAGGGGATTATGGAATCATAAATCACCAACAGTATTGTTTGCTGAGGTCTTTTTGTTCTTATTGCTTATATTCATGAAAGTACATGCATTTTGTATATGCATGTATATTTTTATTAAAATAAGTGCAGAATAATATGTTGTTTTGCCTCCCTAGACAACTGCTGCATTTCTCAAGCCGCTGTGCCAGTTAAGCTTTGCTTTGTGGTTGGAAGTGGCAGTTGGTATAATTATTAAAGAGAAGAGATTTTCAAGGATTCAAAGGATTGCTTATCAGCAAGTACTCTTTATGTGACTCCATAATACTTCCCTGTTCTGTAGTAGAGGTTTCTTTAAAATTCCCTCTACAATCAAGAAGAATGAAATTGAAGAACTCTGCTAATAATGGTAAACTCTATTTCTTGTTAATTATTGCTCAGTCTCACACAGTCACTCAGTTTATATTATCTGACTGAATAATACAAGATTCATGTATTTTGGAATTTACTCTTATTGATTGAAATGTTATTGGGTACAAGATACAGAGTCTAAGTCTATCAAACTAAAACAATTACAAAAGCTTCATGTGATGCTTCCATATTTTTCGTATTACTTTTTCTTATTTTCTTTTGCAAGCACTTGTAACCTTCTCTCCTTGTGTTTGCTCAACACACAAATGAAGGCTGGCATGAGGTTCATAATTTCACAGCATTACAGGTCAGTCTAAGAGGCTGCAGGACTATGGATGGAGGAAGAGATTTTTGGCTAAAGTCTCACAGAGCCCCACTTTATCTTTCCAACTATTTTGCTCCTGAGTCTGACCCTGTCTTTAAAATGGGCGTCATGCGGTGAAGCACAGAAGTTTAGATGGCATAGATCTATTTTGAAACTTTTACTTCCAATACATCTCCTCTAGAACTTTAAGAAAATCAGTCCCAGATCAGGGTCCCATTGTGCTAGGAGCTGTACCAAAAAAAAAAAAAAAAGAGAGAGAAAAAAAGAGAATAAAAAGGAAGAAAGATGACTCCTATTCCAAAGAACAAAAATAAAAAGGAAGACTGGGGGAGTGTAATAATTCTGGTAGATTTTAATAGGCACTTAGGTATTAGTATAAATATTAGGAGGCATTAATGCTATTTAGGAAGATAAATTCTGACATTAGAGACCATGCTATATAATCTAAGACCTTTAAAATAGGTTAGAAATACCAAAGCAAGTGCCATTGGAAATATTCTGAGATCAGTAAAACTGTACTTTCCACTTCTGCCAGACTTAATCTCAGAGTAACTGAATTAGTCTTAGGTTTAACTTAGCCTGCCTGGAGAAAGACTGACAGAATAGATACATCCACTTGCCATGTTTGTACTAACACATGTTCATACTCATTGTCCCAGCTGAGGATATATTAGGATCCTTGCTTCTTTGCAGCTTATTGATAAGAGCTAGGATAAGGTTTTTCCCTAACAGCTGCCTAGCTGTTGACATTTTTCTGCTCTTTTAGAACTCTTTTTTTTTAATCATAGGATGCAGTCTTTCTGCCTAACTTATCAATAATGCACTGTATGTGTGTATCTTTTACAAAATATCCATATTGCACCATTTTTTGAATTATTTCTTTTGTCTCATGTCTCTTGCTTTCAACATTTTTTTTAAGCCTCAACCCTTTGAAATATTTTCTCTCTTTGGGGCAGGAGCATTGAACTCTCCCTTATGCCTAACTCAATTGTGAAAATATACACTACATATCACATATACTAAGTTTGGGATAATGAAATGTCAAGTGCAATTCTGGAGAAGATATGAAGGGCACACAGTGCCTAAGGAGACAGACTGAAGTACCATGTCCTGAGGTACCTGCAGCCAGAAAGGATGAATGTGATCATGGCATAAAATAAAGCTATTCAAACCTGGTAGCACACTTGGAAAATGACAGCTGTGCGAAGTTTCCATCTTTGGTTCAACAAAGTGACAAGCAACTGCAAAATAGTCTAGTGACAATAGCAAGGGAGATTTCCAGTACATTCAGCATGCTTTGGAATGCAGGATATATATACAAGTTCTCTTAAGAGTTAGCACTTAGTAGCATCCTAACATCATCTTCTCATTTACTGTTGCTCATGTTAAACTGCACAGTACTGTACACATGCCAGTTTCCATTTTATTGTACAGGATCTGTTTTGTTAGGGAGTGCTCATTAAGTTCTCTTCAGTTAGCTATCAGGCATGCTTTATGGGCTCTGTCTCTGCTTTTGTGGAGCATGCGTTTAAAGCCCATTTCTCAAGGCCCTTGGTCATCCCAGGCCCACACTGTTTGGGTATGAACGGTGTGTTTATTGAGTACTGGAAAATTGGAAGTGAAACAGATTTGGGGTGTGCTGCAGACTGCAAACAGATCATGTCTGAGCAAGCTGGAGCATGCTTCTGTCTGAATCACACATGGCCGAGCATCAGCTGCCTGGCAGTGCCATAACACGGCCAATGACGAGTCAGCCATGTGATTCTTCATAGGAGGGTCCCAATGTTGTGAAATACAAAGGCAGATGGATTTGTAGGCTGTGTGAGCTCCAGAAGCCTTTCTAAGCCTTTAGGGAATACTACAAGTGTCCTGTATTCGACCATGAAAACCACTAAGACACATCAAGGGGCACAGCAGCCTTAGTGAGCTCCATGTTCCAGCCCCTAAGGTGCCATGCAGACATAATCATATTCATGAACATATGTCTAGTTCTTTTACCCTCTTCCACAAGCCAACCCTTCCAATATCAAAAAGTGTTTTGATTTTGACTCTTACAGAGAAAAGAAAACTCTGAGATACTTAGAGCAAATAATTACAATTATTTGACAGAGTTATTATTACAATGTTACACCTGCTCTCTCATTCTCCACCATTGCACCAGCAACAAATTTGTTCAGTCTTGACTTGAGTGAAGCACTGCAGTTTCTTTCCAGCTCCTCCAGTGATGGAGAGAAACTGCAGTGCTGTGCAGGACCTGAAAATGTGAGTGCAAAAAATATGCTTTGCAGCTCTTCGGTTGGCAGAATGCCCCACCATATGACCCAGCCTGCAGAGAACAACCTGAAACTACGGAAATGGGACACAGCCTTTCCCTCTGCCATGAACAGCTGTACTGCACCTACCTCTGGCCTCAAAGACTGTGAGGGATTATAGTTCCTCTGCTTGTAGTAATGTAGCTCACATCATCCATTACCTTTGTGCATGATAAAAATGCTTCATTATGGTGATGCATCCTCTCCTGCAACCAGCTCACAAAATTGGTAAGATAAACTTGAGACAACAAGATGCACTTTTCTGAAAGATGACAGTTTATTTACATGCTCTGCAGATCAGAGAGCTCAAGAAAGGAGTTTGCTTCCAAAATAAAATTACTTGGTTTTATTCCATGTTCTAATTCACAATCATATACGATTTGCTGTTCAATTTTTATTCTTGTAACTTCTGTATTTTTACTATTTTCCATATTTCTAATGCTGGACTTTTTTCAAATTATTTTTCTCCATATAATTAACTTTGAATTTTCTAAGCAAATTTTCCTTGGTTTACTTATTTCCTTCCTGTATTTGTAACCTCCTTTTGCTCTTCTCTTTTATCTCTTTTCACTAATATTAGCAACACCTTCTAATTTAGCATCACCTTCCTTTCTTGCATTCCCAATGACTCTTTGCAGCATGCAGCTTGAAGAAATCTGTTTCCCTAAAGATCGATGTGAATAAATGGTAAGACACATGGTTTAGGGAGCATATTTTTTCTGAGGAACTGGCACCTCTCTGATCTTTTAACAAAAAGCACTCCTACCTTACACTCAGACAGTTCACAAAAACTCAAGTTTTACTAAATTTAAGTAGAATATTCACAGATTGTGGGTGTAGCTAGAGATTTTTTTATAAATCCACTGCTCTGAGGGAACTGTCCTATCCAGCAACATCAATCTATTAACTCTAACTTCAGCTTCTTGCATGCATGCTAAAATCCTGCTCTGCATGCCATTCTTGTCCAAGTACAGCCAGCTGAAACAAGATGATGTGCTATTTATCTTCCTGCAAGTTAGCCAGAAATAGTACTGTGCCCATACTGCTCATAGTATTTTGGCTGTCAATAATCTGCTACAAGTACCTGAACAGTGAAAAACTTGTAGATAACTCCTCTCCAAAATTCATTACGAACGGTCTTTGGTCAAAATGCTCAGGTTTAATCAAGATACCAAGGAACCAGGGAATTTTCTATTATATCTTTCTCACCTCTACATTAATTTTGGTAGAGCATTAAGCTATTTATTCAGTTATTTGTTTAATGGTGAAATTTTACTGCTTTGTTAAGACTCCTGAATGGGAGAAAACTCTTGGACTAGCATTTCGCCTAAGTAATCAGCTTTTTCTAACTCTATTCCTACTAAACATTTGAAAAAAATGCAGAAGATCAATTTGTTTAATATATGTGAAATGCTATATTTTAAGTATATTTAATATAGTACACCATGCATGCTTATATTTTGTTTTGTAAATCTTCAAGCATCCTGTGAAGTTCAGTTACATTTTTTAAGTATTTCTCATAACAATGCAGACAGGACACTTCCAGCTCAAAATAATTTTAATATTTTCTCTTAATGATTACCAATTTGACTGTTTGTTCAGTAAAGTGAAATGGATACTGGCATAGCTATCTGGTGAAAATCAATATATAGCTTAAAGATGTATCATATTTTATTACAGACCTTTTAAGGTACCTCTCATCATTGCCTTTATCAGAAATGTCTCACCATTTGCATTTCTGTCTGAGCTAGCAACTACTAGAGTTCAAGTTTGAACTGAATATAATTGACTTCACTACCTGTTCTACTGCCTGAAGCTACCTGTTTCACTACCTGAAGCTGTTAGACACAGCTTCAAAAATAGCATGAAGGAAGAATAAACAGATATTGTCATCAAAAGAAGGAATCTCCTGCAGCAGTGTCCTGTCCTTGCTCTAGTCCCTCTCTTACATCACCAGATGTAGTTACGTGACTACGTGGTGAACTGCTAACCTGGACAATCTCTAACTCCTTGCTGGAGGGGATGTGGGATTATTTTGATCCAGATTGGTTTTCTGATCTAATTTACTAAATACTCAGACAAATACTTTGCTGCATCAAGGGACACTGAAAAAACAAAGCGCCAAAGTCAGAAGGACTGGACTGCAGCAATGTCAATTCGATGCTTTGAAGCTGTGAAACTAGAAAAGTGTGATTAAAATCAAATGGTGCCTAAAATACATCAGTGGCCCTAGTGAACTGTGATGAAAAGGCAGTCATGAGAGATTTCCTGGAAAACACCAATCTAGGCAGCATAATTCTAGAAACAAGGTAAATTATTAGCTAGTTGGTAAAAGCATAAAAACTTCTTTTTCCTTAAGTGTTTTATATTGACTGATAAGAATTCCTCTCTAGTCTGTGAATAAACTATTTATTAAAACCTTGCTTATTTTGACTTGCTTACTTACTTTTAAACCTTCTCAGAATTTTGGCCTTCCCTCTTGGCTGCTTCATTTTTCTTCCTAATTTCTTCTGAGAGATTTTGTCAGAAATCCTTTTGAAAAACCATAGTAAATGACTTCCTCAAGATGCTCATTATACACTGTACTGTTGACTCAAAGAATTTAGCTGGTCAAGAATGTGTGATTTACCCTTGTGGAAGCTAGACCAGTTTGATCACATCAGCATATATTTATCCAAGCGTTTCATTACTTTCTCCTTAATCATACTGCATCGGTTCTTATACTACTGAAGAGAGGTTTGCAAACCTATGGTACCCGAAGTCATTCTTCAATCCTGTTAAAGGTGGGAACAATGCTAGTCATTGATCAAACAACACATTTTTTTGCTTTAAGTGATGTGTAGATTTTAGAGCTTCACTTCCATGTTTTGTTTCTCTTGTGCTCTGAGTTCTTTTGTCTTTTAGTCACAAGCAACGTGCAGCAAAGAAGAAGTATTTTCAAAGATAAGTTATGTTTGCTTGAGGCCATAAAAATACTAAAAGATGACTGGCCTAAACGAGGTTATTTATTGCTCAAAATATTTCTTAACATTAATATGTAATTATGAGACACTTTAACAATAACAAGAGCTGTCAGAAATAAAATTGTTTTGAGAATAATTTCAGTAATATTTTCTTTATAAAAAGCCTCAAAAGGAATTAAATTATTGTAAAAATTGCACAAAATAATTTTAAAGGGCTTTTCACTGAAAAATTAATGTGAGAGTGGTGACCATTTATCCCATAAAACAGCAAAGGGAAGGCCTTTAAATTTAAAATTAATATTTTATCTGTCTCTTTCTGCCTCTTTCTTAATTCCATTTTTATCCACTTTGTTCTGTTTCTCTTTTCCTTCCCTACTCCTTAGGGTGGGAGGAAAGAGGTTTGCTTTGATCTTTATTATATTTTGTAGGTTTTTCTTTTTTATGCATAATTTTAGTTGTAGGACAGTGAAATGAGCATGCCTTGGATGTTCTCTATCATGACTAAAAGCTGTGTAGCAGCTGATATTCCTCTGGACAAACATACTATTTTTGAAGTGAAAAAACTGTTAGATACTACTTAAATTTTCCAGTACTGAATTTAATGTTAACCAAAAGGAATTATATATGAGGATCAAAGCACAATTAAACCCCATAATTGTTTAATATTGGGAAAAAGGAATGTCAAGACTATACAGTTGAAATGCAGTTTCTAATTGCTGAAAGATATGTGCAAATCAGTTCCAAACACATATACACAAATATCCAGCATTTTCCTATAATGCGTTGAAAATTGATTTAGCATCAGAGAAATTTGTCTGGTTTTATTTTAGCAGCTATCTAAACATTCATATTTCTGTTATCTCCAGGTTTTTAAAATTTAAATAAAAATATTTATGTGGTAAAAAAATACTACTTCAGTTTTCAACCTTAAACTAGAAAATACAACAAGCTTTTTAGAAATTGTGTCATGTCTTGTAGTATCACTTAAAATAATCATTCCTTTTAATAGTTCAAACTATTCTGCTTCATGAAGAACCAGTGAATTTGTGAGAGAGTGGGCAGTATGTGAGTACAGCTCAGCAGGGCTGTAGTGACAGGGCGGTGACACAACTCCCTAAGTGATTCTCCATGGCTGAATACCAAGGTGTGTTCTAAAGTAAATGCAAGAGCTGTGGCTTTGAGCACCCTGATCTAGGGAAAGATGTCTCTGCCCATGACTGGGGACTTGGCCTCAGTGATATTTAGAGGTTACTTTTAACTCAAAGCATTCTATGGTTCTCTGAAAAATAAACTTAATAAAGCATCATACCTTATTAGATGCTCTCATTATTTCTGTACCATTTAAGTTTGCAAAAGATTATATGCAAAAAAATCCCCAGCATTTACCAAGAATGCTGTGAAAAGTATCTCATTAAGAACTGCAATATTATTCTGGACTGTGAAAAATTTCTGTATTTTTAAGCCTGGCTCTATCTCCTATGGCTGGGTGTCTCTACAGCATTTCTCCTGGGACCTGGAGATTTCAAAAAAGTCTTCAAAGGTGAGGTATTATGGTTCTGAAGATGGTAACAACAAAAAAAAGTGGCTGCTTAGATTGCATGTACTTGTGAAGAGAACTGAGGTAGAAAACAGTACGCAGTTCAGTGTGAGGAAAAGAAGACTCAGGGGGATCTTACCAAAGTATACAAATAACTGAAGGGACAGTGCAAATAGGATAAAAGCTCTTCCTAGTGGTGCCCAGTGACAAGACCCGAGCCAATGGGCACAAACTGGAATACTGGATTCTGCCCCTGAAAATCGGGAAACACATTTTCACCATGGTGACGACTGAGAACTGGCACAGGCTGCCCAGGACTGCAGTGGAGTCTGTCCTCGGAGATATTTAAAAGTCACTGGAGCATGGTCCTGGGCAAACAGCTCTGGATGTCCCAGCTAGAACAGGGTGGTTGGACCAGACTACCTCAGGGATTTATTACAACTGCCACCATTTTGTGTTGCCTTCTAGAATAATTTTGCACTGGAAATGGCAAAACAATGCAATGGTAAAAATCCACAGAGTTTTTGTCCAGACTTTTCTGACATTTCAAAGCATTTCTAGATCTGCTGCTGCAGAAGTGCATCAAGAATATGTTGAAATAAAATATTAATAAATGGAAGATTGAAAACTACTGTTTCTACTGCATAGAAGTATGAAAAGTAAGACTCTGTGAATGCAGTCATTAAACTACACTGAATCATTACATTTTTCATTTTCAAGTGGACAATAGGAGTACAGTCCCTTCTGGTATTGCTGCTCCTCCTATTTTCTTTAAAAGCATTTGTGGGAAGAGGCCAATTTTATAAAAAAATTCTAGATAATTTATTTATCCTTGATTTTTTGCACATACATGATCACTTTTAAGAAATATGATCAAAGTCTGATATATTAATCTTTCAATAAGAAATTACAGTACAAATATTCTTGCCAGAATAATTTTTAAAAATAGAGAGTAAATAATTAGGAGATAACGTTCTAAAGAATATAACACCACAGCAAAGTAATTCAAAACAAAAATGTAATTTAATGAAAACTTTCTAATTGCTAGAAGGCTTTTGGAAATGCTGGAAGATACCAACAGGAGATAATGTAAGTATTAAATAATAGGGTTTGTGTTTTCTCCAGTTTTGCTTTTAACATTTGGAAATGGTTTACTTATATTCAGAAATAATGATGGAACAAGAAAATTTCTTCCTTACCAACACTGGATATGCTGTTACCATCAAATTAGTTTATTGGAAGTCAATCACTGTTACAAGTTTCCTCTATCAAAAACTCAGAATTTTAAGATAAACTCTGTCTCAACATCTGAGTACATAAAACTTAAAAGACAATCATCTCTAGACTGTAATTTCTGAGTTTCCTCCATTTGGATGATGTCTTGGATCAAATGCCTTCAGGACAATTGACTTCAACTACATGGAAATATGCTTCATGCATTCAACTTAGTCAAACATGCTATTTGATATCTCAAAGGAGAACTTTTGGTTTTGCAAATTTTAGAAAATATTTATAATAAATTGCAGTTGAAGAAATGCCTTAGGCCAATATGGCTGTCCTCAAAGCACACTGCACTAGCAGACAATGCAGAAGTCTAAAATGTATCTTACAACAAAAGTTATGCCCATTGCCTTATAAATAATACTAGTTTCAATCTGACCTCCCTCTGTATAAACACAAAACCACCCTGTGAAAAGAATCGAGAAAACTTTCAGATCATGCAGAATACTTAAATGCTGTATAGCCCTTCACAGTCACTTTTTAAAGTAGGTGTAGATCTGCCTTACTGTAGAAGAAAAGCACATGAATTCATGACCCCGTTCTGGGGGGTGGGGCAACAGGGGGGTAAGTTTCTATCCTTTTCACAACAAGTTTGACTCAAAATGAGGCCCTACAACACTGGTGAAACAAAGAACTTCCAAACCATGCCCAAGAGGCTCTACAAGCAGTGTGCATGAGGGTGCATTTCAGTGCTAATAACATGTAGATTATATAAACATAGCCTTACTGTGTCTGACCTAAAGGGTCAGGATGAGAAAATAAAGACAAGAAACAGATGAGAGCTGAGAGAGCTCAAGTATGTCAAAAACAGTACTCTTAAAGGGCTTTCCTGTAATAAATAGTATAATGGGAACCAAACAGCCTGGCATAAGATAGAACAAACCCTGGGCTTTCCTGGGATAATGCTCCCAAGAGGGAACAGCAAAAGAAGTGTATTCTCATGTCCAAAGACAATGCAGACCACTATGTTTCAAGGGCTCTGAAAGGAACAGAGTGTCACAGAGTCTAAAAAGTTGTCCCAAATGACAAGCCTGATTTCTTTGAAAATAAAAAAATTGTCATTTGAAAATTATCCAAAATATTTCTTCTTCAAATAAAAGCAAGTGCATGGAACAACAAGTAATAACAAATGCTGAGTTATAATGCTGTCTTTTAAAATATGCTGCAATACACGGAGAGATCTTTATGAGGTATGGAAATTTCTTTCTTCAGAATCAATTAGAAATAAATTGCATCAGAAGAGGCAGGTGATTATACATCCCTACAAATTCCCAGCATTGAATAAGATATTTTGATGGCAATGAAAGAGTTGAAGTGCGGATCTATTCTGACATTATCTTCTCCAGCTCAAATGCTGTATTTGTGTTCAAATTCCAGTGTGTGCTACTTATGTTTGTAACTTCCATTGAAACACCAGCTCTGTGTAATCAAAAAGTTTGCTGTGAGACTGTCATTCTCACTTGATTCTTACACTTTATCATTTCCACAAACCACCAGATATAGTAAGACTATGCGAGTAATCATTATTCTCTGCAGTTCTATAAATTAATTTCCTATTCACAAGACAGAACTTGTATTGAATCCAGTTGAGACTCAGAAAGGCAGATCTTAGGTGTAAGTTTTTAGCACACAAGGAGGTAGGAGAGAATAGCTCTGATTTTTTTCCATAAAGGTCTGACCTTAGAAGTACACTCCAGACCTTTATGAAGACTATGATGGCTCACTTGAAAGCTTACAAACCTATGCATTCCAACCTATGCATCCTACCTTGTCTGAGAAAGGCAGCAGAAATGTCAGTACAACATGAAAATGACTTTCCATGTCTGACTCTTTGTGATAAACTGGATGCAAACTGAGAAAGTAAAAAGTGTGCCTTAGAGAAGAATACAGACAGAATGATAGGATGCAGGCCTTTGAATTGCAACACTCTGGACTTGATCCATGTCAGAGTGATCAAATCAATCAATTCTCACTGATCAAGTGAATTACAATTAAATATGAATACTTCAGTAGACATGTGGACAGAGTAGCAGTTCTGACTAATATAGTACATATTGAAGGACTAAACTGGGCTAAGAGTGGGCTTCCTTTTTACAGATGGGTTCAAGCAAGCTACTTCAGAATGAGTAGTACTGCACCCCTTAACAGACCCAGAATTTCTATAGGCCAGNATAAGAGTGGTCTTCCTTTTCACAGATGGGTTCAAGCAAGTAACTTCAGAATTAGTACTGCACCCCTTAACAGACCTAGAATTTCTGTAGGCCAGCAAGGAGACATTCAAATTTTAGTGTTCCAACTATGGAGTTCCTCATAGGAGGAATTATTCACTGTATAAGAAATGCTCAGAGATCTCAACAACATTGTTTGCTTTTAGAAATAATTTTTATTAATCGAAAATGAGTTTTAAAATATCATTTTATAATCATGAATATACTTGCAAAATGCAAGAATTACTCTAGTCATGAGTTACCAGCAAAAATAAGTATAATTTATACCTTTTTCCTTGTACCTCTCCTTTTTCTTTCTACATGACCCACAAGCTGTTTTAAAGCAACTGCTCTGCAACATGCCTGAGTTCCAGATATTTTGTACAATTTCATTTCTATTATTTGATAATTTGAAATAGTATCTCAGAAGGGTACTATTTGTAAGAAAAATATTACTTTAACCATTAAAAAAGGGTTTCACATTAACAAAGCATATAAAACTAAAACCAGCAGACAAAAAGATCAGTTCTCATTGATACTAAAGTGAGTGAGGTTAACTTTGTTTTTGATTGGGACATAATTTATCCCAGAGTTTTTATTTATTTGAAATAAGTGAGTAATATTCAAATAATTGCTTCTGAATATGAAATTATTGGGTCAGTGCTATAACTGACAATAGTAGAAGCATTATTAAAAGTGAATACTTAATAAAAACATATTATTTATACACAGAAATCAAAATAGACATCTTCATCTTTTTGGAAAAATCTTTACAAAACACTACAAAAGAAAATAAAGTTCCTGAGGCTGAACGCTCTGGAAAGGGTTATGGATTTTTTTGTTTGGTTGTTTTTTGCTCATCTATCTCTCAGATATAGAATTAAGACAGCTTGGGAGTTCTACTTGGAGAAAAGAGTATTGTGGGAAAAGGACCATACAGAGCCATCTTCCATGTCTCCATACGTGGATGTAAGGCAAATAGAAGAGGGAAATAAATTATTTATATATCAGTATAGATGTTAAAAAATTTGGTTTCTTTCATGTTTACCACAAATACTTTTCCATTATTTCTACTGAAAATAAGATCATTTGAAACTGGTCATACTTTATGTGGTTAATGTGTTCCTTCACAACCAAAATTTACTCCTCTAGCCAAGGCTCAGAGTGCCATATAGGAAATCATTAAGTGTTTTACTGCTTTCCAGCATGTTTACATGAACTAATGTTATAAAATACCTGCAAAGATGGAAGAAGCTAAAGAAGTATTGCTGTTAGCTATTTTTAATACAATGTAGTCAGCAGATAATTGTGTTTGCCTTAATGTTAACTAATGCCCCTCCTACTGTGTTTTAAAAGGAAGTGGATCAGCAGGAAACATTTAATTTACAGCAGCCTCTTGCTGTTTATGTGAAAATCAGCCACCAGAATACCAAATGGTTATTTTATGTATGATTTATTTCTTCCTTATTGATAAAAATTCCTCTTTTAGAAGAAAACACACATACCAATAAACAGGGTGAAGTATTTTAAAAATACATGAAATGTCAAAAGTTCAATACTTTTTTTACATATTGTAGTCAATTGTAGTCAGACTACTTTAGAGTATTAAGACTATTTGTGAAAATGTGTCCCTCAAAGCTGTAGCTAAGGAAACACAGTTGTATTCTACAATTCTACATCCTAAAAGTTAATACTATTAATCACTTTCAATGTCACTACTAAGAATGCTCAGCAAGAAATCTGAAAAGCAAAAGCAGAAGATTTTTTGAGTTCTGTTTTAATTATTTCAGGATGTTTGGTTTCACTTTCTTTTGGGGGACCTGACTTCATTTTCTTTTTGTCTGATTGACAGTGCATCTGTTCATAAAGACCACCTATAGATGTGCTTGCACAAAATTCCATACAGTATTTTCAAGGACTTTTAAATCAACCCATAGCTAGCTTGTTGAGAATGCCAAACATGAAAACAGGGAAATAAAACAAATAGTTGCCGTTTAGCCTCTAGTATAATTTTAGTATTACATTGAAGGGATATTTCACTTAGTCTTATTTTCTTACAATTTTAGGTACTGAAACTCACAGTCACTTCATAGGTTTATCTATCAAAACTACATACTCTAAAACTGGTTGTGACGTCTAGCATTTTTAAGGAATTTTTAGCACAGTTGAGAATGGAATTTGATCAAATATCTGCTTTAATTTCCTGAGTTTGCCTGTTCAGTATTTCCCTGGAAAACACAAGGATATCCAACAAAACCAGGACTGGCTGAAGAAAATTATACAAGTGGTTGAGAAGGTTTACACAGAAACAGCTGGAACTCCACTTGGAATCAGTATGACAAAACAACTCGTGAAAAAATTGGGGAAAAGAAAGTCTCATACTGATACTGAAATTACTTCTGTGATTCTTGTTTATCTCAAAAATGCTTTTATAATTAACAGTATAGATGAGGTTCAGGTTTCTTGTTTTACTTCTTTGGCCTCCTAGATAAAGAACATAGAGAACTGTATATCCAGACAAGGTAAGAGCAAAGCAAGTCCAGCTTCTCTTCCCTCAGCCCGGCTGCTCCTTTTCCATCCTATCCTTTCCAAATGCTCTGCAGTTTATATGGAGATGAATTTGGCTGGGAACTGTAGCATGGCTCTTAGCCTCATTTTTTCCAACAGATCTAGATTTAAAACTCTTAAATTTCATACCTTTTCTTGAGTGGAATTTTTTCACATCACACATTTTATAAAATAATTAAGTAAATTAACTGATCATCTGAGATGCTGCATAGAACACTGTGTGGCATGAGAATATTACAAAACCTAGTAGAACCTTTCTTTTGGGTACTAATGACACTGTCTTCTGAAAGATCCAAATGACACCATTTACTTATATGTTGGTTCACCTGGTTTTAAATTAAATCTAGTCCAACAGAACTATCTCAACTAAAAAATGTGAGGCTAAGTAAATGTTACAATCTTTCCTTACACAATACTTAATAAAACAATAAGGTATGTCAGTAGGATAGCTAACCATCCTGCGTTCCAGTGCCAAAATAAAAACTGTTACTTATACTGAAACACCGAGAATGTGGCTGCTGAAAATTTGGGATTTACTTGCTTTTGTAATTTATATTGTCTTGAAATTATTAGAAGTAAATTGTGGTATGGCGATAACAAATGTCTTGGAAATTGTTTTTTCCTTACACCGTTTACATATACTCATTGTAACTATAGTACTATCATTAAAATTGTAAACATTTGAGTATATTAAAAAATAATAAAACCAGAAAAATCAAATACTATAAGAAGAAAAGCTTAAGAAGAAGCTGGGAGAAAAAAAAAAAAGCACTACTGGAAAAGCTGGGCCTGAAGTATGCAAGTGACTGGACTGCTAAAACATTGCTGTTCCAGAAAAAAACTCTTTTCTCCTCACAGAGAAAGTATTAAACATTTCACATGTATCATATGACATATATATAAGTAATTTCTGATGAGACAGTCCTCATAAATAGGCTTATGTCTTACCTCTCTACAAGAACTCTTTCAACAGAGCATCTTAGCACATTTTTCCTTTAAAAAGATTGTATAGTTTTGTGAAATGTTATAAATACCCATAAGACTCACCATTTCAAAACATGAAATATTATTTCCAGACATACCATTTCATGAAAGAGTTGGTGGCTGGAAGTTGTCTGTGGGAAAAGAATAATTTTACTATTTAGTAATAATTATAGTACTTAGCTTGTTCTGCTTATGTTTTGTAACAAGGAAATAATTCCACAGTTCCACATTCTGAAATAAAGCTTTTCTATTTTAGGGAACTTTGTTGCCTAAATAGCTCAGAAACTACTCTAAGTTTCGTAGACCCTTAAGTAATTACTGTCACTGATAAGTGAGACAATGAAGGTATAAATGGCCTGTCCTATTACCCAGTAAGAATTGTATCTCCTGTTGTTTTCATTAACATAGCTTGGATCAGAAATTAAAACCTGGGAAAAATCACAATGGAAAGCTAAATAATTGGAAATAGCAATAAGTCTTTAATGAGGAACAGATGTGATTTTGGGGAAAAAAAAAAGAATTCTTACTTAGGAGTAAGAATTCTAACTTCTGAATAAAATAATTTTATATTTACTCTGAAGATCCTTGCAATTTTTAACTATTACCTTATCTGTGTCTTCTTCTTCAAAATTCTTTGTCATAGGGATCTTGTAACCACAATGACCTTCTCCCTCTCAACAGTGTTGTGAAATATTTGGGTTATGTATAAGGGGTTAGCTTTCAGTGCATTTCTGCAGCATACCATGCAGCAGGCTTTTGATGCACTTAATACATTAATAAAAGTTTACTATTATCTATTAAGATTCTCTAAATTAGTACACACTAAGGAAAACCAGGTAAATTTATAGTGGTATTTCCATTGAATGGTAGATAAATAATCATTAAAAAATACTAACAGGTCACATTCAGTGCAGAAGCACAAATCATCCAAACAATAAATGTGCTTACACTTAAAATCTAAAGCAACTTCCTGATTTGTCAGCCTGTGCACTGAAGTCAGCTTGAGGAGTTACTGCCCACATCAAGTTTGAACCTCTCTGCACAGCTAAGATTTCTCCTTGTAACTGTTCCTAAGAACTTTAATATAAGCCATGCAAACACGTTCTCTCACCTTTACCTGTACCTACATAAATATATGCAGTTCTCAGAAAGGCTCTGTAATTGTGTCTTATGCCTTGTCTTATATATAGACCGGCCAGGTTTCTTTTCTTGTCTCAAGCTTTTCTCTCTCATTCCCCAAATTTCATGAATTTCAGATAGTATCCACCCTGTCAGAAATGTCTTTGGGCATTTGCAGACACTCATGAGGGAAATTCAGTAGTCACCCATACTTATTTTTCAAACGCCTAGGAGGACAAGAAGTCCTGAATTTTATACTTAGAAATTCTATCAAATAAAAATGCATTACTATTCTCTAGGTTATTTATTGCAAGCCTTTAGTCATTCCAATATTAGTGGTTATAACAATAATTGTTATTTTTCCTTCTTACAGTGCTAACAATTACATACTTAGAAGAGTCTGCTTTATATGTCATTATAACTTATCTGATTCTCTCAGTCTTACAACATTGTTCTATTAAGTTCTATTGCAGATTTGCTGCAAACCTTTTACTTAGCAGAAATACTGTGTTCAACAACCACAGCTCTTGTGTTCACATGTAATTTAGTAAATAGCAATTTAAATATTTTCAACATGAAAGTTTAACTTACTTAAAGGTGATACTAATTTTATGCCTTTTAAACATTCTTTTTTCACATATATTTTAACTCTTTGCAAGTTCAAGTGAACAAAGAGTCCCATACAGTAGTATGTAAAGTTCTGCACACATTTAAAAAGCAATTTTTATCAAATGATTCTGTGTGAAGCACAAACATGTTTAATTAAGAGCAGCAGAAACTGCTACAGTAAATTCCAGGTTTGGATTGAGGCTTGTTCTAATAAATTGTGTGTTTCTTAATGGAGTTAGAGAAGTTATCTAAGAAAGATGATACCAATTTGTCAAGTATTTTTAAAACATCTATACTGAGAATATACTTCAGATAAACTAATATGCTTTAATGCTGGCTGCTGCAGACTTCCACTAAACATTTTTCCATAGGCCAAAATGGTGCACTGAAAATCTGCTGAAGCAATATGTTACTATTTAGTAAGTTTAACATTTAAAAATGGAACAGGTAATATTCCTGTAGCCTCTACTAGATCACTGTAAAACCCACCAATCTGGCATGATTTAACATGACACATAAAAGCTGCTGAGTGTGGAACAGCAACAGTACTACAATTTTAATGTTGTATAATGTCCATTATACAGAAAAACTCACGTATCTTCAGCATTGAAATAATTTTCTTTTTTTCTTACTATTTCCACTTCAACTCAAAACATGAAGCTTTCTAAATCCACTGTTTAAAGGCTAAAGTAATTCAGTATTCATCTCGGACATCTGCTCTAACAGACAAATCCAGATGAACTTTGTACTTTTGCTTCAAATTTGCCCTTACAGAAAGAAATTATGTAATGATATACTGTTATGTTTTACCTCATCATTTTTCAAACATCAAGTAAATGTTTCCTAAGCCCTTTGTATATTCAAAAAAGCAACCATAAGTATTCTGGACAAAAAAATTACAGAATTCCAGGCATGGATTAAGTACCATAGTGCCCATTTACACTTCCATTATTTAGAAGACAAAAGTAGGCTTTTGCAGTAAGATTCTATACCATATTTTAATGTTCTTGAATCAAGTGCCAAGCAAAAAATTAGAATAATTGTTATTGAACACCTAAGAATACTGTACCACCTTCCTACAATTCTGTAAAATCCTGTTAATTTCCTGTCCTTGGATCCTTAAGATCCACGACAATTTGTCAGTTTCAAATTTCTTCTAAAAACTACCAACATATTTTACTCAAAATAGTGCAGTAATTAAACAAATTTTATATTGAAAGTGTACTAGATGTCAATCTATTAATCCATCTGTCCAAGACTGCTTATCCATTTTTACTTTGATCATCTAGGTTAAGGTTTCTCTGAAAGGTCACAGTTAATTCAGTCTTCTGAATTTTACTTTGTGCACAATGTCAAGGAATTTTACCACAGTAATCAGTAGTTCTGTGCTTGTAACGTGAAAATGTTTCTAAACTAAAACAAACAAGAAAAAACCTCTATCTGTTTATCCCTCTGTTCGTGCTTCTTTTCCCTCAAGTCATGCTAACTTTTAAATTGTTCAAATAACACACACACAAGTGAAATAACATGGGAAAAAAAGGAAGAAAGAAAAATAAAACATTTAAAGAAGCAATTTTTTTAAGCTGACCCATTTTTATTTCCTATTTCCTCTATCTGTTTAGTAGAAACCTCTTCCTTAATTATTTACTAATTAATGACGTCTGGAGAGATATGGGAAGTTAAATAATTTTCCTTTTTTTTTTTTACATTGAATGATAAATGCAAAGCATAGAACTTAAACAATTTTTGTTAAAATATCCCAGAAGTCCTTGTGCCAGAGTCACTTCAAGCACTGGCACATCTACTCCTATGCTTTGTATAACTAATAAAATCAGCACCATTGCTATTCTCTGTATCTACCCATCTTTCTTAATGAATTTTTGTCTCTTCCCATAAAACTTGGCTCAAAAAAACCCTAATAATTCCCTGTCTACAGCGGGTTTCCCACATAAAATAAAAGTGCAGCATTTTGCCTTTTAAAGTGGCTATCAATATTCAGCATATGGGGTTTTTTCATTCTTAGTTCTCAAGGCACAAAGAAAGCAATGCTCATTTGAAAACAGACTGACTAGGAATTAATTCAAGCTGAAATAATCTTGACTAAATAGAAAACTCTGTTGTATTATAAAAATAAGATAGCATTTCCAACACTTCATGGCTATAAAATGCCATCATTTACAGATTATCAAGGCAGGAGGGCAAGCAGATTTCATTTTGTAAGGTCTTTTCCTCCTAAGTATAGAAAATTAAGATAAGTGCATTGCACATGGCAAGCTGAGAGGAAAGGTTAATGTTATTCCCATTCTTTCATATGTTTGAGGGACTTGTTTTATGTATCAGAATTTTAAAAAGGAAGCAGAAAAATATCAAGGCCAAAAGGGACTATAACTAAATTAGCGTGACCACACTTCCTCTGCAGGCCAAAGGATCTCCTGCAATTACATCAAAACTAAATGTCTTTGTAAAGATTCCAAGTAATGACAATCTAAATCATGTATTCCAAGGGTTAGTTACCCTCATTGTTAAAAGTTGTGCACCTTTTTTATTAGTCTGAATGTGTCTACATTCAGTTTCAAGCTTCTGGACCTTATCACATTCTATAATGTTTAAGGCCATTAAATACTAGAAATCTTATTTTCATGCACCTATTTGTGGACTGTGATCAAATTACATCTGAATCCTCACTCAAACATATTGAACAGATTGAGCTTTCTAAGCCTCTCATTATAACCCACATTACAAATAGCACACAAATACTCTTATAGTTATTTCTGGATATTTTTCAGTAATTTTTCTTTTTTTGAAGTATAACAGCCAGAACTGAAACTAATATTACAGCAATAGCCAAACTTATGCCGTTTGCTAATGTTGTCCTCCTTCTCTATTCCTATACCTATTTTATATCAGCAAATAGTACTGAAAAAAAAAAAAAGTGATCTACACACCTGAATAATTTACTCTGATTTCAGAGTACAAAAAATCTAAAACAACTTCTGAAGAAAATAAACATTAAATTTATGAGGGTAAATGGAAAATGAGATAAAATGACATGACTAGCAAAACAATTCTGATAGAATGACTGGATATCTTTGAAAAAGGGGCAAATTTTATGAACAAATAAGAAGCAGAATAGTATTTGTCTAGATCTCTGTAACACTCTACATAAAAATTACATTAAATTGGGGTTATTGCTGCAATTGTAAGAAATAAAGAACTGGCTGTGGGGGAGGTGTCAACTCCTATGAGCTAGACCTCTGCCCGAGAGTGAAGTTAGTAGTGGAGTTCCTCAAAGATCATCTTTGAGAACAATCTTATTAAATATTTTTTAAACTGCCTGGCATAAAAAGTAGGAGTGATGTCAATGCCTCCTAACCATGTTTCAATACTGGGAACTGAACTAGGATAAAGGAAAAACCAGGTGACTCAGGGACTGGAGTAATAGAAGTGTCATGACATTTAATAATATGAAGTATGAGGTTGAGGCACAGGCTCAGTGCTCAAGGCTTCTTAGCAGTGTATACTAAATTGGATTTTGATGCCCTCAAGGAGAGGATAAAATTACTTATTTTCTCAACATGAACAGGCTGCAGAACTATATTTTTTGGTGATGACAGAGGAACTGGGACAGGAACATCTTCCCTGAGAAGTTTGTGTTTCTAAGCTAAGCAACATCCCTACCACCAATAACAAACAGCCATGGTCCCACTGCCTTCTGCACAACCCTCTCTCTGTCTTGGGGCTGGGGCCACACACCCTGTCTGAGGAGAACAGCCAAAAGCTACCAGCAGAGGCAGAGAAGTGGAATGTGCACATCCCAGGTGAAAAGCATTTCCAGTCCAGCATCAGATAGCCAAGATCCCAGTTTGGTCTGTGCTCACCTCTGTCCATGGCCAAATCCTCCTAGAACACTCTGGTGTCTCCAGTCTGGAGAAATTAAGAGGCGGTGGCAAAGGTCACAACTGAGTGAAGCTTCCCAGCACCATTAATATGTGGCTATGAGATCTAAACCACTCAGCCCTGTTAGAAACAGGGACTAGCTTAAACTCTTAAACACATCTTCCACTCCCCACATGGAAATGAACTCTTTTCTCTTTTGTTTTCCCCTCTAGCAACCAAGTTGACAGTGTTGGGGAAGAGGTGTGAGCAGGAGGGGATGAACACACAGCCAGCATAGCAGCAGTCACATGAAATTAATGCTCGTGTGATGTTGGCACCCTGAGCTGCTAAGAAAGGATGAAATATGGGAGCAATTCTGTACCATGATGATTCTGCAGACACATCAGTCTGTCATCATACACAACTATTTATGCCTAAATCTAGTTCTGTGACAGTTCCTCAGAAACTAATACACTGAGAACCTATTAGGGAAATGAAGATCATAACATATTAGTCAATCTCAGGACAACTGAGCCACCAATGTGATGCAACCCTACAAGGCAAACATGACCTTAAATCAGAAATTATCATTTCAGTAGAGTAAGAGAAGCCTTTATACTATTCTAGAATGCACTAATGAGACCCTGTGTATACTGCTACACAGAATTCTGGCAACTTTTATTAAAGAAAAATGGATTCAAACTGGGACACATGGATAACTGTTACTAGGATGATCAGAGAATGGAAATTTCCCTGTTTGGTAAGATCAAAGTTAAAGAAAGTCATAGCACACTACATTTTTTCCTTACTTCCACCTTATTTCCACCATAGGTTGTTTTGGCTTCTGCCTCAACTGCACAATTCTACGAGCCCAAATGCTCCTGTATCTTTGCAGTGAACTGGATCAAGGAACTCATAATCAATAAAATCCTTTCAATCATCTGTTTCCTGATGGGATTTCTTCTCTGAGTATGTAGGTCTATGCTGGCAAGCAGAAAACAAGGCCTGAAGCTAAGAGTTACAATGCCAACTTATGATGCAAGTGCAGATCTTTGTTTGCTAATAAACACACATTGAAAGGAAACACAAAGAAGGAATATAGATGTTTAAACATAAGGACAACAGAAGCTTGGAGAAAATGGTTGCACATCTATTAGAAATCACATTTCAGACTTGAAAACAGAAATTTTAGCTGTCACAAAAGTGCAGTTGTAGTTCCACTTGCAGAGATAAAGGCAGAACCTGTTCTTACAGTACAGCTACTATCTGCTAGCACTTTAGAAGTTCTTTTTCTATCCCGTATTTAGCAACTATTCCATATTTTTTATGATAAGTATGCACTTAATTGTGTTGAAGTGTAATATTTTTTAAATTAATTTCCAAGTAGTCAGAGATTAATAAATTAATAAATTAAAAAGTTGTACTACTTGTACATCTGGACAAACTGTAACATCTGGAAATGCTACTAATAGTAACAAGGTAAAGAAACTTCAGGCAGAGTGCAATTTCTCTAAAGTTCCAAAATTACTCCAACAGCTTTTTTCAAAGAATTGCCTCCTATATGTAGTGTGAGACTTTTCAGATGTGCCTTGTACACCCTGAGACCCATTGCAATATCATGATCTGACTTTTAACAGAGTTTGGTACTTAGTATTTTGGGGTTTTTGAAACTTGTCCATGTGTTTATGTGTCTAAAGCCATTATTTGGCCACAAAAAGATGATGAGAAAAAAAAATGTATGGGTTTTTTTTCTTTAAATCATCAAAAAGCTCCAAAATGCAGGTAATCTGTTTTAATGGATGTTAAATGGGAGTTTAGTCTTAGAGAAGGATAAAAGGAGGCACCTTCCAAAATCTTTGATGCCGGTTTTGAACATGGTTAGAGCTCATGATTTTGTATGAGAATCTTGACAAACTATGGAGTCTTGAAGCATACCAACCTGCAGGAATTGGAATATATTTAAACATACATGGTAACTCTTACTTTTCATACCAATGATTTGTACTGTGGCAGTACCTTTGGGAGTCTCTGCTGGGGGCAATGAATGTGCTCTTCTTTGCTTGTTTGTTTTCATATTCTTTGCATTGAAAGAGTGACTTTGGGATTTAGTTTTTCAACAACTTGATAGAGACTGACTATTACATACTAGAACCATACCCTGATACAATTTTAAAGAAATTCTAACACATATTTCAGGGATAAGCTGAATTACACTGTTCAACATAATCACACAAAACAAATATTTTACATGCCACTTGTTAAATAACATTCCAATGTGACCACATAAGTCTGAACTCTCAAAACCCCCTAACAAGTTTTCAGATTTTATACCTGATCCTACTTCTTTGCCCCTCAACCCCTGCCCCCTCTGTGCCTCACAGTTCTGCACCAGTACATCTCAAAAATCTATTTTATAATACAGAGTAATACACACAAAAGGGCACGTGAAAAAAAAAAACTAAAAATACAAAAAAAAGTAATATGAAAGAAATTGAAAACTCAAATAGTATTTACAATTACAACTGTTTTTATGATACCTTAAAACACATTATTACAATATGCTAGGTATACTTGAAAAAAAAAATTCTGTTCTAAAAAACATCAGATTTGCTGTGATGAAGGGGTTCTTGTTGTTTTTTCATAGTACTTTAAGAGCTACAAGTCTAAAATTAGTTGACAACAAAAATGAAACCATGGCTAAGGAATACAAAAACTATGAACCATGCTTATCACCTCTTAATCAGAACATTAGAAATTTATATTTTACGGCAAACTGTCTAAGAGATCTCACTCTTCCCATAAGCATCATTGCTACTTGTTTGATCCTGTAGTACTGCCAAAAAACATTTCAAAACCAATACAGGCAGAAGACAAATACATCTGACAAACAAAATAAATTATATTATACTATTATATTATACTGGTTATTCATAAGATATATGTACTCCTCACCTGTGAAATATTAATACAGCTGTTGTAATTGATTTATTATGTCACAATAAAACAGTATTATAACATTTCAGCACACTTTTCAAATTACCTCCATTTTAGATGTGTAGATCCATGGTGTCTCTTATTTTTTTAATTAATAGCAAACATCATACCATTATTAAACAACATATAATAAAAATATGTTTGTATGGCTCATTAATTGTTAAAACATCACCTTCCCCTCAAAGGGACACATTAGGTCAGTTTATTTTTTGGAAATTCAAGCTGTGTGGCAAACTACTCAAAGCCATTTGTCATAACCAAAAAGCTCAGCAGATTTGGAGCACAGGTTTTTTTGTAAAAGAAAAATGTATCAAATTTGACACCGCTTTTAAGCGTTGTGGCTTTAACTTCCATCAGTTATCCAGAGAACAAACCTCTCTGTGCTGACAGGGATTTTCATGGCCCCTCCCCATCTCATTACAAAGTCTGGTAAAGATGCCACTCTTTGAAGGGCTCATTTTTGTCAAGGTATAACACTGATGCCATCCTGTAGCACACTGTGCACTCCTGGCTCCAACTGCTTTGCTGCAATGGCTCACCCCTGAGTGGTGCAGTGAGGGAGTTTCATGTGCAGTGCTCTCTCTGTAGCCTTAGACTGGAATCCCTTTTTTATTCCAGTTAAAAAGTTACTCCACCAGTGGCTGCATTTGTACAATTTTTCAATTAAACATCAGTTTCATTAAAGAAATTGTTTCCTGTTGAGAACAGATCTTCTCCAGTAAATTTAGAGCAATAATTGTCCTAATACTTGTTTCTTCAAACCTTCAGCAGTGTCTTCTATGCATCTTTCAACAGTATCTACTGACAAGAGTGCATTTTAGATCACTGCTATATTGTTTTACCTGTGTTATTTGAGTGATTTTTTTATTGTCACAGGAATAAAAATTGTTTCCTCAATGGCATGTGGTCTTTTGCTATTATCTATGAAACTTCTAGACTTTTATAATTAAGTTTTGCAAAGTGCTAGATTGAGCAGCATGACTGAAAACATCACTGAAAAATATTTGTGGAGGTCTGTCTTCATGTTTGGAATGCATAGCTTTCTAAACATCTTGTTAATCATAGTGGCTTCACACCACCTTTAGCTGATATCTCAATACACAATAGACCTCTTGGGGAACTTCATTAACAGTGGATGTCGATTTGTAGAATCATAGAAGGATAGTTCCAAACCCCCTGCCAAAGGCAAGGACAAATTTACTAAATCAGGTTGCTCAGAGCTCTGTCCAACCTGGCCTTGAATTCTTCCCAGGGATGACATATCCACAACTTCTCTGAGCAACTTGTACCAGTGCTTTGCCACCCCCACAGTGAAAATATTCTTTCTAATATCTAATCTAAACCTACTTTCTTTCAGGTTTAAGTCATTCCCCTTTGTCCTCTTCGTCCCCTTTGTAAAAAGCCCCTCTCCTTTTTTCTTGTAGGTACTGGAAGGCTACAATTATGTTGTCCCAAAACCTTCTCTTTTCTAGGCTGAACAAACAAAATTCCCTCAGCCTTTCCTCACAGGATATTTCAGTCTTGATAATTTTTAATGTGTTTGATCAACTTATTGTCAGATCCAATCAGATCACTATTGGTTTTGATGTCGTGTGAATGACAAAGAATTCACACTTGGAACAGAAGTGTCAGCTCTACCATTTTCTTGTTCCCTGCTTGTGCTCAGTATTATCTTCAATGGCAGTTTCTTTGCAGGAATATTTCTAAGACACTTGTCCATTTTGTGAGGGTTAATGTAATCAAAAGTAGGTAATACAAAAAATGAAATTTTTTTGTATTACCTACAACAAAAAACTGTAAATCCAGTTAAGCAGCCACATGGAAATGGTAATTTAGACAAGACACCGAAAATAAGTAACTGATGGCACCACTGTCAACACCTCTGTGTTGTGGAGCACCCAGTGTTCCCCCAGGATACCTTGTGTGCCTTATTTGTAGTGATCATCTGACCAAATGAGGGCAGCAGTTTTGCTTTGGGGTTTTTCCCTTCTTTAAAGACAGACTCGTTGGAGGAGCTACCACTGAAGCAAGTATGAGCGATGCAACCAGATGGAGAATAAACAACAGCAACAAAGATACCATGCTGCTTGTGGTGCCTGTTAATCTGGATTTCTACTGAAGGGAGAGGAATTCCCCCAGTAAGACCTAATAAAGCTGAACAATTTGAACAGTTGTATGGTTGTGTGGGTACTGGGTTGTTTGTCTGACTGTTGGCTCCATCAAACTCTGAGATGCCAACCAGGTGAGCTCTCAGTTATTTGTGATTAATTGCAACTACATTCTTGTGGCTTCCTTCTCTGACCTGCTTAATACCTGCTTCATTCTGCTTCCCAATCCTGACCAGTCTGCCTGCTTGCTTCTTAAAATAAACTCTCACCTTGCACTTCTATTTAGTATATATTTTGATTCAGATTTTCATTACAAGTCTGGTTCCTGAGTACACTTTCTCTTTTTCTTTCTTTCTTTCTTTCTTTCTTTCTTTCTTTCTTTCTTTCTTTCTTTCTTTCTTTCTTTCTTTCTTTCTTTCTTTCTTTCTTTCTTTCTTTCTTTCTTTCTTTCTTTCTTTCTTTCTTTCTTTCTTTCTTTCTTTCTTTCTTTCTCTCTTTCTCTCTTTCTCTCTTTCTCTCTTTCTTTCTCTCTTTCTCTCTTCCTTTCTTTCTTTCTTGATGCTCTGTGCTACTCCTAATTTCTGCTTGTTTGACTCACCTTAATGTTTTTCCTGCCTTGATTCTAGTCTAGCAGCAATCACTGAACCCAGTTGCCTAATTATAGTACCGACCTACAGCTCCTTGATATTGTGTGGAAGTTGACCGTACAAATCAAGAAATGGAACTTCCAGGACTGTTGAGCATGTTTAGAGCTGTTGGTTGACAGCAGCATCAAAACAGATTGAACACTGCAGTAATTTTCTATATATTTACTGAAACATGAAAACTCTCTGGGCATCTGTAGGAAAACCAGCACAGATCTCTCTCTCCCACTATGAACACTGTTCAGCTCTCATAATGTATCATTCAGGGAGCATCAGGCCCCTGACTAACGATAAAGTTTCATCAGGTAAAGGGATGCTTGTGTGCTATGGCATTACCTAGGCTAAAATGTGGATTATTTTCCTCTTGTTTCTAGAATAATAAAGTGTTTCTTATAAAAATTAGTGATTCTGAATCTGAAAAAATTAAGCATAAAAGAGAATATAATTTAAAATTAAACTTTTTAGTAACTATCTCTAAATTTGATGCAAGTCCCAGTACTAACATGTATTAGGACTAAAGTCTTCAGTATTAGACATTACTTTAATAAAACAGTAATAAAATCTATACTTGTGACTGGTATACAAAAATAAAAAGCTTCTAGATTCAATATCTAATTTATGGCTTCTGTTCAAATCACATGTTCTTTTGAGATTTCTGGTTTCACAGCTTCAAAGATGCCTATCTGAAATTCTCTGTACTGGTAAAAGAGCACTGAACTGGAACTTAGTAACTTGATCAAAAAATCTACCTTGAAGGATCAGGTATTTTTGAGATCATGCTTTTCACTTTTTGACAAGAAAAGAGAGTGAATGCTTGTAAGTTTTTGGCTTCTAAACTTAAGCAAATGTTCATATCTGAAAACAGAGATAAATCTTCAACACACTCATAGCATTTTTGGATTTTGCCATACCCAGGTATTAGGACTTGCACCTGAAGATGCCCAGCACTTCTTAAATGAAGAGGAAAGACCACTACAAAAATATGGGCCCTTGTACTTTGTATTTTTTGGACTGCATTATAACTTGATGGTTCCTATTCAACATGACATCTGCCTTGACTGGGACATAGTTCAATCACACTGGCCCAGACACACAGCTGTTGGACACTTCTGCAAGTTCCATTAAAGCCTTCTGAGAGTAGCATTATCATAATGGTTTGATCTTGTCCAAGATCTTTCTCCTCAGAATCCTGAACAAAATCTGTCTTCAGCTTCATACCACTCTTTAGGGTGGAGCTCCTCATGAACTGCAGCTTGCCAGCAAATTATGAGAAACCAATCAGCACCTTAAGAGAGTTTTAAAACTGGAGAGACTCAGTCAATGGGAGAATTAAATTCTTGAGCATATCTTATTGAAGAAAATTTACACTTAAGGGTCACTTCTGTATGTTGTTGTTTGTGGAATTAGCATCCTTTGATTATAAGCTTACAAAATCCTTAACGAATCTCAGGGTCGCTCAAATGAATATTTGAAAGTTAAATGTTTGTCTCAGATCCTATTTCCAAGTATGAATATATTGTAAACTGGCATAATCAACCGGAAATTCACTTTTTGCCAGCTTAATTTCAATCTTCCTTTTATTTTAGAACAAGGACTCAAAAGGAAGGACAGGAATACCTCCTTCAGTGGCATTGTTCTTGAAAGCAATCATAAACAATAACTTGGAAACATCTGAGAGTGAAGTGACCACACACTGAGTTAAACCACTTCGACTGTGATGTTACCTTGAGCAAAGTAAACTTTGATGCAGAAGATGAAGTGGCAGAAAATTTGTGGTGATAATTCTTAGGGAACCACCATTTTTAACAAGGAAACTACATTCCTTCAAAGACCTCAGTAAATGTTATGCACAGAACATAAGGAGGTGTAAGTTGTTTTCCAGTTAAACACAGGCAAAACATATTAATAGACAAAACATAGAATTTAAGCAGAATTTCTGATTCTGGCTACTGAAGAAGAGACATTAACTCTCTCATGTTTTGATTTGTAGTTCTGCAGTTAAAGCAATAGTATGTAGAATAATTCAAATCCAGGACAGGAACTTCAATCCGACTTACCAGTAAAGATTCACCAGCTATGTAAGTACCTAATATTTGGATAACTCACCAAGTTTTTCAGGAAAATAAGATAGAATGATGTTCTATGGGAGCCCAGCATGTTCCCTTAAGGAAAGTCAAACTGATACTTCAATCCTATAAGCTCTCCATCCAGATAGAATCATGTCAATTAATATTTTTTTTTAAGTTTGATATTTTTAAAGCTTTGGGAAAATGAAATTATTCACACAGGTTGATGCTAAATGAGCCTTCAGGATTTCAGAAGTTGAACTATTCACCCAAAATCCAGGAAAAAACTGCTTTCAGACCACAGGGATCAAGCACAATCCCAAAGAAAAGCAAATCAACCAACCAACCAACCAGAAAAACCATCACACAGAAAAGTACAGCCATTTTTCCTTCCAAAATAACTTGCACCAAAAAATAATCTTCCTATTTCATTGGTTTTTTTCCTCAACATTGAAGTTATGTACCTGGGAGAGATAATGCCATGGCTGAGGAAACATCCACAATGAGAGTGTAAAGGCTGTACCAGATGAGTTTTAGGATACTGTACTGGGATGATGGTGCTAGTATGGAGAAAATGGATCTATGCAAAGCTGCTGAATCACTGCTTTGAAGAAACATTGCTCTTCAAAGATCCTTCTGATGATGGGCATACTGAATCACATCTTATCACAGAGAATGAATATAGATGTAAAGATTATTACTTTCACTCAAATTCCCTGAAGAAGTCTGCAAGTATCTTGACAAAGAAATCAGGTTAATGCAACCTTGAATTTCTGAAAGGCACTTAGTTCCTCACTATAGACTCTTAAGACAAGTAAGAATATCATAGTTTATGGATCCTCAGATGACTAAGCCAATGAAAAAAAAAAAAAGAAGAATGGACAAAAACATATTTGGTCTGTCTTCTCAGTAATGGCTTTTCACTAATAGAATCCAAAAATGGTCTCTGCTTGGCCTTTTTTTGTGTAACATGTGCATAAATTATCTGGAAAACTGAGTAAACATCAAGGGGAATCTCTAAATATGCTCCAATATTGATATTAACTTGTTCCAGAAAGAGGAAAGGCATGGGGATAAGGAACTGAAAAACAACACCAACAAATCAACCAAAAAATAGGAAAAAACCTTTCACCTCTTTCTAGTCCTGACTGGGCAATAAAATGGCAAATGAAATACAGGGTAAATTAAAATTAAAAGTGGGGAAATAAATATAGAGAAAAAAAATTTCACCTTTATAAGCATGACAAGCTGAAAAATTGACACCTAAACATCACCTTGAAGTTATGATAACTCTACAAAAAACATTGGTTCAATGTTCAGGAGCAATCAAAAAAGGGAATCAAGTATTTGGAATTACTAAGATGGGACAGGGGAACAGATCACCATGCCACCGCATGATTTCACAAAGCTCCCAAGTTTTATAGGCTGCATGCTTTTTTGTTCCACGAGAACAAGACAAAAAAAAAGAGAGAAGTAACCTGGAATCAAGGTAGAGAATGCTTTTTAAGTACAATGATGGAAGGTAGGATTCTTTACCTTAGGAAAGGGATGGCCGGCAAGATTGTAGAATGGAGATACATTAAGTCCTGACTGGCATAGAGAAAGTGAAGGGGTTTTTTATTATTTCCAATTTTTCTATGTTCTCACAAAAATGCAGACTTACTACAATAGGGAAAGCAGTTGCTGAAAGGAGAAAAGTGAAACAGTAGAGCTGTGAGGGAAGTCCAATGAATGTTTGTCACAGAACAGACCAGAGTATTTGGCCTCCGAGTCAGCAAACGGAGAGCAAACGATAAAGACAGCTGAAGACAGAAATACTCGCCATTAGGAAATGAATATTTTTCCAAAGACAGTTTTGGGAGGGGTGGTGTGCGATGCTCCTCGCGAACAGGGGCGGGGAAGATGGTGGGGTGAAGCCTGCACCAGCAGCTGGGCTGTGACATCTCGTGGTCACACGGTTTAGGTGCAGCCCAGAACACCGCGCTGCAGAGCACCGTTTGTTTTGCTTCCTATATAAAAAACAGAGACCCTGATGATATGATCAGTGAGGGGGGGCAGGCAGAATAAAATCAGAATTGTACACTACTTATAGGGTCTATACATAGAAATGGATATTTTTCCAAAATTGAAGCAGTGAATTTGTTAGTGATATATGAAAGAAAAGGTTGACTCAAATGCAGTTCTACCCTTAAAACAGACATGTTTTCATTAACACTATAAATGTCACTTCAATTATTGAGGAAAACAGACTAAATTGTAAGGCTAATCTGAATCCAAAAAATCAGGAATAATGCTGCATTATCCTCAGCTGTCAACGGAATCGGATTTGGACTTCATGCAAACCATATGGTTCTAGCAGACACAAGGACATGGGATCTTAAGACCCATGCCTCAGTAACAAAATATACCTCTTTATTTTAAAAACCTACTGGAATGGAACTTCCTCCTAACACTTGTTTTGGCTCTGTGCAGCTTTGAANNNCCCTGGGGAGCCTGATCCAGGGTCCAAGTCTATTAGCTAATGTTGGACTTCAGTACGTAAATATATTGGACAACATGGTCACTGAGCCACCTATTCAAGTGAAAACTTCTAATAAAAAAAATTAAAATTACTCATCAGAAATTTTAAGTCAGAAAAACAGTATTTCTTGAATACAATATGAATAAAGTAACAGAAGATTTTTTTTTTTTAAACCACACTATTTTATCTACTTACAGTCATTTAGATTTGTTGAATTTCTCCTATTTTATCTACTTACAACAACCACAATAGAGTTCACTTCTTTAGAAAGTCTCACACAACTTTCTTTAAGGGTTTTTACTTCTCCTGAAATCTCAATTAGTATTTGGTTTAACAGTCTAAGAGAAGTTTATATGTGACAAGAGCTCACTGACGCTGCAAATCATATTCATCAAGTTTTTAGGTAAATTACAATCTTAGCAAGAATATAATATTAACAAAATAAAATGAGCATAAGTAATGTTCCCCTATTAATAAGTTGGAAATATGTTTTTCCTAGAATGAAATACATTCATGTGGAATACAACAAAGTGAGGATTAAAGTCTCCCATTTCTATATATTTTTTTAAGTAATAAAAATGCAGTTTTCAGCAACATAAACAAAGTGCATTCTGAACATTCCAGAAGGAAAAATCTAATTCTCAGCAACAGGAGGATGTCATGCAACAGAGTTACTTCTGTGAAAAGGATTTCAGTACTATGCCCTTTCATAAAACTCTTAGTCAAGGTGTAAGTTCAGAGGGAAGACAGAAGTACCCAAACAAGCGGCCAGACAAACTAAAGATATTTGCACAATAAATAATGTGACTGGATACAAACAGAAGGAGGGGGGCTACATTGCTCTGCTACGTGTTTTGTGTTTTGTCCCACACATGAAGTTGTACAGCACATATTTCCAGACAGCAGCTTGACTTACAAAGTCATTTATCCTTGGTCTTGCATGAACTAAGCCATGATGTAAAGATAAAGGATTAGACAGCCTTTTCTTTATATGGAAAGGAGATACTGCTGAGAAGTGGGAAAATGTTGATGCTGCCACTGACAGATCTGTATAGAAGTAATTTTGACACATTGTGATTCACCCTGTATCTGTCTGATTAACATTGCAATTGACAGGAACTAAAAAAGTAAATCCAACACAAAACTATTCATGACCAAGTTTCCATCCACTTATATTTGACAGCAGAAACTGCGAATACTTCTTATCCATTAAGTGATAATTTGTCTGCAGATAGATCAAGGCCCCTCCTAAATAGTAATCTCAGTGTAATACCACAGTCTAAGCAGCACTTGTGAAATCCTGAAAGTTGCGGTTGAGATCTGCTGGTAGGGTTTTACACGACTTTGGCAAAGCTGGCATCAGGTGTACTTGAGAAGGTGAACATCAATCCCAAAGTGCTGCCAGAATGAAAATATATATACTCCTTTATGTTCATTAAAACAGCACTCTTATTTGCTGTGTTTCTTTCAGCCTGCTGCTCAAAGATGCACCTCTTCCTCACATTTGAGAGTACGACAGACGGAGAGGGGTCAGAGTTCTGGAACACTTACATAAAGCTGCTTCTCGTACCCCGCCCCTCTTGGTCAGGGCCAGCCTCTCCAACAGGGACATCAGATGTGTCTAATGATCAGGACAGATGGATGTGAAAATTGAAATGAAGTCCTGAAGCATGTTATCTTGGAGTTCTCACAAGCAGATGGTTCTGAGGTCTTTTGGAGGAATGTTCCACAGACCTCGTGTATAGTACCCATTTGGAGTTAATTTTGCTGCCAATTAGTGCTGTAGGTAATCACCTTCTCAGACAGGTATTAGCAAGAATTCTATGAAAGTCAAGAGGACTACTAATCTCAGGTGAAATCCTGCTTGTCTAGCAGAGTGGCATGGCAAGCTCCCTCACAATCTTAGCTGTGAGACATGCTTCAGCCAAAGGCAAGAACACAGTAATTACTTTAAGAATTTGTTTCCTCTCTACAAGAATGGACACATCTTTATTGAGAAAAAGTACTGAAATTTCTGAAAAAAACAGAAATGAGTATATAAAGAAATACATGATGAGTTGGGTGAATTAAGCATAAGCCATATCAGGCACCTGACAAATACTTCTGGTCCATCTTAAAGGCCAAAGGTTTAGTCTGTCCCCAAGCACACAAAAAAATAACTCCAGGCAATCCAAGATGAACAGGAAACTTTAAATTGTCAGCTCTGCTTGGGGGCCTATCTGCCTACAGTCTACACCTGTACATTTAATAATTTGTTGGAGGCTCTAAAGATCAGTGACAACATTCTATCTCTCCTTATAAAACCACTCCAACACTTATCAGAGACATAAAAAGACAGCTTACCTTTTGTGGTGGGTTGACCCTGGCTGGCTTCCAGGTGCCCATCAAGCTGGTCTGTCACTCCTCTCCACAGCTGGAAAAGGGGGAAAAAACATGACAAAAGGCTGGTGGTCAAGATAAGGACCAGGGAGGTCACTCAGCAATTACTGTCACAGGCAAAATAGAGTTGACTCCGGGAATTTAGTTTAATTCATTACAAATCAGGTCAAAGTAATGAGAAATAAAACCAAACCTTGAAACATCTTTCCCCTACTCCTCTTTTCTTTTCAGGCTTAAATACTGTTTTTCTTTATCTCCTCCCAGTGGAGTAGGGGAACAGGGAGTGGGGGTTATGGTCAATTCATCACACACTATTTCTGCCACTCCTTCTTCCTCAGGGAGAGGACTCCTGACAAACTTCCCCTGCTCTAGCATGGGGTCCATTCCACAAGAGACAATCCTCCACAAACCTTTACAACCTGAGTACTTCCCACAGGTTGCAGTTCTTCACAAACTACTCCATCATGAGTGCCTTCTGTGGGGTGCAATCCTTCAGGCACAGGCTGCTCTAGCATGAGTCCCCCTTTGAGTAACAAGTCCTGCCAATAGACCTGCTCCAGCATGGATTCCTCACTCCATGGGCCCGTAGGTCCTACCAGGAGCCTGCTCCAATTCAAGCTTCCACAGGGTCACAGCCTCCCTCTGGTATCCACTTACTCTGGCATGGGCTTCTCCACAGGCTGTAGGTGGATCTCTGTTCCAGCATTAATCTCCCTGGGCTGCAGGGGCACAGCTGCCTCACCGTGGGCTGCAATGGAATTTGTGATGGTGCTTGGAACACCTCCTCCCCCTCCTCCTCTGGTGACCCTGCTACCTGTGGTTGCTTCTCTCACTTATTCTCATTACTCTCTCCTACCTTTTCACAGCAGTTTTTTCCCCTTCTTAAATCTGTTACTCTTTTTTTTTTCCATTTTAAATCTGTCATCCTAGAGGCGCTACCACCATCACTGATGGGCTCAGCTTCTGGAGCCAGGCTGGAATTAAGGGAAGCAGCTTCCAGCAGTTTCTTACAGAAGCTAGCCCTGTAGCCTCCCCATTACCAAGATCCTGATATACAAACTCAATGTACCTCATCAGATTTTTCCTCTTACAATGGTAGTCTGAAAACTAAATAAAAACAATGGAAAAGGACCTTCATACTTGGGCTTGTAAACTTACACAAAAATAAGAAAAGTTCATGGTAATATTAGAGAATGTTTTTTAAAAATGAGCCAGGACTCCCTTCTGCACAAAATATTACCTCTCTTAGGACTATTTTAATTTTTTTTTAAAAAATTTCTTTTTAGTTTCGACATTTAAAAATCCAATGTATTAGTATGCATTTGTGTACAGGCAAATATCCACAAATAGAAAGCTGTGCTGTGCCTAAACATTTGAAAATGACAGCACTTGGACAATTTCTAGTCCAAGTAAGTTAATATTGAGACTTACAGACTCCTGTATGAATATATTGCCATTCTGCAGTTTCTATCAGTGTAAACCAAGCAAGTATTGGCTGTGGGTAACATAGCAACTATCTTGCAAGGCATTATTGATTTGTTGAAAATTAAGGTTATCTGAAAAATGGTTCAAATAATATTAAACAAAAAAAAGATTGCACTTTTGAGCTCCCTGTTTTGTATTCCTCTAAGTGGGATGTAAGGAGTAATATCTTCCAGAAAAACATGCTTGTCACTGAGGAACAAGTGCTGATACACAGAACAGAAGGAAGAATAGATTATAGTTGATGACAACCCACAGAACATACTCTCTTAAAATATCCATAAGCTACATTACATTCAGAATTCCAAAATAAATAAGACAGAGATTTCATATTTGATTTGTTCTGGCACAAATCAGGGTAAACTAGAGTGAAGGGCTACCCAACATGAAGTTATTAAAACAAAATTATATCCACAGTCTAATCTCTGGCAAGCATTCAAAAGCAGTCAAAGCAATAATCATGAGATAGTTTTATTTTATGGTAAATATCTGACATTTTCATTAGTATACATTGGCAAGAAATGCATATTGATGTTCCAAATGCCTATAAAAAGCAAAAATTATTACACATCTCCAAAAAAATTGCAAGTAATTTAGAAATTACTTTATATTTCATATCAGTTTTAAGCTCCTATGAGATTGTCAGCATGCACAAGTAAAAAAAATATTTTTGTGAGAAAAATTGAAATAAGTACTGCTGAGTCAGACAAAAGATCCACATAGTACATCTTTTCAAGTAGAAAAGGAAATGCTGTGTAGGGAGAACACACATCCAGCCAGTTTCTCCCAGCACACTCTCCCAGCACCTGCAAGTGTTGGGTTAGGAATGTTAGAAACACACACTTGCCTACTTTTTTGTTCTTACTAAGTAATTACTTTTGTTATGACAACAATTCCTTTTTGAACACATTTGTGCTACCTGACTACACAATCTCCAGTAAATTCCAAGAGTTCAATGCCTACTGCAGAAAGCAGCACTTCTCTTATCTGATTTAAATTCACCTCCAACTACCTTAATTGAATGCCATCTAGTTTTAGTACTGTGAGATTTGGCAAGCATCAATTCCACACTTCTTTTATCCAGTTCCTTCATGATCACAAGAACTTCAGTCATATTTCTGTACTTTCTTTTTTGCCAAATTGAACCTACAGCTTTGGTTACAATACTTTATGAGTGTGTATTTTCAGATAGACGCTGAGTGTAACTTTCATTTTTCAATCTCCTTTGTCCTTAAATTTTATTTTTGAATGGAATTTTTTAAGCCACTTTTAAAACATGGTTTTACTTTTAAAGTTTTGACAGTCAAAAATATCTTAAAATTCCCAGAATAATTAGTGTATTATTCTTTTGTCTGTTAATACCTATATAACACGAAAAATCTCTTTCCAGCTACCTTTAAGCATAGCTATATGCAGTGACTCATATCTAAAAATATTTTATCAGTCATGTGTGCGTAATGTGATGTTTCCCTAATCTTAAAGGAGTTTGAAATAATTGTTAATGTGTTTTGGTGCAACCTAAGCTCTGGAACAAAGAGTAACCAGAAATTCAGCACGATAGCTTTAACAGAGACATCTGAATTGTACACCATGCACCGTCTGTTAACTGGATTGGAACAAAGTTTGTCAGAGCACCCTAAAAAGTAACTGAAAGAAAAAATGTCCTCAAAGGAAGTCTATTTGGGAAATGTATCTGTATCTCTGCTGCCATCAATTACTGCATGGAATGCATTAGGAGGAAGAAATAAAATCCTTATCTTACTTTAAAAGCTCTCACAGGTGAACAATTATAATCCACATTGACTTCATCTGAATTTTGTGATAAACCTCTGTACCAACAGAGAGCAAGTCCAATCTGATACATTTAACAAATTTAGTTTTTCCATTTCATTGCTATTCCTGCAGTAGCAAGACACACTAGCTGTTCATTTTTTACTTTGTGGATTTGCTTATTATAATTTAAAAGGACAGAAAATACAGATATAAAGCTTCAAAGATCCTTCACTGATCAATTTTCCAATTGTAATTGTCTTTATAGACATTCAGAAATCATTTTAATGATTTTGAAGGACATGTTGATGCTAAAATCCAAAAGTACTGTGATACAAACATCACAATTGTGCAATATTTCTCAATTGGGGATCATCCTGCCCCAAAATAAATCATGATTGTAAAACTTCAATTGAAAGAACTTCTACTAGAGTAACACACAAGATGCATGTTTTGTATTTTCTATGTTCTTAACTTTGTTATAAAACCAAAATTCACAGATGGACTTAGAAAGCTTTCCTGTTCCACAGCAAAGAGCCAGGCATTCTGTCAATGCTGCAGCTGGCAAGAAGAGGTAACCTTTGCTCCAGAAGTGCCACAGCTGTTTGGAATCAATGCCAACAGACTTGGGAACCACAGGCCAAGGCACAGAAGTGTCTGCAAACTCTATAAAAAGCTGTGCTGTGGGCACTGTGAGAGAGACAAGTGCTGGGGGTGAGGGTCTCCAGAGCAAGGGGCAGAGAACAGTTGTCTGCTCGAGAGTATCAGAGAGAGGTTTGCAAGAGATCAGCATATTCATTTGTGGACAGGATTGTGGTATGGTTTCCTAGAGAGCAAAACTAATATAAAGCGCTGAGGAATAAAAAGCTTTGCAAAAAGCAGGGGTGAAGTGGGGAGGTCAGGTCAGATTTTGCTCTGTTGAAAAGATAAAATCGGTTTGCATGCTCCTCTTGTTTCTGTACACCTTAACCCAAGCCTTAGATCACCAGAAAAGTCAGCTTTGCTCAAAGGCAGCTGGTATTAGAAGCTGGAAATCACAACAAAATCTTCTTAAAAACATTAGTCAGTAAAGTTAAATAGGTATCGATGGAGACAACATGAAGGCCAATCTAATTAAAAAATATACTAGTGCAGAAAATTTGATATAAATCATCCTGCTCCCAGCAATGGAGCACAGATTCAGCAGTGATTGAAATAATATTAAGTGGTTTTCTACAACTAGTTTTTATTTTTCATAGTCTTGAGAAAAAGAGTACATCTAAAATATTTCTGCATATAATACAAAGTAAATACATGCACGCCTTGACAAAGAAAAGAAGACGACCAAAAAATTAGGATTACAGCCCTTGTAATCTTACCTTGGCTATTTGCATAGTTTTCCTAGAGGAAGCTTCAGACAGATATAATTACTTTCACCCTTATGGGGCTCAGTCTCTTCAGTAAGATATTTGTCAGAAATCCAACACTTAAAATATGGATGAGTATCCATATTGCAATTCCATGGTTGAGCTGTATAAACTTGCATCACCAGTCCCTCCTTTAAACACTTTCCATTCTCATTATGAACCCACACTTTATATATGGATAATTTTTTCATTTTTTTCAGACCTGGGAAAGTAAAGGCTTTGTGAATCCTTCATTACAAAGCCTCAAACTGTATTTATTCTAAATTTTTCAAAAATCCCTGAGTTATAACAACTAATGCAACAGATTTTTTTCCAGGAAGATTTACTTACCAGTAAAGTTATTTCTAGTTCTTTCTATGATCTAAAAGTAATATGTTGTGACAAAAACATTTTATCTTTATGCACCACAAGGATACCAGGAAGCTGTCAGTCAGTGTATATGCAACAGATTACTCCAGGTACTGTCTTCTCTATCACCTTGGAAAGAAGGTAGAAGGAAAAAAAGGCAAGAAAGTGTTGTGGAGAAAAAGTAGGATTATATAAAATATATTTGTCAGTACAGTTCCTTGAGATCTCCACTTCTCCACAGTTCTTACATCCAAACGAATATCAGATATTTAAAATACATAATTAATTATATGAACATTAATGTCATTTCAACAACAAAATCATTACATAGCCTCCTATTTTCATTCATTTTTTAGTTTACAAAACCAGGTCTGTTTTCTTTTATCACAGAAGCCTGACTATACCTTAAAAGATTTTTCAATTTTAATTTTGTCAAATCAGAATATTGCACAAAGGGAGGAAGAGAGTCTTCTTAAAAAATTAATTGCTTTGATAATGAAATCAAGTATGACAGCAACAACTCTTGCCTATATTACAAGATAAGTGCAGTGATCAGGGAGCACAGTAGGCACAACTTGAACCCAAGACTGGTTTAAGTGGTTTAACTGCAGAATATGACATTGCTGGGACATGTATGCAAGAAAAAGAAATAAAAAAAGAATTTAAAAATCAACAATATACTTTGATATCTGGATGACATGCCTGGATGCCTGGTCCATACTCTTTTCTTTTTCTGTCATACACATTCCAACTGATCAGGACAGACATCCATAAATGCATTCTCAAACAAGAGCCCAAGAGAAAAAAAAGGAGGAAGAACATAATCCCCAGAACATGGAGCCTATCTATCAGTACAGTATGCCTATCTACAACTCTCATCCTTCTGATGGTTAAAAAAAGATGGAAAAGCCCCCAGAAAAATGCTTTTCTGGGAAGTACATTAGTCTATCCTGAATTCCTGCAAAATTAACGATGTGAGTTATCTTCCTTGGCATTCTAGAACATGCTGCAGACCCATCAAGGTACTCCNGTGATTATTCCTCCAAAATTAACAATGTGAGTTATCTTCCTTGGCCTAGAACATGCTGCAGACCCATCAAGGTACTCCTTGACTGGACTGGAACATCTCTCTGTGTTACTTTTCACATCACACTTACTAACTAATGGCTTTGAAACTGCAGTCTTGGAACTCAACTGGCTCATCAGTATTTCATTGGTAGAAAATAGAGATGGAAAATTATGCTAAAGGACCTTCCTGTTCATGAAAGAGATCTATACCTCTGCAGTAGGACAATGATTTTGTTATCATCCGAAGGCCTCACAAGAGTCATTCAGTTTTCCTGAGCGGAAAAGTGACAATTTTCTTGAACTTAATTAAGATATTTAAAATATTGAAGCTGTTGGAAAAGAGTTCCATTGGTTAGGGAAGACTGGAGAATACAAAGCATTTACTGTGTGTATCACTGAACTGGAGGCTTATTAAGCCAGTCTCTAATTAATGTAACTATCTCAGCAGAAAATTGCTCACTCATTCTTTTTATAGTACCAAATCATCTATTTATCACAGTACCCCATAATAACTTCCATGAATAAGGAATACAAACATTTCCTTCCTATAGCCTACTTCCCCACAAAAAGCCTCTTCCTCCCCTCCCCCCAAAAAAAGAAAGAAAAAGCAAACCAAATAAACAAAACCACAAAATGAACCCTACAAATTCTCCGCCTTTCCCTTTGCTCACTGAATGTGTTTCACTAAGTTTTGCCCAAGAAATCTATACAGAAACAGCCAAACAGTGGGGAAGCCTGCATTTGAGCAAGCTCAGAAGACATTTAGCTAAAAAAAGTAGCTAAATTTCCAATTCCAAATACTCATAACTGAGAGATAAGCTGCTTGGGGCTCAAACTGAAATAAAATTCAAAAGCTTGGTCAGGAAAGGGTAATGGAATTTTAACTGGTTTTATCATATGGGTATATGGAAGTTCAAATTCCTTGTAACTAACAAGAACAAGTTCAATGTGCTCAAGACCAGTTCCCTTTGCTCAGCTGAAATGCCTCCAGAACTCACTGACAGTCAAAGGATGTCTCTGGCTCAGGTACCTGGATTACAAGTGCAAGACAGCAGCAAAACATTAGGTACCAGCTACTGCAGTGCCTTCCACAAGGGAAGGCAGTGCTTATGGGGAGGGACAGGGTAGTTTTTGAATTCAGATAACGTCTTCAGAGACCTGCAAGTCCTGACCACTTCTCTGCCTTGTATTTTGACATTTTAACAGTCTTTTACTGGAAATGACAACACTCATACAATGTAAAGGCTTATTATAAGAAGGGTTATGAGTAAGATGACAGAAGATGCTAACAACCCTAAGAAATCCACCTAAACAGTAATTAAAACCAAAGATTATACAAAACAGTAAAAGGATTTCACAAGGAAAGAAAACACCCATCAGAATTCTGACCATGGAATCAGAAAAAACCCAATTTGCTACAGGAAGCTGTCTCAGCACCCTATCATGTTCTGAGGGAACTGTTAGCCCTTACCACTTTCTTCTGCTGAAATCTATGAAAGAAAGAGTAGACAGACACAGCTTCAATTTAGGAGACATTTGACAGAAAAATTAACAACTAACTTGATAATAAAAATATTACTTATTCAGCTTATTAATTGCATACTATTAACAGTTTTATGTTTTCTTTATCATACTGAAATTATCTGAGTGTGCTTCATCCTGGCCCATTTGTGCCACCTCCCAATTGCACTGCAGAATAATACTAAATGCACATATGAAATAGATAAGGAAAAAAAGTACAAATAGCTAAATGTCAATTTAAAAAAGAAATGCTTAATAAGATTGATACCATACTAAGCCAGTAGCAAAACTCTGGTCATACTCTAGGCTTCTTCCCCTCACCCCTAATTCCTTTCCAAACCAAAACCTTTTTCTGTAAAAAACTGTGAAAATACTTCATGGCAATAAATTGCCATATTTGGAATAGCAATGGCAGTGCCTAGGAGTTTATGCTTTTTTTTTTTTTTTTTGGACAAGATTTTCTTTCAGAACAGAGTTTCCTTCTGAAAAAAATGAGTGACCACTCCAAAGCATGATGCTTACCACCAAATTAGCTCTGGACAGACCTCTTTCTGTTTCCTTTCTCTTTTTATTCACACAAAAATATACCTTCTGGCAACATCACACAAAAGTCAAAATAGAACTTCCAAGAGTTTTCCAGACATTTGTAAAATTATACAAAGCTTCAAACAGACAGTTCTTTCATTTGGTACACAGAACAAATCCAATAGATGTGCCTTAGCTACAAAGAGAGAAAAGTTAGTCAAGTTTACCGAATGCAATAAAGACCCAATATTTTGTTTAAAACTTCAAAGTAGAGAAGGGACAAAGTAGGAATAACTTGAACTATTATTGGCTTAAGCACAAACAAGAGATGTTCAATTTTAATGCACAAAACAATTTAGCATTTCAAAATCTAGGAGATTTGGGGGACATCATTAAGGGGACAACAAGAGAAATTTAGCTCATCTGAATTCAGTAAAAGGATTGACATTGATTTTGTCAATCAAAAACCACCCCTACTCCTTAAGCTATAGATGATGATGAAAATGGAATCCTCAGTTTTTTATATTTTTAGCCTCTTTAAAGTACTTTCTTCCTTATTAGGAACTTAATATTTTTCCTCTGCCAAAGCATCTGTTCTTTGCAAGGACTCACCATTTCAGCTAATTCACCAAGGCAGCACCATTAGACTCAAAAAAAAAAAAAAAAAACCAAAAAAAACAAAAAAAACCCCAAAACATAGCTCTATTGTGATTTTAAAAATATTCTTCAGATTTACTGAGGAGGCTGCTAACGGTTAGTTAAAGGAAAAATAGGGGGAAAAAACCAAAAAAACAACAAGCCCCAGCCACTAAGCTCCTCAACCACTTGTTCCTTCAACCTGTTACGGTTCTGGTTGAGGGAAAAAAAGGAAGGTTTTTGCGACGAGCCCTCAGGGCGGGAGGGCTCCCGGGGCGGCCCTTTCTGCCTGCCCGGCCGGGGCTGCTCCGCTTCCAGAGCTGCCGCTTCCCGAGCGAACCGCAGCGGGCGCGGTACCTGCGGGGCTCCTGCCGCGCCCGCCGCCTCACGGAAAGCCGCACCCGAGCATCCGCGGGCACCTGAAGCGAGCGGAGGAGACGGAACCGCCCTGTCCTCGGCCGGAGCCCTCGGGCCGCCCTTCTGAGGGGCGAACCGGCCATCGCTGAGCGGCATCACCGACCCTGCTCCCCGCGCCGCCGGACAGGGAGCCTGCGGCCGAGCCGGGCCCGCTGCCGCTGGGCTCAGCCCGCGCTGAGGGCA
>VYXF01003297.1:5998-50105 GCA_013397295.1 Polioptila caerulea
TTGTTAATAAACCCAGGTTTTTTCCCCTCTTACCTGGGGCATACACACCAGCAGCCTGCTCTGCTTTCCAGAAGTTAACCTGTAGCACAGAAACATTCCCATCAGGCCAGATCCTTTGGATGATGTGCTGCTGCAGCTTCCCAGAATAGCACGTGGGTATATGTATCATTTTAGCTTGGAGAAACTTCAGAGAGAAAGTTAAATTGTTTAATTGCAAATTAAGTCGTAATGTGAAACTCTTTCCCCTTTGGTTTCTGGCTGTGATGTGCTGTCTTTGCCTGCAGTAAATCAGCCAGAGCGTGCAGAGCAATTTAGGATTTGGTCTGGAGGCTGCAAAGGAGGGATTTTATTGCTCCTTAATGGAGCAAGTGCATGGAAGGAGCAGGTGTGTGTAGAACCATCAGCACTGAGCACTGGCTGCGTAGGGAAAGGGATTCAGATGGAGTTGGAACCACTGGCAAGTCTCAGAAATCCTGGGGTTTTGTGTTTTCCTTTTATTCCCCTTGTCAGCCCTGGAAACTGCAAACATTTAGGGCAAAGAACACAAAAATCTCAATTATTAGTAAAATTATCAACTCGCTTTCTAGTCAAAACTTTAATTTCTAGTCAAAAATTTAATTGTTTTGATGAGCTGAAATGCTCCNTGCTTCCTAGTCAGACCTATGCACAATTGAATTGTTTTGATGAGCTGAAATGCTCCTTATTCCCTCAGGGTAAACTCCACTGAAGTAACTGTTGATGTCAGGATTTCCTGGTGGGTTTTTTAGGTAGGTTGAGTTATCTTCGTTGTGTCCTGCAGGGTAATCCCAGTGATCAGTGGGTCCAAAAAACAAAGGATTGTAAAAATGCCAGGAGATCCCTGTTTGTTAGTGGAAGTCGTGATAGGAAGTCATGACAGACCCTCTTTGATGTTTCTGTGAGTGAAGAAGGGAGTGTCCTCTGGAAGTGGGTGAATAATGCTGGAATTCGCCCAGTGGTAGGAAATCCCCAGAGTGTGGGGTTGGCAGCAGCCCCGGACAATTTTGGGGTGAGCTGAGGGGCTTTGGGGCTGCAGAAGTGGAACAGAAGGGAACAGCAGAGGTGGTGCTGTTGTCCTAACTCACAATTCTGGTGAGGGTTCCTGTGCAATTCCCGTTGTGTTGGAAAGGAGGGACAGGGAGGAACTGCACTTTTCCAAGGAGAAATGGTGCAGCATTGGTAGAAAACCCAATCCATGGGGAGCTGGGAACTGTCACCCCACCCTGGCACTGTGGTTGTGTGGGTTCTCTCCTGGCCTGGGGGAGTTGTGTGCTCAGAGCTCTGGGCTGTGTTGGGGCTGCTCTCTGCCTCTCCTGGAGCACGGGGTGGGAGCAGGAGCTGGAGAGCTCAACAGGGTGTGTTTGACATGGGCTCTGTGTCTCAGGTGATAAAGCCAAAACCCCAAGGCAGGGCACTGTCCTTAAAAGCCCTTGGGCTTGAGTCTCTGGTGGTGGCCTCCCTCCTGTGCTGGAGCTGCTCTAATCCTGTTCCTGATGGAGCTGCTGCCTCTGCTGCTGTCTCAGGGAAGAGCTTCAGGGCCGAGGTGAATTTTCCCCGAGTGCCACCAAGTGTGAATCTTCACACAACAGCGAGAACTAAACCCTGCTTGTAATTAGACACAACAGCTTAATTTGCTGTTAATTCGATCCTCAGCCCACTGAGAGGTGCAGGCGTGATGCAAATGCAGATTTGCTGCTGCTGCAGGGGCAGCTGCACCGTGGGCTCCCTGTGCTCCAGCCCGGCTCCCTCCCTGCCGGGGCACTGGCAAGGGACGTTCCTGTCCATCCTCCCCGGCCAGGGCTGCTCTGGGGACACCGTGGCCCAGTTTCCACCTGCAGTGCGAGTCCCGGGTACTAAAACACACCCGTCCTGGACAAACCCTGAATCTTTGATGGGCTGCCAGGCAGGGCCCCGTTGGTGCTGACCTGCAGGTGGCACGCGCAGGATGCCGAGCGCGCTGTGAGATGGCCTACTTTGCCTTTTTTTTTTTTTTTTATATTCCTCTTTCCCCTCCCAGCCACATTGCAGTGAGCTGTTCCGCTGGGCACCTGCCAACATTCAGGCAGCAGTTACATAAGAAGAGCTTTTTTTCCTGGAATTTAGGCCCGCTGCTGATGTGTGACCTTCAGCAGTAATTGCCAATGAAGGCGGTGGGGATGTTTACAGGCACCGGCGCTGGCCCGCAGCCTGTGCCGGTAGCAGCCGAGCCCAGGGCTGTGCTGCTGCTTCCCAAGCCTGCTCCCACTCCACTGCAGCTCTGTTTCATTTTCCAGGGTGAGATAGGGGTGCTCTGCTGCTTCCCCCCAAGCCTAGTCCCGTTCCACTGCAGCTCTAGTTCAACTTGCAGGGTGAAATNACTTGCAGGGTGAAATTGGGGTGTACTGCTTCCCCCCAGGCCTCATCTCACACTACTGCAGCTCTGTTTCATTTTCCAGGGTGAAATAGGGGTGCTGCTGCTTCCCAAGCCTGATCTCCCTCCACTGCAGCTCTAGTTCAATTTCCAGGGTGAAATTGGGGTGTCCTGCTTCCCCCCCAAGCCTGCTCCCACTCCACTGCGTCTCTATTTCAGCTATTTCAGGTGAAGGTGCTCTGCTGCTTCCCCCTGAACCTGCTCCCACTCCACTGCAGCTCTGTTTCAATTTCCAGGGTGAAATGAGGGTGCTCTGCTGCTTCCCCCCACCCCTCAGGGCTGGGGCAGGGACCAGCAGCCACCCAACCAAATCCAGCACAGAGTTTCCCTTGTTGTTATTTAGTTGTTTTTAGGGTTGTGTTAGTGTTTATTCTATTTTTTTTCAGTAGTGACACTTCTTTTTGCAGAGGATCTGTCTACAGGCAGCTCTATCCAGTGAAATGCACTTGCAGACCCACTCAGTGGAGTTTAGGTTTGGGTTTTTTTCACCTCTGCAATAATCTTGAGGTTTCAAGTAGGTGAAAAGGGAACTGAAAATCCTGGTTCAAAGGGGTTGCCTGAATTAACCTTCCCCCTGCTTTTTATCTACGATAAACTAAAATTCCAATGGCTAAGGTGCAAAATATGTGTTGTTTTATGCATTTTTGATTGGAGTTAGGAAATTTATTAACCTCTTCAGAGCTGGAAAGCTGCACTTGGGAATTATTTTCCTTGTAGAGAGCTTACTCTGCAGTCATTTCTCTTGTGTATTTTGCACTTAGACAGTGCTTCACTTGTTATGTCTCAAGCAGAGGAAATGCAGGCACTCATAAATTTTTGTGGGCTGCCTTATATTTTTTTTTCCCCTTGAGAAATCCTGCAATCTTTGGACTGGGCTTTTTTTTTTTTTTTAATTCAGACTGGAATTGGTGAGCTCCTTGGAAAAGGGGACTGGAACATTTCTCACAGTTACTTGTCACCAAACAAATAATAGTTATACCATCTCTCTGGGTAATTAAAACTGCTGCTGTAAAGCCTGTTGTGAAGGCAGTTCTTACTGTATTCAGTAGAAGTCCTTCAAGATTGAGGATTTAAAGAGGAGGAAGTGGTTGCACTCCCACTGAAGGGCAAAGGCTGAGGTCTCCAGCTCCTGGAAAGTCCCAGCCTGAGTTAAAACATGATTTCTCCACTGAAAACTCTGGAAAAGGAGGGAAGACATTCTCCTTGGCAGATCTTGGTGCCCTTTGAGTGCAGGCAGTGGCAGCCCTTGTGCCAGATTTGCCTCCTCCTCAGCTGGCAGTGCAGTCTCTGCTCATTCCCTGAGAATGAGGGAGGGTCTTCAGCCCTGTCCCTGCCCTGGGTGTGTGGCAGGGCTGGGAGCTGGGGGGCTGCCCCTGCCCCCCAAAATCCCATGTGCCTTCTGGGGGACCTGTGCCAGGCCAAGGTGCTGCTGCTGCCTGGTTTAGGCAGGTCTGAGATCCTCCATCCCTGAAAATGCAGTGTCTGTACAGGGGGAAATGGGGCGTGGGAAGTTTGTCAAAGCAGATCAGTGCTCCTGGGTCCCAGTTATTCCCCTCTGCCCTGAAACTTCTCCATAACAAGTCAAATGCCTGTTTGACAAACACCTACAGATCATCTGCAGGGGCTAGAAATTTCCTATCCAAATTTCTCCTCAGCTCCACAAGGTAACAGTGTTGGCTTTACAAAGGGGACTTGGCAAGGAAGCTGCACAGAGTTTTGTGGTATTTTTAAAGAGCTATGAAGGACAGCAACATAATTTGTGCTCTAGTCTGTTGCCATGAATCAGACAAGGTGATGCTTTTGCTGTGTGCCTTTCAAGGAAGAGCTGACAGTATTTCAAAGGGAAGAGCAGAGAAGTTCAGAGGATGGAGGAAAAAGTGGAAAAAGACTTGCAGGACTCAATCTGAATTCCTTTCCCTCTGGAATTCCAGCTGCTACTGGAGATGGCAATGCAGGAGCTGAGGCAGGGCTTCAGAATAACATTTATCTGAGATCTTCACTCTAGTTCCTTGCATCTGGATGTACAACCTGGCTATCAAAAGCTTAATGTGCTATTTGGCTCACTCTGCAGTTGTGTTTTTCCCTTTTTGTTTCCTCCTCTCTGCCAAATATCTCCCCCTGCCACCCCAGTAATGAGATGCCATATGCATGGAGTTGGGTCAGTTCCTGAATTCACAGATTTTGGGACCAGAAGGGCCCTCTCAGTGATTGAACCCGAGTTCCTGCACAGCCCAGGGCATCCTGCTCCTCACCATTGTGTATCCATGGAGCCAAATCCATGGAGTTTGGCTCAGCTTGCTCAGAGTGCCCAGTGCTGAGCTCAAGGACGCCCCAGGACAGGAGAGAGGGATGTTTGGAGAAAGACCTGAAGGAATTGTGTGGAGGTTTGGAAAATGCCATCAGTTCAGCAGCCTGAGGTTTGTCACCTCTCAGTCCTTTGAACTCAAGGGCAGCCTGAAGCGTAGGAGATTTGTGCTTGGAATTGTGCTGGTTTGTCTGCAGTTTTGTCAAAATTCCAAAGTCTGGTGAGGCTGAAGAGAAAAGGACCAGATTTTTGCATGTGTGTTTGCGTGGTCACACAAATGTGAGTTTTCTGATCAGATTATTTCCCTCTCATTTATTTACAATGTGAGATGTTCTCCAGCCTGTTTTGCTGTAGCCACTCTCTGGAGCAGCCCCAGTCTGTGAACTGGAATCTCCACCAGCCTTTTAAGGCATTTCAAGCCTTTTCACTGCTCAGTGGTCTGTGTGTTCCCTGCATAGTTGGGTAAAAAAAGTGGAGAAAAGCAATTCTGATGTTTCAAATTTGAATGAAAATCCTTCTGTTTTTCCTCAAACCTTTTCCACTCTATCACAGCAGTAGTTTGAATTTTCTGTGAAGGAAGGATTAGACAACTTTCATCTTGATTGTCATTTTGAAAGCAAATGAGAATAAAACTTTGAAGAATTCCTCCAAACGCAAAGGAAAAGGATGGAAAGCTCATCTGTATCTCAGAAATTTAGATGTAAAGAATTCACCCTGGAGCTGTCACGTGCTCTGGTGGTTTTTGAGGGGGGTACATCCATCCACTCTTGAGTCAGACAGTTCTGGGAAGCACACATGGCCTGTGCTGGGGAAATGGATGCTGGAAGCACTCCGGTCACCAGAGGGTCACAGATTGTGCATCTCCAGTCATGGCTCTGAGGAGTGCTTTATTGGCCAGCCTTGGGGGAGTGGAAACTTCAAAGGAAGAGAGAGTTTTGCTCAGCAAGTTGAAAGGACCTTTCCCTACTGCTTGTAAAAAGCACAGATGTTGGACTCTGACCTGGCCACCCACTGGGTTCCAGTTTCAAAGCTGTCCCCCGTGTCCTGCTAATCACCTGGCTGTGTTTGGTGTTCCACAAACCTGCCCCTGCCCCCCAAACCATCGCTTTCTTACAGCTGGAGAGCTGAAATATATGGAGGCACAAGAAACCTTGGAAAATTACTGCTTTGGGCTGCTGTCCTAGCCTGCTCAGTCCTTAAAAAGCTTAAGGTGTTACTTTGCTGTTGCAGCACACACAGGAGAGTGCAAAGGGTAGTGCAGCAACAAGAGTTCAATAATTCTTTGCTATTTGAGCCCATTTTGACTCAAAGAATACCAATTTCAAGATTTGGAGTTTATATTCTTCCTGGAAGGTTGCTGAGGGCTGTGCTGCTGTGGGTGATCCACATGGGCACTGCCCAGGGCAGTGGTTTTGCCTCCAGGTCAGTGTGTGGGGCTGGCTCTGATGTGCTGTGTGTGCCACAGAGGGAAGGCACAGGAATTTGTGAGCTGGGATATGCAATTTTAGCTTGGCAAAGAGCAAACTAATTTATGCTGATTCTTCATCTGTGCTGCTTTTCAACCCCAAAATGTAAATGTATGTCTGGTTGAAATGGGGTCAGGGTACCAGCCCAGGAATCCCAGAATGGTTTGGGTTAGGAGGGACCTTAAAGCTCATCCAGTTCCACCCCTGCCATGGGCAGGGACACCTTCCACTCTCCCAGGGTGCTCAGAGCTCCATCCAGCATGACCTTAAATACTTGAAAGGATGGAAAATCCAGTTTCTCTGGGAAACCTGTACCAGTGCCCAGAAGGAAACTTTTGTTTGGGCTCCTGAGTCCAGCAGTCATGTCCACTTGACCTGTCAGCTTCAGTCTCCCCTCTGCAGGAGGAAGGGACCTCATTTCCCCTGCGGGGAACAGGCCCAGTTTCCTTGCTGGGGGAGGCAGGGATGTTTCCTGTGCCCCAGGCAGGTTGTGCAGTCGGGACAATGTGCCCAGCCTCCCGTGAGCTGTCCCAGCCCAGCCTCCCGTGAGCTGTCCCAGCCCAGCCTCCCGTGAGCTGTCCCAGCCCAGCCTGGGAGCAGGGCAGGGCAGGGACGGTGTGTTCCCCTGCAGGAACGAGCTGCTTCCTGTGCACTTGTGCTCCTTGGGATTAAATCCTCCCCACTCCCAGTTGGCCAGACAAGGGGCTTGCATGCTTGAGAGTGGTGACAATGCAAGGAAGCCACGACCAAAGGCCGTGGGAGCTGGCCAGGAGCAAAGTCCCTTAGGAGGAGGATGGAGAAGGCTCTTTTTCCTGGCCAAGGAGCCCCTGCTCATGGAGCACTGCAGGGGAAGTGCTCGCTCCTCATTCCTGCTGCTGGATCTGTGGCCTCCCTCTCCCTTTGCTGGGCACTCCCCAGGTCCTGGGTTGCTCTCCCAGTCCGTGCTCCGTCGGTCTGTCCGTCCCTGTGGCCTCTGGGCAGACATGGCCAGGAATGCCTGGCTCAGGTTGGGGTTACAGAATTGGGAGAGTGTTATTTCCTGGTGTCTGGTATTCCCACAATTAAGTCAGCACTGAGTTTGGATGTTCAGCTCTCTGTTGTGTGTCTATGCTTGACTAGATAAAAGTTACTTGTCTTCATCTGTTTCAACTGAAAATCAGCATTTTAAATTTGAAAAGCAGTCACCATTCAGGCCTTTATTTCACTGCTCCTGTTTGGTGCTGTATCTTTTATCTTGAGAAAAGTATGTTTATAGATGAGAATCCATGGAATAATTTTTTTAAGCTAAAATTACAAGGCTGCTGCCTTTGTGATACACAGCCCTGACTTCCTTCTCCTCCCCACTGGGATGGATGTGCAGCATTCCAGTGACAGATCCTGGGGGTGTGGTCCCCAAAAGTGCTCTGGGCACCTGCCACTGCATTTTTTTGCTTGTGCCTCCAAGTTCATGCAAAGCAGTTTGGGATGTTCAAAGGATACCTGCAAAATTTGCCCTTTTAGGGCCAGGGTGGGAGGGTGTAAACACTAATTACAGCTATAATTCATTTGTGATGATTCAGCTGAAGTCAAGTGCTTTGCCCAGCTCCCTTCCCCTCACTGTTGACCACTGGATTGCTGTTGGGATGAAAGATTCTGGAGGAATGACTAATTTTTCTGCATTTTACTTTCAACTAGCTGCCGCAAGCTCCAGAAACGGAGAGCCCTGTAGAGGTGTGTCAGCCACCTATATTTGTACAGCACACAAATATTGGTGTTTCAGTAGTCCTAGTGGAGTGTCTTGTTGGTAAAAACCCCCGTGAAATGTGTGTTTCTGCGTGGTGTTAGACACTGCAAATAGGTAGATTTGTTCAAGTGCCTTAATTCAATAGAGCATCAACGTGGTAGTTTGAAAATATAAAAAAATTGTAAGCTAGTCCTAAGTCTGTTCCTTTCATCCATTTCCTTGATTTTTTAACGGTGGCACTGGGAAAAGTTTCCTCTCAAATTTTCCTACATGGGCAAAAATGAGACTTCATTTTGGCTCCTAATGCAGAATTTGGTTTTCCCTTTGCCTCACATCCTTAAAAACTTTGATACTTTAAGGAAAGGGAGGTGTCAGAAGTTCTGAGTGGAAGCTTCATAACTCCAGAGCAATTGGTGTCCCATTTAAAAAATGTCCCAGTGGACGAGCTCAGGGTCACTGGTTCCAAGGGGATTGGATATGTGGAAACATCCTTTATGTGCATAAAGCAGATTATTTGCCAAAAAGAAGGCAGGAAAATTTATCAACTCCTAAATGCCTTTGAAACTCATGGGACATCCAGACCTGGCATTGGTAGATGGTACAGCTGGGTGCCAAATCAGTGCAAACCTAAATGAAACAATGTGGAAGTCTAAATCTGGGAGAGTGTTGATTCTCTGAGCTGTGAAGTTTGTAAATGCGAGATCATGTAGAAAAAGTAATGTTTGTGATGGTTTAGGCCTTTGTATTTGTAGTTTTTGTGGAACAGTGTTTAAATGTAACCTGAAACTCTTGAGTGGTCATCAAATGGATTTGAGATGTCTGAGAGATGGCTCCTGGTTGCTGATGGGTCCCTGTATAGAGCCATTATTCTTACACCTTTTCAGATGCTTTAAGGCAGCAAAACCCCAATGTGCTTCAGCTTTGCAAAGTGCAGGTTGCATTCCTGAAAATGAATATCCAAAGTGAGAGAGATCTGATGTGCAAACGTGCCCATGCCAAGGGCTCTGGTCAGTGACTCCCCACTGACATCCAGCCACTGGCAGGGAGCCCCCAGGCTGCTCCAGGAGCCCTCCCCCGGTCTCAAACGAGTTTCAGTGACCACGGTGGGATGTGTTGGAGTCCCTCAGCCCCAGAGTGTGTGTCCAGTGGCTGGGGGGTGTTCCTGTGTGTCTGTGCATGGGCATGCGTGGGCTGAGCCCCCGGGAGCTGTGTGTGTGTCCCTGGGAGCTGTGACACCAGGCAGTGTTGTGTTTGCTGGGACCCCAGCACTGCTGGCACTCGTGCATGCCAGGGGGTGTGAGGGGGGCAGGTGTCCTGTTCTGATGGCTCTTCAGTCCATCTCCCTCATCTCCCCCCTCACACCCAGCTGTGACTTCCCCACTATCCCCCATGAGTGCCAAGATGTTGGTCTCTCTTGAGTGTTGTTCTGCTTTAAAATGAACTTTCTGCACGCACAGCAGGAGCTTGATCAAACTCTACCACAGAGGCAACTGGAGGATCATAGAAGGGTATGTACAGCAGTCAAGCACATTCAGAATTCATCTCTCCCTCTCCCTTTTAAACACTGAAGCCTGAGTCATGTAACTTGTGTGGTTAAATGTGTGGTTGGGCTCTTAGAGAATCTGAAAAACGAGCTGTATTTACAGCATGAGGTGTGCTGGAGCCCCTCCTCTGGGGTTCCATGGAAGGGACGAGTGCTTGGCTGCTCTGAATTGAACTCAGGTCTTGGGCTGGTCCATTCACACTGTCCAAACTCTCCCTTGGGTGGTGATCACTCCCTTGTGCAGTGACATTCATCAGAGTTCCTGGAGCTGGCTGCTCTGGCCACACCACCCCTTTGTAACCAGCCAAGCTGCAAAATCAACATTGGGGTCCCTTTCTCCATTTCTGCACTTGCAGCTGGAGCACAACAGCAGCAACTTCCGACTGCTTCACTCTGAAATATTCAAGATGCTCTGCTTTAAAGCTTCTAACAGATTGCTGCTATCTCTTAGGGTTGTGTGTTGCATCTGCATTGCTCATACATGTACAGTGATGTTTCTGTGTGGTTTACTCTTACTTTACCTGGTGTGAATGCAGATGAAACTGGACACTGTTGGGTTTTTGCCTAGGTACCATATTTGATTTTTCTGATTACTGCCAAACATCTGATATTTGTTTGCACACTGCCCTCGTCCAAGTGGTGCACAGCACTAACAGGATGGTGTTCTGGAGCCAAGCATTGCAGCTGAATTAATTAGAACATTTCTTAAATACCACTTATTTTTCCTCCCTTCTGCTTTGATCACATACTCATATTTTGTTAGCTGATAACCATGGGTTTGGATAAATTTGTGGGAACCAAAGCTTTCCTTCCCAGTTAGAGTTTGAAATGCTGGTGACTGTATTGCCAGGCCTGGATCAGCACACTCTGACTGGAAACAACTGTTTGATACTTGTTCCTGCTGTATTTTCTGGTGATTTGTCTTGTTTTGGGTACACAACACCTACAGACACCAGAGGTGCCTGTCCTGATCAGGTCTCCACTCTCCCCAACTGTTTTGACCATGGAATAGAAGCCTCCTCCTGCTCCATGAGGGGCCAGAAGGAGAATCAGGGGGCAACTCCAAGAGCTTTAGTTGCCCTCCTGACTTCAGGCGAGGTGGATTTTGCTGAGCAGCTGTTCTTGAGGCTGGGTGTGTGTTACCTTTGTAGCAAGTAGTAAAAATCTCTGGTTTAAATGCCAGTTGACACAATGGCTGCCAGTTAGTTCAGCAGAGGAGGGAAAAGGTGATGTGAGAGCTCCCTTGTAGCCATTTGTGTCCTAGGGCCCATCTGGGTGTCAAGTTGCCTTTCTAATCAGTGCACATGTACTGGGGAGATGCAGTTCAGGGTTGTTTTTTTTGTCTGGCTTGGCCTTGTTCTGTCACGTAGCCTCCCTTACCTGCCAGACTGGGGGCAGGGAGGTGGATAAAGCACTGCCTCGTGCACTGAACACTCTCAGGTCGCTGTCAGTCACAGGAGCTCCTCCAGGACAGGATTTGCTGGAGCTCCTGAGCTGTCTCCAGCCTCTCCCACATGTTCATTCTTTGGCCCAAGTGGTGATGGGAAGCGTATGCCCCTTGGACAAGTGCTCATCTCCTTCTACTGTTGCTTCCACAGGAATTTTCCTTTTTTTTTTCTGTTGTTTGGGAGATTTTGGAAGCAGCTGGTTGGAACACTGGCTTTGTGTTTATCTTCCATCCTGTTCCCTGACACTTGCTCCCTCCCCATCTGATCCCATAAAATGCAGCTCCCGTGCTGCAGCTTTCACACTGCTAATCCACAGGAACATTTCTAAGCTGCTGGATTGTGGTGACAGGGTGGCAGTGAAAGCCCTGAGTGGAGCCCCAGCCCTGTGGGGAGGGCAGAGCTCTCTCACCAGCCCAGGCATGGGTTGGGCTTCTCCCTGTGGAAGTATTTGGTAAAGAACTTGATTATCAGACAGGCTTTTGTCCTTTTTTCTTTTGGAGTATAAGGATTTCTTGAAGTGACTTCTGTGAGTGCTAACTGTGTATAAAATCAGTGGAACTGCAGCAGGGCTGGAGTTCTGTACAAGCCAATTAATGCACGTTTATGTTGTTCCATTTACTTACTTGTGTTTTAAAGGCCTGGTTTGGAAGTTTAAAGAGTAAGACTTCACTTTTATGACAGCTAAGGTATTAAATGACACCTTGACTCTATAGTCAGACAACCAATTTCATTTGAAATATAACTGAAAATAGTGAATCAGTGACAGGCACAAGTTTTGTGAATGGAATTAAAGATAAGATGCTTTAGTTCATTGGACATATTTTTAATACAGAATTTGTTTCTGGCTAGATCGATTAAAAAAAAAATTATTTATTTCCTGAATCCCCAGGGAAGCCCTTCTCTCTGCTCTGCAGCACTGTCCTGGGATGGTGCTGCCATTAGCAGGGCAGGAGCTGCCGGGGATGATAATCCCCAGTTCCCCTTTGTGCACAAAGGCCTTGCAAAAATCCCTTAATCCCCGTGCAGCGTTTGTGTGCTGGCAGTGCCGCCAGCTTTGTCCAGCTCCCCACATTCCTGGGAATTCCTGTGCAGGCTGTAGTGACAGCAGTGGGGTGACGTTCCTCCTGCAGGCGTTGGGTCTCCGCTGGCTCTGGGGCCGTGCTGGAGCTCCCGGGGTTCGGGGTTGTGTGAGGACCTGCCCTGTGCAGGGCCCTGTGCTGGGGTGGGAGGGCTGGCGTGGCTCGGGCTGCTGCCAGCAGGGAACAGAGCACCAGGATCCAGCGGGATCACTCGGGTTTCCGCTCGGCAGCCGATGGATCCGTCAGCTGCTGGTGGAGGCAACGGAGCCTGGCCCTGCAGGGTTGGTGGGATGGCAAAACAGGAGAGGTGTGAGGAGATGAAATGGTTCCTTAAACCCATTTCTAATCCTCTAATCCACCTCTTGATTTTGTGTTGGTGCTGCACAGATGCAACTCCTTTGCATTTAAGACCGAGACAATAGAACTTAATTAAAACAAAACTCTGGGAAAATGAAATCTGTCTAGAAAGCTGTATAGAAAACCTGAACTGCAGCTGTCTCTGTGCTGCATGGGGGAACCCATAATCCTACTGAGCCCCATGAGACCCCTCCAGTGCCCCAACACATCAGGAGCTGCTCAATGGATTTTTCCAGCTCTCCAGGGTTTCATTCCCCCCCTCCCTCACCACAAGGAGGGTACTGCTAGCAGCAACCCTGCTGAACGTGGGTGGTTGGCTTGCTCATGGAGCTCCCATCATGATTTCCTTCTGCTCTTTGCCCCCAGGGCGAGGCCCTGAGGCAGGTTTTGGTGAACCGCTACTACGGCAACGTGCGGGCGGCCGGCCGGCGCGAGAGCCTCACGGCCTTCGGCAACGGGCCCCTGTCCGCCGGCGGGGCCGGCAAGGCCGGCACGGCAGGTAGGACACGCTCTGCTCGTCCCTGGGGCTGCCCTGGGGCCTTCTGGAGGCTGGCCTGGCACAGAGACCAGCCAGGGCAAGAGGAGAAAGCAGGGATTTATTCCAAGGCCTCACTGGATGCACCTGGGCAGCACAAGGCCCCGGCTGGGCCACACCCAAGGTGGACTCAAAATGGACGCCTGATCATGAGGTCTCACACGTTTAGAACTTCTGGTCCGTCAGCACATTGGAGTTAATTGCCCAGTTACAGCCCCAGGTTATGAAGCTCCATCTTCCTTGGGTTTTCCTTCTCCCTTCACCATTGTTTATGCTCTTGGGCCTGAAAGTTGCCCTTGGTCCCAAGCTGGAGAAGGAATTGTTTTGTCTCCCTACTCTGTGAAGAGAGCTCAGTAGCACTGAGTATAAGCAAAGAAACTATCCACTAAAAAGCACAGAATCTGAAAAATATAAAAGCTAAAACCTAAGGCATCACCCTTCTTGTGCTCTGGGGATGGGTGTCCTGGCAAGTCAGCACCCTACAGCTGAAATGGGCATGTTTTCCCTCACAGTTTTGTCTGTGAACTCCTAAAAAAAAAAGCAAAACTGCCCATCTGGGTGACTGCAGTTGAGAGCAAAACTAGCAGACAGAGCTCTTTGTACTTTTCGGTGATTGCCTTAGGTTGGCTTGATGTTTGTGACGTTGCTTTGAATAAATGTACTAAGAAATGCTGAGCAATTTAATATTTGCAATAATATCTAGAAAACATGCCCATAAAAATGTCAGATTATTAACCATTTCTGAAAGAAGACCATTTTATGGTATTGCAGAGATCATGGGGTAGGATGGGCAAAAAATTCCATTTGAAGTCAGTTACACAGTGAAGTTTATTTAATTTGGGGTCATTGCTAATCACTAATGGAATTGCAGAATGGGTTGGGTTGAGGGACACCTGAAAACTCATCCTGTTCCACCTCATGGCATGAGCAGGGACACTGTCCACTATCTCAGGTTGCTCCAAGCCCTGTCCAGCCTGCCTTGCCATCCCCATGGGGTCAGTGCCAACCTTTTTCTCATGATCACCCCTACAGGAGGAAGCTCTGGGTCTAGCTCGATGAGCCGAGGGGAGATGAGCCTGGCAGATGTCCAGTGCCACCTGGATAAAGAAGGTGCTTCCAACCTGGTCATAGATCTCATCATGAATGCCACCAGTGACAGAGTCTTCCACGAGAGCATCCTGCTGGCCATTGCCCTGCTGGAAGGTGGGAACACCACGATACAGGTAGGGAAATGGAAAACTCCATCTTGGGACTGAGCCCTGTCGGGAAGGGAAATGTTTTTATGGAATCCAGGAAATTTGAGAGGGTTAAGGAGGCGGGAGGGGAAATGATCTGAATGATCTTTGACCTGTAATTAAGGGAAATACTAGTGTCTGCCATGCAAAAGTGAACTTACTGAATGTTTGCACGGGCACTGGGTACTTGAGGTGTTTTCCCAGGGCAATATGAAGGAATGTGTAATAAAACAGCTTTGTAGGTGAGTTATTGACTGCTCTTACAAATAACTTAAGCAACTGCAACGTGCTCAGAGACTTTTACAACAAGCTGTTAAATTTCAGACTGGAATTTGCAATAAGTGTGTGGTAAACTCCAGATCACCACCATTCTTCAGCAATCTTAGTTCTTCCTTTCTGTGTTTTCAATAAGGATTAGATTCCCCTGAAATAAAATTGTCCCTGGTGTGGATTAATGAACACAAGCCAACGAGCTCTTAGGTTCTTCCAAATGGAAAGTAAAACCTTATTCCAGCAGAACTTGCTTACAAAGATGGTTGAATCTGTGATACCTTACTTGTTTGGCTCTGCACGTGTTGTGTTTGCAGTCTGTCTGTGGGGCTGAGTCCTGACCAGTTATAACTGATTGTTCAGCTTGAAAGATGCACTAGATCCCTACAGCAGCACCTCCTGTGTCCATGCAAACTCCCCTGAGAGAGCAGGGAATGTCTCTGGGCTCCTTCACTCTGTCTCTGTAATCAGTACCCTCATTAATCCCCTGTGTAAAAGCTCTGGAATGAAACTTCTTTGCAAAGGATAAAGTGGGAATCGAGTGTTGAAAATCCTGTGTCACCTTAAACTGCAATGACAGCATTAACATTCCTGAGGGACAGTCACTCCTTTAAGTTTCCTGCTCTTCTCTAATGTAAAGGAAGCTGAGCTTTCATCTTTACAGCTCTCAGGGAGCCTCAGGTAACCTGGCACTGTCATGCTGGAAGGAAAAACAAACTGCACCAGCCTGACGTGGAGAGATCCTTTGCTTGTGCTGGACCTCAGTGCTAAAGGATTGAGCAAAGTCACTTTCCACTGTGCACAAATCCGTGTTGGAAGCAGATTCCTTAGCTCACCCATTGAAAACCAACAGGAAAACCTGCAGTCCATCTCCAAAGACACCTTTTTGCCCAAAAGGGAGGCAGTTTAGTTTGCATTTTTGCAGTCTGTACCCAGGAGCTGGGAGGCTGTGGAATAACGCTGCGGTCAGGAATGATGGAAGGCTCTCAAGGCAGTGGCGCTTCCTCCCCACACCGTGCACTGCTGCCAGGTCCTGCTGCACTCCAGCCTCTACAGATGTGCTTCCACAACGCAGAGTGGCTCTTTTCCATCCTTTCCCACTCAGGATTAAGTGCTTGGCAGGTGTCTGTAGGACGTGCTCCGGGCAGCAGTCCCTGGGTGCGTGTGCGTGCTCCGGCGGGATGGGCTGGGAGGGGGCTCTGCTGGAGTGTGGGCTGCTTTTAAGTACAGAATGTTTTAGGAACCAAATGACTTGTGATGCCTACAGCTAATGCTGTGAGCTCTGAGGGCTCGGACACACCCAGCAGCTCTTACTCATGCATGCAAAGCACGAACGGGATGTTATTGAAAATATCCCGTGGAGAAGTGGGGATGTGGATATTCCGTGCTAGGCGTTCCATGGATTTCCTGGCAAAAGGCAAAAAAGGTGCATAATCAGTGCATAGATGTGTTCTGTGGCTTTCCTGCACGTTGGTTAAACTCCTGGTGGTAGGGAGAGAGTTTCTGGTGCCTTGCAGTGGCTCCAGCACAGAGGGGCCCATGGGATGCTGGCAGTGGCAGTCAGGAACAGCACGTCCTCAGCACTCGGAGCTCTCAGCAGGGCTTTAGAGAGCACAGTCAGGAGAACTCCAGTGGGGAAAACACCAACCACAAAGCTTAACTTCTGGGACAACAGCTGGCTCCACACTGGGAATCAAAGCGAAGGTGGAGGCTTGCTCTTTAGTAAAATCATTAATTCAGGGCTGTATCTCCCAGGGTAATTGCTGAGTGATGTGATGGCCAAGTTAAACTGGTATCCTGAGACAGTGAACTCGTGTAATCAGGCTTTGCTGTCTCCACATAGGAAGAATGGCTCACAATGCAGAGGGCCCTGGGTGCAGCCCAGCTGTTCAGGAGTGCTGTGTGGGTACTTGCTAATCTGCAAAGCTGATGGGTTTTGTACAGCAGCCTTTGGCTACGACACAGTGAAGATTTACTGAGAGCAGCAAAATGATGGTCTGCCCTTAGCAGGAATTCATTTTTACAAAGCATGCTGCAAAATTTGGCCGCTTATGGAAACAAGGCACACTTGGGAAAATGAACCTGATACTTTGCCTTGTGTTTTGTCCCAGTCTCTCTCTAATGTTCTTTGGTAAGTTTTGCAGATTGGGTAGGTAGGGCTTGGCAATCTCTGCAACCTGCAGAGTGGTTTTCTGCAGTTCTTCTGCAGTTTCCAGTAAGTGCCAGTGGAAGAGTCATCCTCAGTCTCTGGACTAAGAACTGCTCATTTTGCATCAGATGCATTTGTAATTGGGAAAGTTGACCTAGCCAAACCAGCCAGCTTTGTCTTTGAGGCCTAACAGAGTTTATCCTAATTTCACAACTTTTTTGATTATTATTAGCAGCTTTTGATTGATAGTGTTCCAAACAAGTTTGTTCTGTGCTCAGTTTGAATAATTTCTACTGAACTTTGCTTGCCTCTATCTACAGACCTTTGGGAATAGCAAAGTGGTGGGATAGGGACAGGTTATGTAAAAAAGGCTCTTTGGCAGCAAAGCCAGCAATGTGTCACCCCTGCATGGCATTTTCCTAACTCCAGGTTTTCACACGGGAAATTGATTCCGCCTGAAGTGCAGCAGAAGGTTTGTACCAACACCAGGAACTCACACATGATGATTGTAATATGGTTAATAATGGGAGTTCCCGGGTAACTCCCATGAGCTTCAGTGGGAGAACAGATCCCCATGATGCCAGGAAGGGATAACTGCAATAGGTGTTGCTGTTTCATTAGGTACGGGGTAGGCAAAGTAGGTGGTTGCCAACTCCAGCAGAAAAGCAAATCTCCAAACGCTCCTTATTGTAATTGGTAGGAGGGATTTTTCTTGCATTGTTAAGAAAATGAATGTGGGGGAGAAGCAGGACAAGAGAAAATGCTCCTGGTTCACCTCAGGAAGGAGGCTGAGCTGGTGGCACCGTGAATCCCACGCTGCTCCGTGTTTTGCTGCAGGGGTGAATGTGAATGTGGCAAATGAGCTCTTCTGGGGAGGTCTTTGCCTGCTTCCAGCTCTCTGGGTGGAAACTTTCTGGGCTTTAGCTTTTGGAATTCACTTAGAAACACTGTCAGGTTCTTTGGGAGCAGGGTGGTGGTGACCTGGTGGCGGCTGTGCCTGGTGAGCTCGTCGCTCCGGCTCAGCGGGAGCCCTGGGTTTCAGTGGGAAGCCTGCCCTTGTTTGCACACAGGAGCAGAGGTGGAACCACGAGGTCAGCACCAGACAACAAATTAACTTGACAAATGCTGCAACTCACTGAGCTGCAAATTACATCAACCCCTTTATTAATTTATATAACCCTGAGCATCCCCCTGGGGAGCGCCGGCTCAGCGGTTCTGAGCAGCCCTGGGGGTGCTCCAGGGCTGAGCCTGCCCTGCTCCCCGGGTGCCAGTGCCTGGCTGCTGTCCTGGTGCTGCCTTGGGCTCCCTTTTCCAGAGCAAGGAATGCTCTGGTGGGTGCTGCTGCTCGTGAGCACTTGGAGCTGCATTTCCTTGGGAAGGGATGAATGCTCAGTCCCTTCCCACACACATGGCAGCATGGCCAGGCTTTCCTCTGGTACAGCAAGTGAGTGACAGTGCAGGAAATTGCTGAGGACTTGTCCTGCAACACTCGTCTCTCATCTGCTAAATAAAAATTCCATGTGCTGTTACTGTGCCTCACCTCCGCCGAGTTTCGGGTTTCCTTGGTCGGTGGAAGTTAATGGCGAGTAAAGTCCCTTACATAACACCTCTCCATGGAGACTCTGCTCCTTTAATTAGGGATCTTCTCCAAAGTCAGCTTGCGTGACAAATTACCCACACGCACATGTTGGTGCTTTCAGCAGGGGAAGGTAAAATGAGGTTGATGACATTGGTTGTTTTTAAGTGCTGCCCCAAGGTGACACGATGCACGTCTGCCACTTCAGAGAGTGCTGGTGCCTCTGTTCCCCTTTGTCCATTGCTGTCCCCTAGGTGGGCTGCACTCACAGAGGATGGGCTGGTGGGAGTTGGCTCACAGAGAAAAGGTGATGGTTTTTCAGGAAAGAAGTGGGATTTGCTCCTGGCTTTAAGGCACCTGAGCAGAGTTGCTGCTCTTGTGCAGAGGGTGATGGTGAGATGTGCTCCACAGCCCTCTGGCCCCCAGCAGCTGAGGAGAGGTTGGAGACCAGGGGCCATCCTGACTGGAGACAGCTCTGGTGAGCTGGAGAGCTGTGCCTCCATCCCAGCATGGCAAAAGTGAATCAGTGCTCTATGGAATGATGGCTTGGAGCTCACCAGGGAGTGTGTGAGGCTCCTTTGAGATGGGACAGTGCAAAAAGCTTGTGGCTTTGAGCTCTGCATTCCAGAGCTCGTTGGCTCAGCCTCCCCAAAGGATCCGAGTGCCCTCCCTTGGGTGAACCCTGGGACTGGGGGCTGTGGCTGTGCTGTCCCTGCAACAGGTGCCATGGATACAGAAATCTCAGCAGCCAGCTCCTCAGCAGGCAGATTTGGGAGGCAGTGCTGGCCTGGACTCACACACCTCTCCCATCCCAGCCCGATCTTGCTCCATACTTGGACTCAGTTGACATTTCTCAACATTCCTCCTCATGCATTGCCACCAGCGAGGAAACTCCACCAGGGTGAATTTTGGTCTCCTTTTCTGTGCCTCTGACTGTCCAGGGATGATTGTCAGTCCTTACATAATGGCAGGATTGATGCACAAAAGGAATTGAATCCAGAGCTCTCCAGTTCTTTGTGTTTCTGGCACTTGGGGGACCCAGGGTAGCCCAGAGCTGGGAGCTGCTGGCCACTGGTGCTGGTCAGCCACAGCCCTTGGGATTGAGAGAGCAGAAACTTCCAGACAAATTTATGTCCTTGAGCTCATTGTAGCATTGACTCTGAAATACTGTGACCAAAATGTCCTATCAAGGAGGTAGAACACTTTGTTTCTTTTTTTATGTGGTACAATTGCCCTGCAAAAAGAGAGGAAAACTCTGCAAAACATCAGGAGTACTGGTGGGGTAAAATGTAGGCTTAGTGACACAATAGTGCCCTAGTTTGTGGTTTGGACTTTAAAAATCAGATTTATTTCTTGCAAGATTTGTGGCAGTCATAGGTATCAGTGAGCACAGACAATTGTATGTGATGGCAAAGGCTGCAGAGACAAGAATGTCTTTAGGTCACTAAACTTCTGTAAATAGTGCTTGAAAACTTTTGATTGTTGATAAAACAAGTCTTGAATTTTGTTTGTTTCTAACAGACAAAATTCTGTGATACAGGATGTTGCATCTTTTTTTACATTGTTTTAATGAAACCTGTTTGGGAAACCAGTGCACAACCAGCCAGCTCTTGGCACGTATTAAACAATCACCTACGAGTGTCTTTCACTGTTTTAATGTGTTTTTCCTCAAGGTAAAATACACCATATTTATTTTTTTAAATTCTGAGTGTGTTCTGAACACAACATTTTAAAAAAAAATTGATAAGGACCTGCATCATCAACTGTGGGCAGAGATCTTGTCCTTTTCTGAAAGAGCCCTCTCCAAAAGGAAACCTTGTGCAAATCCTGAGCTCCTTGACAGTGGAGTTGCCTTCCAAAGAAGGCACAGCTCCTGCAGGAGCCAGAGGAACCTCTGTGCTGATGCTCTGCTGCTCCACAGCACATAAGGGCACGGGGCTGCCAGGCCTGTAGGAGCACACCCATCTCCTCCTCGAGTATTTTAATGTTTGGCATGGTGAGGTCAGTGTCCCTCAGCTGCTGGATGCCACCACGTTCAGAAGAACCCAGCCCCACTGCTAATGCAGTGTGAGGAATCCTTCCTGCAGGGGAGATTCCATTTCCATTCAGGGCCCTGGCACGCACAGGTGAGGTGAGATGGTGACGATATCACCTCGTCTTTCCACCTGAGCTGCAGCTCCTGCTGCTTCCTGAGGTATGTTTGGGCCGTCAGTGTTCCTGGAGCAGAACAGCTTCCAGTCTCTTTTCCCAAATGGAAGTTTGCTGCTGGGTTCTGAGGTGCCCATCTGTGCAGTTGAGCAGTGTAAGTGGAGAAAAAGGAGAAGAGGCGCTCCCCCAGGGTTCAGCTGTGTCTTGGTGGCCTTGTGTTGTTCATGTTTGGGTACCACCTGCTGTGTGGCAATCCTCTCAGCATTCCACTGGGATCCTGGTCCTGCAAGGAGCAAGGAGGTAAATCAGTAATTCTCCCAATTCCTCTCAAGGGGATCCAGGTCCAACATAAACTTTCAAGATGATCCCTAGCAGGATTCAAGTCCTCCCCGAGCAGGCAGAGGCAAAGCTATTCAGCAAAACAAGGTCATGCTGCCTTTTTTTTTGGTAAGCACAGGAATCAACAAAGCGCTGTTATATAACTTCTATTTATATCCCACTTGCTCACTAGCTGCAGGCACACAAGAGTAGCTGAGAAGGGAATTTAATGAGCTCTCAGGGCTTGCTCACCTTCCAGAGCGGGTAGGAGCCAGCTTGTTTTTGAAGTGCGTCAGCAAATGAAACTGGTGGTGGGTGGGTGGTTTGGGTAGGTGGACTGACTTGTTGCTATGGTTTTCTTTAATTCCTCTGTCTCTCAAGGAGAACTTACACTTTTTTTTTTCCTTTTGGGGAGTCTGCAGACTTCCTTGTTTCTCACACCTACGCAGCGCTTGGCGGTTTGGTGGGGAATGGGATCCATCTCCCTCCTGCCATGGGATATGGGATCCATCTCCCTCTTGCCATGGGATATGGGATCCATCTCCCTCCTGCCATGGGATATGGGATCCATGTTCCTGCCATGGGATGTGAGATCCATGTTCCTACCGTGGGATGTGGGATCCATGTTCCTGCCATGGGGAATGGGATCCATGTTTCTGCCGTGGGATGTGGGATCCATGTTCCTGCCATGGGATGTGGGATCCATGCTCCTGTCATGGGGAATGGGATCCATGCTCCTGCCATGGGGAATGGGATCCATGCTCCTGCCATGGGGAATGGGATCCATGTTCCTGCCACGGGGAATGGGATCCATGCTCCTGCCATGGGATGTGGGATCCGTGCTCCTGCCATGGCTGAGCAGTGTGACCCAGCACTGTGGGTTCCCACAGGGATGCCGGGGGATCCCAAACCAGCTCCGTGCTGACAGCAGGGCAGACCTTGAGTCTCCCAAGTTCCCGAGGCCATCTGTGAGCCCAGACCCCCCAGTGATGTCTGTACTTGTTGTTCCCCCACTGTGCTTCAGCAGTGTCACCCCATCCTCTCAAGGGCTCCTGCTGGCTCTGGCAGGCTGTGAGGGAACTGTCTCTGTGTCAGTTTTGTTCTTGCTTTCTTCTGTCAAGTGACTTTAAGTGCATCAAGAGTTTGGGTGCTGCAGTAGGAGAACGTGTAGGATACGAGGGCTCTTCCTGGCGTGGCTGTGCTGCTGGTCTCACCCAAAGCTGGTTGGGACAGGCAGGCATTTCCACAGGTCAGGTTCTGTACACTCATCATCCCCAAAAAACATCCCCCTATAAGGTGGGCAGAACCCCCAGCAACGAGCAGAGCTGGGCAGGGTGTGGAGAGTGGATGCCCATGACAGGGAGAGTTTGTCTTATTTGTGGAAAATAGAGCTGGGAAGTCCTCCTTCTGCTTTCAGGACAAAGTTTATTTTACAGTTTGCAAAAAAAACAGGCAATTGAGGTGTTCTGGCAGATTTTCCTTATGGGTTTATTTCAAACTGTGAAGTATGTTCAGTGTGAAATATTTCAGCTGCCATTTCCTTAAGCTATGCAAGACTAATGATATCCATCACTCATGCCCAAAGTGATGGATCTCCAATGAGCCAGGACGTAAGAGAGATTTCAAGAGAGAGAGAGATTAGCAATATTTAAAATAAATAAATGAGGAGGGACTGAAAGCAAAGTTAGGTTGGAATTCTCTGCAGTGGAAGCCCTTGCAATATGTTTAAGCAGAATGTAGAGGGCTGGCACTTGTGCTTAATTCAGAGCTTGTGTTAGTGCAGATCCCCTTAAAATGTGGCTTGTTTGAAGTAGTCCAGCTCTAAGAACTCGTCTGGGGGTGGCAAACTCTTCCTGCAGAGATGAAGTAGCACACAAGTTTTGCATTAGTTCGTGCTGGCAGCCTGGCCGGATAACCCGAGCGAGCTGAGGTCCCTGCAATGATTTCTCTCTAGTGTTGGAATAAAATGTCCTGAGTCGAAGCCAGCTCGCTGAGCTTTCTCCTCTTTCTGGAGGGACTTTCCTCTCTGCAATCTCCCTGGCTCGCCAAGTTCACGGGGTGTTTTCTGCTCCCTGGCATTAGAGAAGTGGGGAAGGAGACAGCAGCACTTTGCTTTAATTGGTGAGGTGTTTGCTGGGGCTTTGCTTTCCCCAGTGATCAAAAGCTTGTTTTGCTGGGGGATTCTTTGGGATGGTCTGGCAGGGCTTGGTGGCTGAGGAGACAGCTTGGGGAGGGTGCGGCCCCGGGAACGCTCCGAGCTCCGGGGCCGAGGCAACCTCACAGTGGCTCCTGCAGCCAAGGCAGCCTCGGGCCAGGCCAGCCCTCGTGGGGAGCAAACACAGCTGAGCACAGCCTGCTTCAGCCCAGGGCTTGCTGCTGGGTTTCACCCAGGATCAGACAGCCCAGCCTGGGACGAGCCTGGTGTGGGAAGTCAGGCTGTTCCAGGAGAAACAATCCCACTGCTGTTCCTTTGCTTGGCTGGCAGGACAGTTGTGACTTCAGGGCACAGCCAGGTGACAGGGTAGGGGAAGGTGCTCCCAGTAAAGGGAACAGCACACACAGCCCAAACTGGCAAGGCTTTCAGAGGCAAGGGCTGGAAATCAGCTGCCTTCAGCTGCTGCCTGGTTGGGTTTTTTTTCCACATTTAACAATCCTACACTGAGCACAAGCTCACTCATCATTAAATTTACTGTGGATTAGTTACATTTTTAGTGGATTAGTTACCTGGGTCTGTCCTCTGTGCACCTTACACAAAGGTACCACACTGCTGTGCTGTATGGTTTCACTCTCCACAGGGCAGATGTCAGTTCTGCTGGCTAAAATCCAATTTGTTACCAACTGCTGATGTGAGAGACATGTTAAGGAGCATTTGTCCCTGCCCTGTGGTTATCCTGCCTCAATAATCCCACCCCCTGAACTGCTGGGAGTTAGCTGAGCTTCTCTTCCACTCATCATTAAAATTTTGTATATTACATATGTCAAAAGTCATAGAATTAAATGCTAATGCCAGGAAATGTGCCTCTTCTTGGCTGATTTATTTCTTTTTAATGTGGTTCTACAATCCAGCTTGTTAATGATTTGCAATATTTAAGAACATGCCAAAAAGTACCCACCACAGAAAATGATATTAATGCTGAATAAAAAGTCAGCAAGCAAAAATGGTATTTTCAGTTTAGCACGAAACATTAGGTAAACATTTCACTGAGTATGTAAATAGTCAGAAGGGAAAAGGAGACCAAGTTCCTGGGAATAACTACAGAAGAGACACAAACTTCAAAAAATATCAGTGACTGGAAGTTAGTGGCATAAAAAAGAGTTTAACCACATGTTTCTAACAGTTGTTAACCACTGGAACAGACCATAGACAGACGTAGTTCATCATCTCTGACACTTGCTCAAGAAAGACAGGATTCTTTTCTCAAAAAAACACATTAAACACAGGCTGAGTCAGTGAGGGAGCTCGAGGGGCTGCTGGTGCTCCAGGGTGGGCAGGGCTGTACCTGGTCAAGGTGCTGCAACTGAAACTTGGCCTTCGGTTTCTTTTCCAGAGAAATGCATCTCTGGATTTGCAGCTTTTCTTCTGCCACGTGTGGTGTGGACCAGGAGATAATCATAGGTGATGATGGGATTTATTTACTGACCTCCTTTGGCCCAAAGGGGATGCACTGGAGGGGCAGAGGTGTAAGGGGAATGTCCTGCTGTGCATGAGGCTTCAGGCTGGAGTTCCTTAGGGACAGGGTTGGGTGATGGAAAGGAAGTTACTGCCCAGGTTTCCTGGTAGCTGGTGTTACCTGTTGATCTGCTCCGTGGTGTTTTCATGTGGGTGTCAGGAGGAGCAGTGGTGTGGCTGCTTTGCAGATGTGATGCCCGTGCTGGGCTCTCCTTCCATCCCCTTGCAACAAGGACCGTGTGCAGGGGGTGGCTGCTCCCTCCTTGGACACGAAGGAGAGCTCTGTGCTGATGTCCTTGCTCACAGTGAGTGTCTGTCCTGTCAGACACTCGTGCTTGTCACGTGGGGTGGCTCTGGGTTTCCTTCCATGGCTGTGTAATTAATGTGTCATTAATTCCCATCCCATTATCTTGGCGCTGCTGCCTCGGAGCGGCCGCGGTTCCTTTGCTGTGCCCTGCAGGTCTGCTGGGCTTCCCTGAGCTGTGGGCACTTGCAGAGCTCCTTGCTGAGCCTGAGCTCATGGGGCAAACCTCACAGGCTGCTGTGGCCCTGCTGTGGCTCCTGTCCAGGGGCAGTGGCTAAACAGACATGAACATCTCAAGGCTGAAATAAAATGCAGTCTCACAATGTGTGAGTTTAGCACTCTAAGAACGCCAGAATGCTTTGGGTTAGAGGGGACCTTAAATGTCATTTACTTCCAACTCCCTGCCATGGGCAGGGACACCTTCCACTAGCCCTGAGTGCTCCAAGCCCTGTTTCAGGGATCCAGGGGCAGCCACAGCTTCTCTGGGCACCCTATGCCAGAGCCTCCCCACCCTCCCAGGGAAGAATTTCTTCCCAAAATCCTGTCTAACCCTTCTCTCTGGCAGTGGGAAGCCGTTCCCCTTGTCCTGCCCCTCCATGCTCTTGTCACAAATCCTCTCTGGCCGTCACTGCCCGTGTTTCCGCTACCTCTCACACAGCTTTTCCACACTGGGACAGCCAGGCACAGCCCATACTAGTTCCTTATGGGACACAGTTCCCTGCCTGCAGTAGGTTTTTAGGAGCTCCCAGACCCCAGTGTGATGGCAATGGATCCTCAGGGATGGCTGGTGTCAGATGCTGCAGTGTCAGGGCTATGTTTAAAGCTCTGTTCCTCAAAATCCCACAGGAGTGTGGAGGTTGGCTGTTCCTCCACACTTGCTCTTTCAGCAGCCTGTGGTTCCATGGTGTCTGTACACAAGCCAAGACCCCAGCAGACGGTGCTCTAAAATGGCCACTCGATTTCCATTTTAAAAAGGGAGATTTCTCCACTTTCTGCTTCGGGGCTATATCTGTAAATAAGATTTTAGGATTTCTGTCATAATTATCACCACCCGTTACCTGCTCAAGCACAACTTGCAAGATCACACCTCTTAAAATACAGTATCTTTGGGAGCTGGCATGTGGTTGATTCATATGTGTGAAGGTGTTAGGCATCCTGACCTAAACTGAAACAATCATTTGGTGACACCCCTTCAGTGTATGCACAGCATGCACAAAAAGCTTTACTGGAAATGCTCCTTTCTTTGGGGGTTTTTTCTCTGAAGTGCAGTGGAAACTCTGTTAAGAAGCTTGAAAAGACGACAAAAATCAAGTCTGTCAGCAAGTAGTAATTACTCTCATAAAAGGTATTTCTTTAGTGTGGTTCATTAAAAAAGGCTTTTCCTTCAGCATGGCTTCATCACAGGGAAACTCCTCCTGTCTGGGCTCTGCAGATGTGGCAGCCAGGTCATGGCCATCACTGCCAGGTTTTTCAGAAAGTGCATGGCCTTTCTAGAGCCTGTGGTTTCTGCTGGCCTGTCTGTAAATTATTGGTTTTGTTGTTGTTATTGTTTTGTTGTAATCTTGGTGGAGTGAAATTTCCAAGATCCCCCTTAGAGACAAACTCTTCCTCTCTCCATCCTTGTAGCCACCAAGTCACAGAGTTATTTCAGGCTTGGCTGCCTTTCCTACCCAGTCATTGAGGGGTTGTGGCTCAGCCTCACCCCCTTCATGGGGTGGACTTTGTTGAATATATCTCATCTAAGTCAGCCCTCTTTCAGTTTAAAGCCATGGGAAAACATTATGAGAAAACATTCAAATTGTTGATAGAAAGCCTTGGATGAGATACTTTATTTTTACTGTACCAGTACTAATAAATGAATTTGGCACCCAGATCACTCTGGGGCACATCACAGTGTTTGGGCAGAGGGCATGTCCTGCAGAGCTCTGACCCCTCTGCTTTGCTGGACTTTCTGGTGGCTGTCAGGAGGGGGTTCTGGTGTGACTGGATTTGGGATGTCTGTCCTGGGTTGTTCTCCTTCAACACGATCCTCAGAGTTTACCTGAGGTGCTAAAGGCAGGTGGGAGGTATTGCAGTGCTGGGAGGGATATCTCGTGAATATTGACCACGTTCCTTAAATAGCCACACTCCTGCTCTGCCTGTAATCAAAGACACAACTCTGGAAGTGTTCAAAGTCACTCTCTGTGTTCTCCGTGCAGCTGCTGGGGAGTGATCAAAGGCAGCAGCAGCCACGGCCCCGTGTGCTCCGCAGCAGAGCGGGCAGGATATATTGCTGTTCCCATTTTAATTTGTTTTTTCAATAAATCAGGCTTCATTCCTATTCATCATGTAAAGCTGTTGGATGGCGAGCCGCTGCAGAATGCTAACTAATTTCATAATGCTCTGCATAAGGTGACCCACTTACAAGTTCATCCTTCAGTCGTGTTTAAGCTCTGGTCCTGATTTATGTAACAGCATATTGGTTTCATCAAGAGTTGTCTGATCACTCACTGTGTTGGCTCCTTCTTGACCTGTACATGATTTGTATTCTCCTCGATTTTAGGGAGAACTTTCTGTCTCCGTGCACATATGTGCACAAGAAGAGTAATAAACCTTCTTAAAAGTAGTCAGTGCTTTGAGTTTCTCTGTCACTTAAAGATATATTGGAGTGGGATCTAAAAAGAGTTTTAAGGAGCCTGCTGCAGGCAGGGCAGGGGAAACTCAGCACGAGATGTCCCTCACGGCGTCGCCCTGTTTGTACATTTTTGGACTGTGCTTAGCATTGGCTTTTGCATGTTGTGAGTCACAGTCTCTTGGATTTGAGGGTAGGAGGGCAGGACAGTTCTTCTTCCTCCTCTGTATTTTTCTCATACCCTTTGGTTTCTGGACTGAGAATCAAATTGTAGGGAATTCCCTTCTCCTTACCTTAATTCCTGATACTTATGTTATCTCCCTTGTTGAGAGTGAGATGTGCTGCCCAAATGTATCAGGCTGGTGTGATTTATTGACCTCACTTCTCTTTAAATCTGTATTTAAGTTGTTAATGAGGGACTTAACAAAGCTGAGACACTGGGGCTGCCTCACAATAAACTACAGGTTTCCACTGCTGTGAGTTTCAGTTCACTGATAACTAATGAAGCTCCCAGTCCTGCAGGATACCACACAGTGCAGAAAGGTGGAATTGTCTGGATTCAGACCTGTGTGTGGAGCTACAGATGCTGTTCCTTTTCTCTTGTAGCATTCCTTCTTCTGCCGACTGACAGAAGATAAGAAATCTGAGAAGTTCTTCAAGGTTTTTTATGATCGCATGAAAGTGGCACAGCAAGAAATTAAGGCAACTGTCACAGTCAACACCAGTGACTTGGGAAACAAAAAGAAAGATGATGACTCGGACAGAGATGTCCCCAACAGGAAAAGAGGTAATCCCCAGTCATTTTCCTTCTGAAGTGACAGAGAGTGTGTTTTGAACTCATTTCAATTGATGCAATAATGCTCTGATCTCTGATCCCACAGAGCAAAGTTCAGAGATCAGTGGTGCCCTGGCTCAGGATTTCGAGAGCTTCATCCTCTCTTCATCCATTTGTGAGGTTGTGCTGTTGAAATGAGGAAAAGTCTTTCTGAGCTGAGACTCTGCTGCCTTGTCTCGTGACAAGCTGCCCAAATCTGACCCATAGTAACACCCCTGCACTGTTGTGGTCAGTGCCTCCTCTAACAATAAGTGGAGAAACCCTAATTTTGTTCTAAAGCAGGTCCTTTTACCGTAACTCCTGCTAGTGCTGGATGTGTGTGCCCTAACCAATTAATGCCCAAATTCCTAACCCTGCTGTGGTTGGTGTACAAGGTGCAGAGTGTCAGCCCCTCACCTCCACTAAACGCACTCACCAACCAGTGAGCCTGCGGGTGAGGCTGCCAGGGGAGCGTGTGCACAGATTTTTGCTGGCCCTCCTTATGCAGCTGCCCTGAGGAAGGTGTGTCCCCGTGTGTTGCAGTGAGGGAGCCCATGACCCAGATCACAGAGGAGGTGCGGGACCAGCTGCTGGAGGCGTCGGCGGCCACGCGGAAGGCGTACAACACGTACCGGAGAGAGGCCGACCCCGAGGAGCACTACTCGGCAGGAGAGGGAGCCCAGGCTGCAGCAGACAAGAGCAAAGATGAGCTGGAGATGAGTGCTGTCATCTCCATCATGCAGCCCATCCTGCGCTTCCTGCAGCTGCTCTGTGAAAACCACAACCGGGATTTGCAGGTAGCGCCTGGTTCCGGGCAGCTGTGCTCAGGGTGCCTTGTGCATTCTCTGCTGCCACACCATTATCCCTAATCCCAGGCCTTTTAAAATGGATTATGTGGCCAATTATTCTCTTTGGTCTTGACGTTAATCCAAAAAAAAAAAGTGCTTATACCTTGCTGGGCTGATAAGAGCAAATCCAGTTATCCAGTGGTCTTTGAAAGGTACATAAAAGGTGGTGGGATCAACCCTTCTTGGGGCTTTTAAAAAGTATATGTTGAAAGCAAGCAAGTGTTGTGCTGGGAAGTTACTGATTAGCTTTTGAGAGGGAAGGGAAAGAAAGAAAGAAAAATCCATGAACGAAAATGAAGAGGGCATTGGGACTTGGGTTCCAGCAGCCCTCAAGCTTAACTTTCCAGTAACCAGGTTCTCCTGGACTTCTTGCATCTGTTCATGTGCCAGGAGTTGGTGAAGGTGTCAGGAAAGCCTTAGCTGGAGGTGAATCTGCTGAGGGTCATGAAGGGCAGTGAAAAAGGTTTCTAGGTTGTATCCACACAGGAGGAGATAGGCAGAGGTGGGTTTGCTGTGAAATAGGCACAGCCTCTGGTGACAGAGGACATGGAGAGGGTCAGGGAGCTCAGTGCCACCTTCACCAACCCTACATCCCTGAGACCCTGGTGAGGTCTGGAGCAAGGCAGTCTTATCCTTGGTGGAGAATTGGGATGGGAAACATCTAAACAAGCTGGATGCTCCAGGTGGAATTGTGGCTCCAGTCCCGCGTTCCTGAGGCCAGCAGGGAGTCTCAGAGATGCTCATGGGACTGGAGCATCTGATGGGCAAGGAGAGGCAGGGGGAGCTGGGAGAGGTCAGGCTGGAGAGGAGAAGGCTCAGGGTCTCTCAGCATGTGTGCAAACACCTGATGGGTGATGTGGAGAGAACGGGCCAGGCTCTGCTCCAGCTGCCTCGTGACAGGAGTTGGAGCTGGCAGTGCCCAAAGGTCCTGGCAGCCTCCGTGTCCTGTGCTGCCCTGGGACGTGTTTGTAGAATTCCAGGGAGCCCAGAGCAGGTTCCCATTACAAAGGGGCTGCAATTCAGATGATTTTTGTTCTGCTGCCGGGTTGGGATTGAGGAGCTGGTGAGGCGCTGTACAATGTGCTAAATGCCTTCATAAAGAGCAATAATTGCCTTGATTGCCCATTGTTCCCTGGCCGGGCAGGAGCGTGGGACCCTGCGTGAGAGCTTTGCAGAGCTGCCAAATGGCTTCCTCTGAGCGGGAATGCCCCGGCAGCACGTGGGATCACAGCTGCGTGGAAGCATTCTGGGAGCATCTCTGGGTGCCCAGGTTACAGACATGAGCCTTTCTCTCCTTTTCAAGAGAAGGAGCCCTTTGATGTGTGTTTTGTCAGAGGATTTTCCTGCCGCTGGCGGTGTCGGTTCCCGTGGCTCGGTTCCAAACCGCGCGCGCAGGATCCGCTGCTGCCTTTGGCGAGGCACCCGCAGCTATAGGAGCACTCTTGAACTCCAGCCAGTGCAGAAACTTGGCCTGAGCTCTTCCCCATCCTGAACAATTAGATTTCCCAAACAGCAGGTAGTTGCAGTCAGCTCTGAGAGAAAAAGGGATTTCTTTTTTTAACAACAACAAAAAAAAGGTAGAACAATTTTTCCAGTGTAATCCTCTTGCTGCCTGCCTGCTTCGAGGCTTGGCCTTCTCCCTCAGCCCCAAAGGGAAGGCAGAAGTGTCTGATCCTCCAAAATCTTGGTGTGCAGCTGGTACATGTAACTGAGCTCCCTGCAGTGGTGCCAGAGGACTCGTTGCCTAAAGGAACAGGGGAGGACTCTCCAGGAGGCTGAGTGTCTCCCAGAACTGCACATGATATTTGAACGAGGAGTGAGTTGGGAACACCTGCCTGGGCACAGCGAGCCTTTCCAGGCTGTTGGCAGCTGTGGGAGCTGATGTGCAAACACAGGGAAGTGCAAGTCATGCTGGAGGAGCTGCTGTGCTTCAGAGGAGGAGGAGGAGGCCTCTGGGGTGCTCAGGCAGCTGCAGTGCTGTGCCCCCTGCATCAGTCAGCCCTTCCCTTGCAGATACAGCCCCAGTTTGCTCCATGTGGATGCTGTTCCTGCAGTACCTTCTCCAGACGAGTGCAAGGACTGGAATGAATGGTGGATGCACACTTCCCACGTGTCCTGGTTGAATCTGCCTGTGGCTGCTGATTCTGGATGCAGGACCTGTCAGAGGGGCCCCACCTTGGGGTCATTCCCACAGAGAGCAGTGGGGTGGCACACTCAGCACTGAAGAGTTGTGTTCCCACTCTGTAGCCTGTGAGATGCTCTGGGGGACTGAAAATGAAGGGTTCACTCTGTCCTGGCTGAGACAGCAGCAGACACTCCCTGGGGCAGTTTCTCACAGTGCAGCAGGGGTTTGTTTTCTACAGTTTTTTTCCTTCCCTTTGTTTTAGCCTAACAATGTCCTCCTGCCTCTTGTGCCTCGTTCCTCTTCTCTCCTAACTGACTGTGGGTCAAGCAGCTCAGGTACAAGCTTAGCTGTAATCAGAATAAATGCTGTGCTGCAGCCAGGGAGCATTTCACTTCCTCACTGTGGGTATTATCCTTTCGTTTTGCTTTTTTTCCTGGAGGGAAGGCACGAGCTCCGATTTCTGTAGGATCAACCTTTTTTACATTCTGACAAGTTAATCAGAAGTCAGGATACTAAATGAGCAATCAGCTGAAATGTGCTGAATCACTGTCACCTTTAGTCTGCATTCATAGACAGCGTTTTCCTTTTTTAGCTTTGCCTTCCATTGAATCTGCAATTTTTCTCTCTGTTTGCCTTAAAAGACTCATTAGTCTGACTCAGGCAGAGACAGGCAGGGACCAGTGCTGCTCTCTGGGCTGGCAGCAAGGACCCTGCTGGTTCCATACTCCCATGGCTCCTGTTCCTCTGAGGGCTTTTTCACCCTGGAGTTGTTGTAACCTGCTAGAATTAAGTGAAATAAGAATTTTCCTGCTGAAACTTCAAGGAAAAGCAAGTGGTAATGGCTGCTAATCTTTGCAGCACTGCTGGAAATGCACTGGGAAACAGCATCTGAGTCACTGGGAAGTTGGTTTTCATTAGTTGTCTTTCAGTTTGGGCAGGTTTGGTACTTCTTTTCATTTGGAATATAGGAGAGCAGAAAGCTGTTAAATCCACAGCAGCAAATCTGGCTTTTCACTAGAGGAGCTGCTCCTAATCAGCAGCTTCAAGCAGGAATCACAATAATTCTGTGGAAAGAAGTGCAGTGGAGAGAATTCCATTTTAAGGCACCTCCCTTCAAGGTGTGCACTCAGGTGGAGGTGGAGCTGCTGGAGGCCCCAGGCAGGGAATTGCTGCTTCCACCTTGGAGAGAGGTCTGGGAGGAGGGAGCCTTGAGTGCTGCCTGGCAGGGAGGTGCAGCAGGTGGAGTGAAGCTTTCAGGCTCCAGAGAGCTTCCCAGAGTGCCTGCTCCATGCTGGCTGTGTCAGGCTCTAATGGAGCTCTCTGTTTCTGGGCTGCACTCTGTTTATTGCTGTACAACGTGGAGCCAGCAAGCTGCTCAGGAGAGCAGCACGCTGCAAATAAGCCCTGGAAAGAGGCTTAAACAGCTTCTACAGTGAACCAGAGCAGTCCACCATGCAGTGGAGCTGGGGATGGATGAACTTAATAAATGCTATCAGCCAAATAGCATTTTGCATGGTTTTTTCCCTCCCTCATGGCTGTGTCACTCTCCTCACAGAATTTCCTGCGCTGCCAGAACAACAAGACAAACTACAACCTGGTGTGTGAGACACTGCAGTTCCTGGACTGCATCTGTGGGAGCACAACTGGGGGACTTGGACTTCTGGGGCTGTATATAAACGAGAAAAACGTGGCACTGATCAACCAGACGCTGGAAAGTTTGACTGAGTACTGTCAGGGGCCCTGCCATGAGAACCAGGTAATGAATTCAGAGCTGGGCAATGCATCCCCCTTTCTCCCTGGGCCCCAGCTCTGCTGGACTGCTGTTGACTTGTAACACTGCCCATTTTACTTGCCCCACAGGTTTGAGGATTTTTTCCTTTTTAAATTCCTCATAATCAACTTGTCTTTCTCTGGGCCCCCTCTGAGGAGCTGAACCTCTCAAAGCAGGAGAAGTATTTCTGCTTTGCTAAGATCTGTTTCATTAGACTGGACAGGGACAGTGGGGAATTTCTGTACTTCATATAATGCCAGAGTGGGTTGGGTTGGGCCTTAAATATTACCCAGTGTCACCTGCCATGGACAGGGACACCTTCCCCTGTCCCAGGGTGCTCCAAGCCCCATCCATCCTGGCCTTGAACCCTTCCAAGGATGGGGCAGCCACTGCCTCTCTGGGCACCCTGTGCCAGTTTCTGCTTATTCTCTCCATTTCCTTATTAACTGAACCATAATATTGTCCTGAAAGCCTGGAGTGTGACTTTTCTGTCATTCTTGTCTCTGCAAGAGAACGTGCGAGGCTGTGCATGCCAGGGACCTGTGGACTGTTGCTCTCTGGGTCAGGTGGGATAAAACCCTTCAGGTGTTTTAGGTGTGCAGTTCAAGGACAGAGCAGGGCTCTCTCTGGATTTTGAAGCCAGCGAGCTGCTGTTTGTACATTTTAGTTACAGACCATGCCAAAAGCAGGGCTGAAGGGTAGGCAGAAGGTCATGGAAATTCCCATTCCTTGTGTAGACAGCACTGGAGTAGGTGTTGATTGGCACATTTATAATAAAGAAAACTCTCCCTAATCTCAGTAAAACACTGTTCCTCCAGCCTGCCTGCTTTGGCATGGAAATGCTTCATTTATCAGCTGTGGTTCCCTGTGCTTCCTGAGGCCAGGGGCTCCAGTAGGACCATGGCTGAGGAGAGGAAAGGCTTGGAACAAAATGCCTTCATCTTGTGTTGTTGCCCTGCCTGGAGCTCTCTGTGCAGTTCTCCATCTCAGGCAGCCCACGAGGTGATGACAGAGGGGACTCTGCTGCTCTGGCAGGGTCACCAGCCCGGGCTGTGTTTGGAGTGCAGGCAATTAGTGAAGCCTGATGACTTTTCTTTGGACAGAACTGCATCGCTACTCACGAGTCCAACGGCATTGACATCATCACAGCATTAATCCTCAATGACATCAACCCTCTGGGGAAGAAGAGGATGGACCTCGTGTTGGAGCTGAAGGCAAGTGAATGCTCTGTGTGAGGCACGTTAACAAGGAGATAAAACAGAATTTTATTGTTGGAATTATGTGGGTGCTTTTTATATCCCAATATTTGTAAGTGCCCAAAAACTGTATACATCAGTGAGCTGCAGGCAGTGGCCAAAGATGGTTTGTCACAGGTATTTCATCTTGTAAATGATCACATGGAGCCACCAGTTCTCAGATGGGGGATGCAGGCAGTCAGAATATGCTGAGGAATCCTAAAATTACTTCCTGTAAAAAATCTAAAGCTGATGAAAACTGTTCTGTTGTTGCTGAGCTTTTACATGGACAATGGAAGTGAAATTTCTCGTGTTGCAACTACTTTCCTAACACTTTATTGGTGTTATTTAATCGTCAACAATTCTTTAGGGCTGTCCATATTAATGCTGAAATAATTAGCCCTGGTGCTGGTTTCAAAACACAAAAACACAGGAGCAGATTCCCCTCCAGCAACAGCAGTCCCAGAGCACTCTTGCTTCAGCCTGTGCTTGAGAAATATTTCCTTTCTGACTTACTGCCCTGACTGACACTGCAGTGTCTCCTTGTTTTCCGTTGCCGACTCACACCATTATTATGGGTAATGTGGGTTTTTTATTATTGTAAATAAAAAATGCTTTTAGACTCGATTAGCATTATACTTCAAAATTAAATACTTTTATTGGGTTTTATTGTCAGGCATGATGGATTTTAATCTTAATTGTTCGTATTAAAGTAGTCTGGTGCCTTGTGGTAGTTTCCCATTTCCTCCCTGTGTTCCTTGGCGTGAGCAGACTGCAGAGTGATTTCAGTTAAAAGCAGCAAAGCACGTCTGTGTCTTCAGCCCTGGCTGTCCCTTGATTTAATCAGCAGCATCTTCAGCAGAGCTGAGCTGCACCATTTGGGAGCCCAGAGCTTGTGGTGATGCTGCAGTATCTTTAAACCAAAACAAAACAGCACGAGCATGAACCAGCAGCGTTTTAAGAAATTTAAACCTTGGCTGGGGTTAATTTGATGTCTGTCAATAAGCAGGGTTTGGAGAATGAGCTGCTAAAAAATCCTGTTACGTTGTACAGGTCAGTAATCAGAGGAGAGGGAGGGCTTGGTGCAGTGAGAGCCCTGGGCTGGCTGGCACAATCTGCCTGCAGTGACTGCTGGCTGTGGGACCCGTGTCCCTGAAGCCCTTGTGGCAGCAGAGTGGTGCCACTCAAGCTGGGTACCCTCATTTTTTGCCTCCTGGCAGTGATTCCATTGCTTTCCCCTCCCCTCAGAACAATGCTTCCAAGCTGCTCTTGGCCATCATGGAGAGCAGGCACGACAGTGAGAACGCTGAGAGGATCCTCTACAACATGAGGCCCAAGGAGCTGGTGAGTGCCAGGGTCACTCCTGAGCTCCTGACTGCTCATTGGCACAGGAGACAGAGAAGTGAAAATGCCTTGTGCTCCAAGAGCTGCCCAGTAAGCCATGGCAGGGTTTGGGGCTGGTTAATGCAGGAACTGATGGAAACACAAGCAGGAGATCCCAAGTACAGCCAAAGCACACTGACTTATCCCAGTGCTTGGGGCTGCTTGGAGCCAGGGTCGGGGTGTAGCACAGGTGCAGAGAGGGTGGCCTGGAATTTGCTGCCTTCAGGGAAACAAGAGGTTCAGTTTGTTTTGTGCCAAGCTGTGAAGCTGAGTTCAGTTTATCCTGGGTGTTGAGAAACGCACTGACCTCCCTGTGAGCGTCCCTGCTCCGCTCCCATTCCCGTCCGTAGGAGTGCCCAGGGCGTGCTGCCCTCAGCATCCACCCTTTGCCTGAGCTCAGCCTCCTTGCCTGTGTCTCCTTCTCCAGGTGGAAGTGATCAAGAAGGCTTATCTGCAGGGAGAAGTGGAGTTTGAGGATGGAGAGAACGGGGAGGATGTCGCGGCGTCTCCCAGGAACGTGGGACACAACATTTATATCTTGGCTCATCAGGTAGAGTTTCACCAGGGTCACAAAGTGGGAAAAGCCAGAGTCTGCTTTTCCCTTGAACTGTTTTCATGGCTCATCTCTGGGACTGACTCACTGCACATTCTCTTGTTATCAGAGCAAATCCTAATTTTAATCAGAAACAAAAATAGTATAATATGAGAAAATTTGGGGAATTTTCCTTTATAGTGGGAAGCAGGCAGGGTCTGGACCAAGTTTCTGAGGACACGTGGCTCAGTTCTTGGCAGCACTGAGCAGCAGTGTATTATTTTTCAGCTGTATCAAAGGTTACTTTATAGTCCCAAGGAAATTCTACTCACAGATCAATTAAAGTGTAATCAGAAATCTTGGTCCTTGCCACATTCTCTCTCTGCTGGAGCCAAGCAAAGCCATTGTATTGATACAATGTGTGTTTGAAAGGTAAAAAACCAAAGGGGAAGAAAACCTGACTGAATCCACTTGATATATTGGTGCTACATCTCTCACTGCATTTGTTCCTCCAGCATCTGAGCAGACAAACCCTCACTGTGCTGCAGGATGAATTTGGAGCATCCAGCAGCATTTTTGGAGCAGTGCTCTGTGCATCTGCTGCTCAGTTGATGCCGATTTTCTCTTTGTCTCTGCCTGGATCTTCGGGTGATGAGCACACCTTTGGGTTAGGGTGGTGTAGAAGGACAGACCGAATGTGGATTTCTGTGTGATCAGAAAGATTCTGGGCAAAGGGTGGGAGAGGATGGGGAAAAGAGGAGTACAACACTGGCATTAAAGAAATACATATTTGAATCATTCTGACTTGCTCCCAAAATAGAGCTGCAGGGTGTCTGGTTGGAACAGAACAAGCCTTCTGTCAACTTTGCCCTTTCCTAGCAGCTGACTGCGTACTATTTCTTTTTTTATGCCAAAAATCAGAAATTTAATATCACAGAGAGACATCTGGTGTCTCCCACTCCCTGTGCATTCCTTTATTTTAGTTGGCTCGTCACAACAAAGAGCTGCAGAACATGCTGAAGCCGGGGGGTCAGGTCGAGGGGGACGAGGCGCTGGAGTTCTACGCCAAGCACACGGCACAGATCGAGGTAGGGAAACCTCGGGGGCAGAGCCCCGGGGAGGGCAGCCCCAGGGCATTATTCATGCTGCTCTCACGGCTCTGCCTGCCTGCCTGCCTGTGGACTGTTGTCTGTGATACAGAACCTCCAGAGAGAGTTATTTATTTAATTCCCTGGCAGTGGCGGGGGGGAGCTATTCCTGAGCTGTCATGTGTGGGCTCGGGGATGAGGCTGAGCAGAGCTCTCTTGGCAGGAGGAAGTGTGGCTTCGCTTCTGTTACATTTTGGCCGCTGCTGTTGCTGAATCCAGAAAGTTTGTGATAGCTTTTGCCACTCTTTCTGGATTCAAGTGACAGTTTGGCCTCGTGTGCCATCTAAGAGGTTTATGAAAGTAAAATGTTCACAAATACGGAGATTTCCTGAAGGAGCTGTGGCTGCCCCATCCCTGGCAGTGTCCCAGGCTGGGTTGGACAGGGCTTGGAGCAGCCTGGGACAGTGGGAGCTGTCCCTGCCCATGGCAGGGGTGGCACTGGATGGGCTTTAAGGTCCTTCCAACCCAAACCAGTCTGTGGTTCTGTGACTTCACAAAACCCAAACCAGTCTGTGGTTCTGTGACTTCACAAAACTCTCTAACAAGCAGTACAGGTATAACTGTTATTCCTTGTACTTTCCCATGGCTCAAATTTACCAACATTCTTGAATTGGGCCACCACATTGTTCTGAATGCCATCCCAGCTTTGGTGCAGGGTTCTCTGGGCCCCTTGCTAATCCCAGCTAAGACCAGTTCTGCCAGAATAAGACCACAGCATAGAAATTACAATTCTGGAGCTAAATGCAGACCTGCTCTGAAAGGTAAATCAAATTAAATCCATGTTGAGCTGCTGTTCTTTGGAAACATTTCTGCACATAGCTGGTTTGGAAGGGGGAGCAAAACAGGCAGAAAAGCAAGAAAGAAAAGCATTTAGGAGGCAGGCAGGGCTGATGAGGCTGCTGTGCAGATTGTCAGGTCGGACCGCACCATGGAGCAGATCGTGTTCCCCGTGCCCAGCATCTGTGAGTTCCTCACCAAGGAGTCCAAGCTGCGCATTTACTACACCACGGAGAGGGACGAGCAGGGCAGCAAGATCAACGACTTCTTCCTCAAGTCTGAAGACCTCTTTAATGAGATGAACTGGCAGAAGAAACTGCGAGGTGGGTCAGTGCTGCTCCACGCGGGGCTCGGGGTTTGGGGGTTNGTTGCCTGCTGGAGGCTGACCTGGAACAGCAGCTAGACAGAGCAAGAGGAAAAAGCAGATATTTATTAAAGGCCTCGCTGGGTACACCTGGGCCACACAAGAGTCCAGCTGGACCACACTCAAGATGCCCCAAAATGGTCACAAAATGGATGCTCGATCACGAGGTCCCACACTTTGATAAGTCCTGGTCCATCAGCACATTAGAATCAATTGTCCAACCATAGCTTCAGGTCATGAAGCTCCATCCTCCTGGTTTTTCCTTCTCCCTTCACTGTTTTTGTTCTTGGGCCTGAAAGTTGTCCTTGGTATCGAGCCAGAGAAGGAATTGTTTTGTGTCTCTAATCTGTGAAGAGAGCTCAGTAGCACTGAATATGAAACCTAAAGGTACCCACTAAAACAACACAGGATCTAAAATATAAAAATATAAAACATAAAACCTAAGGCATCAGAGTGATGGAGCTCCAGGGACCCTCTGGAGGGGATCCAGGGCACAGCAGGAAGGAGCAGCACAGGTCGTCCTTTTTGAGCTCCAGCAGGAAGGAACAAATGTGTGGAGGAGTAGCTGAAATGAGGAGGAGGACCCAGCTGAAGAGAGCAGTGGCCTGTGCTGGATGCAGGGGAATAAGGCTGGGGAATGCTGCAGGGCTTGGTGATTGTAAAAGTCTTTTCCAACCATAAAGATTCTGTGGGCTTAGGGCATCTCTAGGAATGGAGATGTTTTGGAACAAGTTAAAGATGGATTTCTCAGTAATGATAAAGTAGAATTCATCCTTTTTTGGCAAGTAGACTGGCTGCCAGGTTGATCAGTCCCTTCCATCCCTCTGATGCTATCATGTCTGAACACAGGTGTTTCCAAGCACTGATTTTCCCTCTGAGGTTCCCACTGGCAGCTGGGAAATCCCTCACAATTATATTTTAATTCACACAGTGCCACCACATCCCCCAGTAAACCTTGTAGCTCATTTGATATTTCTGTTCTTGTTCTGCTGGAGGCTGAGTGCTGCAGCTGGGGCTCAGTGGGCAGTGCTGGGAGCTGACCAGCAGTGACCTGTGAAATGTGAGATGAGGCTGGTCCTTCCTGCTGGGGTCAGCCCCTGCCCTGCATCAGCTCCACTCCAGCTCTGAGTGCAAGAGCAGGACTGGAACCCCCTCCTGCTCCCAAAAATCTGAGAGCTCTGCAAGAAATCTGGGAGTGTGGCATCCTAAACAAATTGCAACTTCAACAGCATCCATCTCTTCTGTTAGATTTTATTGTTTGGGTCACTTTGAGGCTGTCTCCAAGGGAGCTGGGAAGGCATCCATCATTAACAACAGATCACAAATTAACCAAGATCCACCTGCAGAAGTGCAGAATTTTTTTTTTTTTCTTTAATAAACAGGGATCATTTATTCTGTCTCTAATATTTAGGCCTTGTCTGACCTCTGAGTGATTTTTTTACATCTGTACAATTGTTTCTCACATTTTCAGTGTGTGCTTATGTGATGCCACTTGGAGTTTATTCAACCCTCAGAAAGACTTCTAAAATAAAGACCCATGTACTTCTCCCTTCAGCTCATGATGCTGGCTCATAATCTGAGCACCAGAAGCCTCTTAATTGTTAATTAATTATGGAAATGAGCTGCCAAAGCCAGGCAGAAGCTTTTACTACACAGAGAGTCAGTGTCCATCCCCAAAGGAAGGTGTGAAGTTAAACCTGGACCTTTACAATCACCCTTACATAATTTCATATAAATTAATTCAACCTGGTTCCAAATTCTTCCAGTTAAAAGGAATTTGGGAACATGGAGATACTGTGGAATTCTTTACCCCTTTGTTAGCTGGGGGTGTCAGAGGAGGGGATTTGCTGGAGAGAGGTGGTGGCTACTGCAAGGCTCAGAATGTAATAAATGACCCTTCAACCCAAAGTCTGCATTTTCAGCTCATTCCTAAATTTTTCTGAGAGCTTTTCCTTTTCTCTCTGATCTCTGAACACACTACCTCCTTCCACCAGGGCAAAACAGTCCTTTCCCTTCTTTGAGAGCATTTTTAATGGATTTTTTTCACTACTCTAGACTTCAAGAGGACACAATTTGCTGTGCAGTAAGCCTGCAGGAGCTAAAATCAGGGGATTTTGCCTGGATACAGAGGGAATTACTGCAAGGCAGCTTCTTGGCTTCCTTGTCAACTTTGGGTTCACGACCACTTCAGCAAAGGAATCTTTCTTCTTTCTGCCTCTTGGTTCTGGCTGCAGGGATTATTAAAATTAGGAGTCTTTTTGGGAAGTATTTTGCTGTAATATTCAAGATTTAAATGTGCTGTTGGATTGTACATTGAGCTCTGTGCAGATGTGCTGAGTCCTTTGCCCCTGGGGCAGAGGGAAGGCCAGGGAGCTTCACCCCTTGGTTATTCTGGGGCTATTTTTGGGCTGTTCTCAGCAGAAAATGAATTTTCAGGTGGCACTGCCTGGTGCAGGTGAGCTGCTGGCAGCAGCAGAACACAGAGGGATGGAGCTGGAGCTCACTGCTCATTTTCCTCCTCCAAATTGTTCTTGGTGTGAGTCTGAGTACAAAGGATATTATTAGGGGAAGCCTCAAGTGCTTGATCTCTGCAGTTTCTCAGCTTGTTCTCTTGCTGCTGCTAAACCATGTTTGAAACAGGATCCTTTGCCTTGAAACACCATGAGGAAACTAGAAGGGCCCTCAAGGTGAAGGATAATTAAATAAACTTCAGAATAATCCATGAATATTATTACTTTTGATGCTGTGCTTTTGGGCAGACTGAAAACAAGCTTGTTTTGGTGGTGATTTTTTATTTTTTTCTAGAGACCTCTTATTTTCACTAAACCCTCCATTAAACAGAAATCATTTTCTCTTTTGCAGCTCAGCCTTTCCTGTACTGGTGTGCTAGGAACATGTCCTTCTGGAGCAGCATTTCCTTTAACCTGGCTGTCCTCATGAACCTGCTCGTGGCATTTTTCTACCCCTTCAAAGGAATTCGAGGAGGTACTGATATTTAACTAAAAAAAAAAGTGATCAAATAAGGAGCAATGAGCCAAATTCTGCTCTCTCCACTCGTGTCTGTGCACTGCTGTTTACATCAGTGTGGGTAGAAAAGAATTTGGCTTTTTAAATTGCCTTGTTTTAAATTGTGCTGTTCTCTTACTCTTTCTTGAGGCATTTTTAAGGAAAATGTAGAGCCACACTTTTTCCTAAGGGAAAAAATTACCCAAACATCCACCTTTAATTGCTTGACTGTTCTACTTTGGTTTCAAGTCCTGTAATTAAGGATTGAGCTAAAAATAGGCAAAATGTTGAATGTGTTGTTTTCCTTGAGCTTGCAGTTTATTAATCGCATTTTCCACACACTTTTCCTGGTGCTCCAGGAGGTCCCTGAGTGCTGGGGGTGGATCCAGCCTCTCCTGGGCCAGGGCAGGGTGCAGCTCCTGTCAGCAGCACTTGGGAAATCCGCAGGGATTTTCTCAGGAATGTCACGTGCATCCCTTGCAGAATGATGGGAATGGCTTGGTAGGAGCTCTTGCCTCGTGTGTAGGGGGTTTGCATCCTGAAAAAGCCTGACAGGAGGATATTTTAGACCAAATTCCAGGGGGAAGAGAACAGTTTTACCTTCTGCCATCAGGACCACCAGGCTGTGGCTGCAGCTGCTGCTCCTGTGTGTCACACCCAGTGCCAGCAGAGTGGGGACAGCCCAGCTCCTGGCTGGGAGGTTCTGACAAGCCCAAAGAGCAACTGAATTTCTCTCTCTAGCTGCAAAGATCCCAAGTTAAAAGCTCTGAATTTATGGCTGCCAGCAAAGCTGCTGGTTAAATGAGTTTCCTGAGGTTACAAACTGCAAGATTGGGGGGGGGAATTGTTTGGCATTTTGAAGATGCCCTACCCTACATATTTGAAATTCTTTATTTATCAGGTAACATTTTGATGAAACCTCTTCCTCTCCTAGTTAGAATCCAAAAAGTAAAATAAATAAATACATGTGTATCTTATATTTAGCTTAAAAAAAAAAAAAAAGACTCTTCCAAACAGACTGTTTGGGGGAAGTTGTCAGTGTCTTGAATTGCTCAGACACGGTGAACTGAGCAGCTGATGAGCATCTGACAGTAGCAGAAGCTGTAAAACTTCTGACTTGAGGAGCAGAAACAAAACTGGATGCCTGGAATTCAGTACTGGAATGGTGAGAATTCCAGAGACAGGGAGAACTTCCTGCTGGTTGTGTGTTCCTCCTGCCTGTGGTTGTGCAGGGACTCCCAGCAAGGCTGTGGGCTCAGGCTGGGTGCAGAAGCTGATGAGGGACCACCCTTGGCTCCCTGTGCCAGGCCAAGGACGCTGCTCCCAGCCTCTCCCTGTCCCTGGGAAGGGTTGGGGAGCTGTGGCCCAAGCCCTGCTCTGCCCTGAGGGGACACAGCCGGGTCCCATGAGGTCCTGGCACTGCCCTCCTCATGCTGCTGGGCAGCCTGGGGTTCTGGGCTGGGCCCACATGGGTGTTCAGGAAACACCTGAGGCCTTCAGTCACTCCAGGTGTTTCTGCAGGCTTGCTGGGAGCTGCTGCAACTCCCCAGAGCAGATATATTCCAATAAATCTTATTTAGGTTTTAGCTAAGTCGTTCCTAAACGAGCTGCTGCACATTTCCTCTGTCCCCTCTCCGTGCTGTTGCTTGTTCCCACTCAGTGGCTCCATTCCCAGCTCTGTACCTTGTGCTGTGTGACAGCTCCAGGAGCCCAAGCTCCCCCCAGGCAGCCAAAACAGCTGTTCAACTTTACGCTTATTAACTTTTAATTTCCATCCATCCTCTGCTGTCTTTATTAATCTGCAGTGATTTGGAACAAGATTAAATGGCTGCTCGTGGTAGTCAGATGAGAGTAATATTTCCTAAGCTGCCTGAATTTGGGAGCAGGGGGAAAAAGCCCTGGGTGAGGATCTTGCCAGTCAGACACAAGTTCTGTGAGAATGTGCTTGCAGAGGGGCTGCAGAATGCTGTGGAATTTGGGGGATCTTGTTTTTTTTGTCTGTTGAGGAACCAGTTGCTTGAAGACAAACATTTTTGAAGTCAGCTTGGAGAAAGAGGTGTCTCACATTCTGCACAAACCTGGGCTAAATGGTGTTTTGGGCTGAATCTTTTTTATGGCTCTTTCAGGGAGGTGTATTTTTAGCTGCACAGGCACGGTGTTGTGTAAGCAGCCAGTCTCATGGGACAGCCTGAATAGACCCAGAAATAGCAAAAGATGCCAAAAACGGGCACGAGGGTCTGACCAAAAGCCAAAAGCACATCAGGGGGAGCGTTTGGGAGTGTCCTCACCTGCCCAGGCACAGCACAGCTGCAAAGGGCCCTCAGCACTCAGGGGTACAGGCAGTGAACACCAAAACAGAGACCCTGTGGTACTTATCATCCACAGAGTGATTTAGTAACAAGTTTGTAATTAAAGCTGCTGATGGCTTTGGGCTCAGCTGTTGCTGCTGTGCAGTTGGGGCTGGCTGAAGGTGGGGCTGGGTGATGCTCCACCAAAAACAGAACAAATGGCAGTGGTCTGGTCAGTTTGGTTAGACTGATACCTGTGACAGGCTGACCTGGAGCAGAGGTTGAGCAGAGTTAAAGGAATAAAGCAGGGATTTATTAAAAGGATACAGCTTGGGCAGTCCAAGAGGCTGGCCAAGGCTACACCCAAGATGGACCCAAGATAAATGAACAGTCAGGAGTTCTCTCACTTTTATAAGTTCTGGTCCATTCCCACATTGGGGTTCATTGTCCCATTCCAGCTCCAGGTTCTGCAGTCCCACCCTCCCAGGTTGCTCCCCTCAGTTCTCTGCTGTTTGCACTTTTGGGGCTGAGGCTGCAGCGCTGCCCTCGGTTCTGGGCTGGGAAAGGATTGTTCTGTGCCCTTGGTTCTGGGAAAGGGTTGTTCTGTGCCCTGAGTTCTGGGAAAGGATTGTTCTGTGTCCTTGGTTCTGG
>VYXF01003297.1:50207-74901 GCA_013397295.1 Polioptila caerulea
TGAGCCATGAGCAGAACTTGCTGATACTTTATATGGAGTTCAGAGTTACACACTAAGGCAGCACAGAATCTAAAAGACATAAAACCTCAAGCTCAAGGCATCAATGCAGGGTGTTGGACTGGCTCTGTTTGGCCTCTGCCCAGGCACACTGGAGCCCCACCTGTCTGGCTTGCTGTGGACAGCCATGCTCATCTCCCTGGCCATCGTCATCGCCCTGCCCAAGCCCCACGGCATCCGCGCCCTGATCGCCTCCACCATCCTGCGGCTCATCTTCTCCGTGGGGCTGCAGCCTACCCTCTTCCTCCTGGGAGCATTCAATGTAAGAACCCACTGGGCTTGCCTCACACTCTCTTGCCTCTTCTGGAAGGGTTCCTTACCTGTGTGTGCAGACATGGAGCAAAAATAGCCTGGGACATCGGGGTGGGAGGAGGAATTCCCTCCCTGGGCTGTTCCTTGTGTTGTTCAGGTAATCCTGGTTGCCCGGGCTGCAGGCAGAGCTCTGAGGTTTTGCTCAGTGTAGGAGCAGCTCCAGCTTCAGACAGGCACAGGGAGGGGTCTCTGTGACCTAAAGCCCGTGGTTGTTCACCCAAAATGCCTCAGTATTTGTGGAGTTGTGTGAGGGTCACTAAATGATGCATTGTGAGTCTGGTGGGGAGCAGCTGAGGGAGCTGGGGAGGCTCAGCCTGGAGCAAGGGAGGCTCAGGGAGGCCCTGCTGGCTCTGCACAACTCCCTGCCAGGAGGGGACAGCCAGGGGAGGCTCTGCTCCCAGGGACAGGAGGAGAGGGAACAGCCTCAGGCTGGGCCAGGGGAACTCAGGGTAGACAGCAGCAGGAATTCCCCCATGGAAAGGGTGCTCAGGCATTGGAAGGGATTGCCCAGCAAGGTGCCAAGTTGCCTCAGTTGAAAAAAAGTTGCCAGGTTGCCTTAGCTTGAAAAAAAAGTCTGTTTTCCCTGATATTGTAACTAATTTGTGGTTGATCTTTCCTTAGGTTTGTAATAAAATCATTTTCTTGATGAGTTTTGTGGGCAACTGCGGAACCTTCACGCGAGGATACAAAGCCATGATCATGGATGTGGAGTTCCTCTATCACCTGCTGTACCTGCTGATCTGTGCCCTGGGGCTCTTCGTGCACGAGTTCTTTTACAGCCTCTTGGTGGGTGTTTGCTCGGCCCTCAGAACATCTTCTGGTCTGTTTGTGCAGTCCCATGTGGGGCATAACCAGGAAAATTTCTGCTTTTGTGCTGGGAAACTGTTGAACATTGGGAAGAGCCACAGACTGGAGGTTTTCTTTAGGAGAAGTTACTGTGGGAGACGACAGGACTCCTGCCACATCCCTTTTGCTGATGTGTGACTTCTTGCAGACAGACAGGGAGAGGACATGGGGGGATGGTTTAAAACCAAAAAAGGAGAGGTTTAGATGAGATATGAGGAAGAAATTGTTCCCTGGCAGGGTGGGCAGGCCCTGGCACAGGGTGCCCAGAGCAGCTGTGGCTGCCCCTGGATCCCTGGAAGTGTCCAAGACCAGGCTGGATGGGGGTGGGAGCAGCCTGGGACAGTGGAGGGTGTCCCTGCCATGGGATAGAATGAGATGGGCTTTAAGATGCTTTGCTGTGTTATCATCAATAACTCTAACACAGTGTCTGTGCTTTCTGAGCAGCTGGAGAACTTTGGAGTGTCTCCATGGCTGCATGAAGGCTCCAGCCCTCATGGGCTGGACACAGATCCTGGCACACGTGTTGCTTCTGTCTGGGGTGGGATTCACCTTGCACAGCACAATGCTTCTAGGAACCACACTGAGGGAGGGGATCAGTGTTGGTGGAGAAAATGTGTCAGTGTTGAAGCAAAGCTGAAGTCCCATTCAGAACAGGCTGGTTTTGTGCCTTTGGTGGGTGTTTGCCACATCCTCTGGTACCTGAGCTGGTTATTTGCTGTGTTCATGGAGGTCCAATTTAATAAATACCTGTCCTGTGATCCACCAGCATAGCCACAATCTGCCTGGGCTCTGCTGTGAGTTGTCCCAGACCCAGTGAAAAATGAAGGAAACATCAGCAGAGAAATCTAAAAGCAGAACTTGGGAAAAAAAAAAAAAATATTGCTTCTTTAATGAAATGCTCAGCAAATTAAGATTTAAAGAAAATAGCCAATTGCAACTTGAAGTGAGCCATTTGGAGGCTGTGAGGGGGTAGATAATACTCTAAAAACCAGCCAGCAGTCTGTGCTGGCAGCTTGGTGTGTGTCTAGCACCAAGGCAGGAACACCTGCCCACAGCGGGCACGGACTGCTGGCCAAGCTGCTGCAGAGGAGGGCACAGCTGCCTCGGCTCCTGCTGCTCCCAAGTGCATGGCCCAGGACACGGTGCCACCCCTGGTGCTGGTGCTCCATGTGCTGTTGTTGGCTGTCCCCAGCTCTTTGACCTGGTGTACCGGGAGGAGACGCTGCTCAACGTCATCAAGAGCGTCACGCGCAACGGGCGCTCCATCATCCTCACGGCCGTGCTGGCCCTCATCCTGGTCTACCTGTTCTCCATCGTGGGCTACCTCTTCTTCAAGGATGACTTCATCCTGGAAGTGGACAAGCTCCCCAACGAGACCCTGCTGCCAGGTCAGAACCAGCAGCTCGTTGCCCTGGGCTGTGTTGGAGAAATAACAGGCCCTCGTTCCCCAGGGTGTCACCAGGACAAGGGGAAAGGGTCCAGCAGTGCCAGGGGTGGCCAGGTTGGACAGCAGGAGGAATTTCTCGATGGAAAGAGTGGTCAGGCCTTGGAAGGGGCTGTCCAGGGTGGTTTGGAGGGCCCATCCCTGGAGGTGTCTGAGGAAGGCCTGGGTGTGACACTTGGGTTGGTGACAAGGTGGGCATCAGCCACTCTGAAGAATCTTGGGAGCTTTTCCAACCTCAGTGCATCTGGGATTCTGTGAAATAAAAACGCTCTTGTGGTTGAATTTAAAACCATGGAATGTGTAAGTGAGAAAGTTCTGTGCCCTTCTAAACTCTAGGGTAAGACCCTGCTCTAAATGCCTTGTAATTGCACACTGAGCGTGGTGGGGAGCTCTGATACCTGAGGAGTCACCTTGCAAGGTGTTAAAGCATCCTTTGATGCAGCCTTTTGTGGTTTCAGATCGCACTGAGCCAGGGGAGACCATGACTGGCGAGTTCCTCTACTCAGATGTGTGCAAGGCAGGGAGCAGTGAAAACTGCTCCTCCATCATTCCCTCGGACCGTAAGTACCACTCTGGAATTCCAAACTCACACCCTGAGTTTTCCCTCTTTTTTTTAGTTAATCACCTTCAATTAAAGTAATTTCTTTAGAAAATCCTATGCAATAAATTTGGGAACAGAGCTATCACAAGATTAAACTGGAGATAGGATTGGATTAGGCCAGCAGCATAAATAACATTTGTTACATGAAGTGACTAAAGCAGAGAAACTCAGAACTAAACCAGACTTGATGAAACACTGCCATGCTCTTTAATTTTCTACATCAATTGGAGAAGGAAGAGATGCAGTTTGCCTCTTTGCAAAGTTTATTATTTTAAAACATGAGGCTATTTAAATGTGATCTCAGAGATAATGCCCTGTGAAATACGGTTTATTGTTCTGTCTCAAACTAAGGAAACTCTTTTAATATCATGGCAGGAAGTACTCAATGGATTAAGTAGACAAGGGTAGGTTTGGGGGGTTTGGAGATCAAGAAAGTGAGATATTACCTGGCTATTGAAATACTTCAGTTTTATTTCTAGAAAATGTAATTTCCTTGTGGGAGATTTACGGTGCTGGCTGGGAGGGGCAGACAGAACATCCCAGTTTCTCTGGGAAGGACAGCTCTTGTGTGGCCATCAGTGGTCAAGGGTGGCCACCACAGGAGGAGAGGGCTCTGCTTTGCTCAGGGGTCCTCTCTGAGAAAGCCAAATTCAGCCTTGCTGAGGGAAAAGCTGCTTCTTTCAGCTCCTCCACTCTGGCTGCAGGAAGGAAAACTCAGGGGTGTTTTTGTATCACAAATAATCACGATAGTGCCAGGGTCTCGTGTGGTCAGGGATGTTTGTGAGGGCCCACATCTGGCAATTGTTCTCGGGTTTTGGTGATTTCAGGGTTGCACAGGGACTGGGGCCTTTCCAGGGCTGGCTGTGGGGAGGTGGGATCTGCTCACGAGCATTTTTGGGATGAAATGAAAGTTGTGAGATCTTTAATGGGGACAGGGGAGTGTATGAGGCTAGGGAATGGATTTTAGCAGCTCTGCAAGTAGAACAGTGAAGTTGGAGCCTTGAGCCAAGCACAGAGAAGGTCAAAAAAAGCGTGTTGCTTTTCCAGCAGAACACTGTTTCCACAAGCAGTGATCTTTTAGCCATTTGAAAGCTCCGAGTGGAAGTTGCCATTTTGAGTGCAGCCCAAAGGCTGTGCAATCTGTCAGGCACCAGGGGAGAGTGGAAGAGGCAACACTTTGTCCTCGGAGCTGTCAGAAAGCTCGGATTCTGTATAAACAGGCATCTGGTGATCTGAGCTGTGCTTGCGAGCAGGGATGGAAAGAGATTGCACCGAGTCACAGGCAGCAGGCCAGGCACAGAAGGAAACTGATGGTGGGGAAAGGAGGGCAGGGAGGAGATCTGCTCCCAGGGTGGCTCTGGAGAAGGGTCCAGGGGAGGCCACGGGGTGATGAGGGGGCTGGAGCATCTCCCGTGTAAGAAGAGGCTGTTTAGGGCCTGTTTAGTCCAGGGAATGCTGAGAGGGGATCCCATCAATCCATGCAATGTCCCCAAGGGCTGTCAGAGAATGGTTTCAGACCCCTCCCAGTGGTTCCCAGCGACAGGACAAGGAGCAGTGGCCATAAACTAAAACAAGTTTTGCCTCAGCATGAGGAAGAGCTTCTTTCCATGGAGGGGGCAGAGCCCTGGAACAGCTGCCTCTGGGGAGTGATGGAGTTTCCCTTTCTGGAGACATCCAAAAGCCACCTGGATGTGTTCCTGTGTCACTGCTCCAGGTGACCCTGCCTGGGCAGGGCCTTGGATGGATGATGTGCAGAGATCCCCCAGCCCACACTGTTCCCTGATTATTTGGGGAATGAACCTACAACACAGGCTGGCAGTCTGAGGGGGGAGAGAGCATACCCAGCAAAGAATGGAGAGGAGGATTTGGAGCTAATCTTGGCTGTGAAACGTGTCTTTGCTTGCTGTGTTCCCAGAGCTGATCACTGAGGAGATGGAGGAAGAGAACAAGGAGCATACGTGTGAGACGCTGCTGATGTGCATTGTTACTGTACTGAGTCACGGGCTCAGGAGCGGGGGTGGAGTAGGTGATGTGCTCAGGAAACCTTCCAAAGAGGTAAATTACCACTGCTGGGGGTGGAGGAGTGCTGCTGAGTAGGGCTGGGATCTGCTCTGGGGGGAGAGTGTGTGTGCACTGCTGCCATTGTGGGGAGGAGCGGCCACGGAGGGACGCGCTGCTCCTGGGCTGCTGTGCTGGCATCTCTGGGGGCCACGTGAAACACCAGCCACGTCACACAGCCTTGTCCCCAGGTGTGATAGCCTGTGGGCTGTCCAGAGCAGGGCCCAGCGGGGCAGGAATGGGCTGGGAGTTTGGGAGCTGAAGGAAGGAGATGAGTACCAGTCGGTGAGGGAGGAGTGTGAGGTGGCACAGGAAGGTGCTGTGGTAGCTGCTGGGTGACAGTGGCACAAGTGTTTGTGGGAGCATCCCTAGGGAGAGATAAATGTGTCAGATGGGAGGGATGAGAGGACAGGGACCAGGCTGAGGTGGTGGGAGTGTGAGGGAGGAAGGATGGATGTGGTTTGGAGCTGTGATCAGAGTGAGGACCAGGCTAAGCAGCAGGAATTTTCCATAACACCCCTCTGGCTCCCCCTCTGCTGTTTAAGCTGTTTGTGTCCATCATTTAGGAAGAAATTGTTCCCTGGGAGGGTGGGCAGGGCTGGCACAGGGTGCCCCTGGATCCCTGGCAGTGCCCCAGGCCAGGCTGGACATTGGGGATGGAGCAGCCTGGGACAGTGGGAGGGGTCCCTGCCATGGCAGGGGTGGCACTGGGTGGGCTCTAAGGTCCCTTCCCACCCATTCTACAATTCTGTGATCATTCTGTGATCTGAGGCTCAGGCTGTCACTCCCAAAGCCACACTGGGGGCAGGGCTTTTTTGTTTTACCTGACGTTTCAAAGTTTTTTTCTAAAACTTAGCCTTCAGGGTTACTTAATTCTTAATAATAAGTTTGGCACTTGACTGGCAGGATGATTGTGAAAATGGGGCTTGGATATTTTGGATATTCAGGCCTGCAATAAATGTGGAATGTGCACTGAAAAGTCCAGCTTAGTGTTCATTTACATGGTTGTTAAATGCAATTAATGGTATTAAATTCCAGTGAAAGACTTTATGGTCCACACTGATGCTCTGTTGATATACTGCAGATTTAAGGATATAATTTGGAAGGGCTTCAGGGAGGGGTGAGAACAAATTTCAGTGTGTGAAAGAAGAGTTTTTTCTCTTGTGAAAGTAAGAGAAGCCCAAAATCTTGGATGCAGGAAGAGCAGCTCTGCAGAGATCCCACACTGGCAGCTGACTAACTTGGCTTTTCCTTCTGTGATTTTTGCATTTTAGTTTTGCTTTTTAGTTTCATTTAATGTTTTGAGTTGTGAGTTCCCCTTGGAGAGCATCAGCAGAGGAGACTCTGGGAAAGGGGTGTGGGGCAGGGTGGTAATGAGGATGAGATGTGCTCCTAACTGGGCTGTTAATAACTCAAAAATGTGTCTTGCAGGAACCTCTCTTTGCTGCTAGAGTGATCTATGACCTGTTGTTCTTCTTCATGGTCATCATTATTGTCCTGAACCTGATTTTTGGGGTGATCATTGACACTTTTGCTGATTTAAGGAGCGAAAAACAGAAGAAAGAAGAAATTTTAAAAACTACTTGCTTTATTTGTGGTAAGCATGGAGACCCCCTTAACAAGAAGGGGTTACTCAGGGTAAGCCAGGGATAGCTGCAAACTGACAGGAAAAAAGCCTTGAATTTCTGGCTGTTCCTCCTTGCATTCCTCAGCCAGGTCATGTCCTGGGTACCACGTGCACTGGAGCTTGGCAGCAGGGACACATGGGGGATGCTCAGGACACCATTTTTCCTCAAGACTCACTTCTTGCTTCTCCCCTGCCTCGCAGAGCAGTTTCCTGTGGGGACTGGAAGGATTTTTATCCCCAGTCATTTTTTCCAGGCGTGCAGAGTGCTGCCTGGGGAAGCTTTTCCCACCAGGAGGTTGGGAGTGGAGGTGCTGTGGCTGACTGACATGGTCCTGCCATGTTGCATAACACACGGGATAACCTTTGGAAGTTTGCTGCAAAGCAAACGTTGCTTTTGCTATCAGTTTGCCCAAAAATAGGAGATGTGTTATGAAATCCAACAAACTGCTTGCTACAGGGTTGCTGCCTTTTTTAACCATTTTTTTTTCCTGTTATATATAAAAAATATAAGCAGTACTCCTTACACTTTACTCTCTCTTCCTTCTCTTTTTCCTCTTCCCTTTCTCGTCTAATTTTTTTTTCCTTTTCTTTCTCTTCTTCTTTCTCTTCTTCTCCTCTTCCTGGGTATTTGTCAGACTTTATCCTGATGTTCAGTGTCCATTCCAGGATGACAGAGGCTTCCAAAAGTGCAGCAGACTTTAGGAATCAGTTTTGTTCTAGAGCTCATTTTCCTGGTCCCCAGCTGGCAAACACTCAGGGCTCTCCCTGTGTCCCTCTCACAGGTTTGGAGAGAGATAAGTTTGACNTTCTTTCTCTTCTTCTTTCTCTTCTTCTTTCTCTTCTTCTTTCTCTTCTTCTTTCTCTTCTTCTTTCTCTTCTTCTTTCTCTTCTTCTTTCTCTTCTTCTTTCTCTTCTTCTCCTCTTCCTGGGTATTTGTCAGACTTTATCCTGATGTTCAGTGTCCATTCCAGGATGACAGAGGCTTCCAAAAGTGCAGCAGACTTTAGGAATCAGTTTTGTTCTAGAGCTCATTTTCCTGGTCCCCAGCTGGCAAACACTCAGGGCTCTCCCTGTGTCCCTCTCACAGGTTTGGAGAGAGATAAGTTTGACAACAAGACAGTCACCTTTGAAGAGCACATTAAGGAAGAGCACAACATGTGGCACTATTTGTGCTTTATTGTCCTCGTGAAAGTCAAAGATTCCACAGAATACACAGGACCAGAGAGTTACGTGGCAGAAATGATCAAGGTGAGTCTGGAGTTTTGCATTTTTGTTTTTCCTGGATTAGACCAATCCAGTGGAATGCTGGGTACAGTGCTCTGTATTGTATTTAAATGATTTTGTACATGTGCCTGTGACTTCCCAGCCCCCAGAGCACTCTGTGTGTTGGTGTAGGTGACAGTGAGTGGTGGCTGCCAGGTACCTCCCCATGGCTTGGACTGGGGGAAGTGAACCTGTTCTGCCTTAAATTCCCATTTAGGGAGAGTATTTTCAAGCTGGTGGAAGAGTCTGAAGCACAACCAACAGGTTAGAACCTGTCCTGGTATAAATGTCTCCAACTGACTTGTAGGATTTGTTGTCATATGATTTGTGCTTATTATTGTGAAAAACTACAATTAATGTCTACTCAATTGGAAGGGCTTTTAATGAGAGAATTAAAAGCCTCATCTCTGCCAAGCTGCAGGTTCAGAGCTCCTGGAATTCGATCCGAAGCCCAGTCACTAATTTGTGTCTTCTGGCTGGGGAGCCAGAGCTGTTTGATTTACACCATCTCAGTGTGATTTCTGTGGAGCAGAGCACTTGGCTGCTGTGAGGTGCCACCTCCCTTGGGGTGGGTCTGTCAGTGCCCCTCAGGTCAAACATGGTATTTTGGGGTCATCAAAGTGTCCATCCTACTTCTGGATTTCTCCCTCAGTAATGAGGGCTTAAAGAAATCTTGTGAGCAGTCACCTGATAGAGGATTAGCACAGTGAGATAACCAAGTGCATCACTGCTGCCTTCCAGTCTGGCTGATTATTTTGCTCCCTTCCTTTATCCCCCCGCAGCACGCATGACTTCAGGGGGAAGCACTGCACTTCTGAAGGGTTTTTGCTTCTAAAAGACAATTTTGTGTTGTGCTTTTGCTCCTAAAAGATGATTTTGTGCTGTGTTTTTGTTGTTGTTAAAACCAGTTTAAAGAAAGTTATAATTGGCAACCAATTCATTATTTCAGATGAACGGTTCGAATTAGATAAGAACCAAAAATTAGTCACTGAATATGTTTGCATGAAGCACAAAAACTGGAGAACTTCGATGAGAATTCCCATTCATTAAGTGTCAGCAAGGGCTAATTACTGTGTGTGGATGGGAGTAGGGATAAATTATGCATAGCCAGAGTGTCTCATGCAGATGCGATTTTATGTAACCATGTGCTCTAGGTACAGGTTTGGAGTGTGTCTGTAGTTGGTGGGGTTTTGCATTTCATGAGCCAGTGTTAAATGAAGATCTAAGAGCAGGTCTCAGTGAGGGCTGATGAGTGTGGGGTGGAATAGGCAGGAAATCTGGGTTTCCCTCTCTCTGTCACCATCCTGCCCCAGGCTCAGACTGCTGTGCCCTGGTTCTGGAGTCCTCTGCAGTCCGTGTATTCCTGAGGAGCCATTTGGCAAAATACTCTGAAAATCAATTTCTTTCCAGCATCCTTTAACATTAAAACTTCCTTTCCTGCCCTAAAATCTGGGTGTAAAACATGATGAATCTGTTTCTCTACCAGACCTGTTTTAAATGCTGCTCTGGGAGCCAGAAGTGCTTTTTTTCCCATTTAAGGTGTTTTTAGGGATAATTTGGCTGGAGCCTGGTTCGTCTGTTCCTCAAGCTTTCTGTGTTCATAGAATCCCAGATTGGTTTGGGTTGGGAGGGACCTTAATGCCCACCCAGTGCCACCCCTGCCATGGCAGGGACACCTCCTGCTGTCCTCCCACAGCCTGGCCTTGGGCACTGCCAGGGATGGGCACTCTCCAGCCTCTCTGTGCAAAATCCTATGAATGCAGGAGGACAGACCAAGGAAAGCTTTAAACCCATCCATGGGTGCCAAGGCAGAGATTCCCTGTGGAGGTGCTGCTTTCCTTCCCCTGGGCTGGCTCAGGTCGCAGCCTCCTTTGGGGCTTGGCTGCCTTTTAGAGGGATTTTCCTCCCGTGTTTCAGACTGAAGGTGGCACTGTAACATCTTGGATGGTGACAGAGATGGGGCACGTCTTCCCCGGGCTGTGTGTGGGCCCAGCCTTCAGCTGCTGTTCGTACCCGATTTGAGGAGTTGGGGTAGGAAGCATCGTGTGCTCCAGGTCCCACTGTGGTGGCAGAACACACCTCAGATGTTTCACCCGTGCTCTGACTCCCAACAAAATACCTTCAGGAAACTCTTGGATTCCTGCCCCTCGGTAAATGAAAGAAAAAAAAACCAGAAAAATACAATTTTAAAAATTGGCTGTGCCATTTAGTATTTGTGGGTTGTTCCAACACTACAAAACAGTAAAAAAAAAAAAAAAAAAGGAATTTAGGACACTTAAATTATATCCACTGTCATTTTGTGAGTTGCTTCCAGTGCTGCTTGTACAGTGCTTTAAAGATATTTTAAGCACTGTGGTATCAAAAGAATCCTGGACAATTTCATTTATGCAGTTAGTGAATATTCAGACACCTTTAAGAGTGATCTTAAATTTGGATGTTTTCTTGTCTAAAAACAATGTGTGCAGAAAGGCAATTTTGAGGATTCCCACTGTATTGGATATGGCAGAGCTGGATCTGGCCCACAGCATTCACCCTGCACCCTTCACAATCCTGACCCCACATTAAAAGAAATTGTAGCCTTGAAAATCAATGATTCCTTGGTGAATTTTATATTTCTTCACAGACAGAAGCTCATTAAGTTCAAACACATCACGAGGAAAGAAGTCAACAGGTACACTTGGAAACAGAGTTGAGTTTAGGGCACTGAAGGCTGATCAAAAGATGAAAATGTTAAAAAACCAGCAGTGATCTGACCTGAGCAGCCTGGACTAGTGGGAGGTGTCCCAGTGAGATGAGCTTTAAGGCCCCTCCGACCTAAACCACTCTGGGATTCTGTAAAATAAAATCTAATAACTGTTCTGATGGTGCTGCTGTGAGTCTCAATTTCCAGCACTGTCACCCTCCCTCCCATAACCCTGATCTGGGGCTCTTGGTGGCTCTGGCATCTGCACTGGCTTGGCTGAGTCCCGTGCAGGGCCAGGCTGCCCTGGGCTTGCAGCTGCAGGTCCGGGCTGCTGATAGAGGCTGGAATGCCTCCCGCTGTAAACAGGGATAATGTTCCCTTTCATCAGCGAGGGGAGCCTGTGCCTGCTGCCACAGATGATGTCAAACTCGGGGTATCTCAGGAATCTTTGCTGGGAGTCGCTGGAGATGCTCAGGGAATGGGGCTGCAGGGTGGGGTGGGGGAAGCTGAGCCCGTGCACACCCCACTGCTGCCCTGGCCCATCCCTGCCCTGCTGCCCCTGTCCTGGCAGCCTCGTGGGTGCCAGGGGATGGCAAATGGATTTCAGCAGCTTGGCATGGAGCAGCTCCCCTGAGCCACCTCCTTAAAGTCACGTTAATGGCACAGACAGTGCTGCAGGATGTGAGAAAACATCTCAGGGTAGCAGAGGTGATCTGTAGCTCCTGGTGTTGGTGCAGCTCTCCTGGCCACAGCAGGGATGTGTCCGGCTCCACCCCTGCAGAGGGGACCCGGGCAATGGGGCTGCAGGGTTTGTCGGGAAGGATGCTGAGGGTGCCTGGGTGATTCCCAGGAACAAAGGCCCCGGTTCTGCGAGGCTCTGCAGTCAGCAGGAAGATCAGGTGATGTCTGAATAACACCCTGTGTGTGGGCGGTGGGGGGATCCACTTATCGCCTTGGCCAGACGCTGCCATCCCCACCCGAGTGACTCATGTGAACTCCGTGCAACTCCCTGCAGATTAGTTCATTTAAATGTCTTATCTTCTCATCCTGACTTGAGAATTCCTCCTGGAGTTCTGTGCCTTGCCTGCAGTTGCTGTGGCAGCCTGGGCAGCACAGCAGCCCTGCCAGCTCAGCTGTCACCGGGGCCTGGGCAGGGCTCTGCCACAGCCAGCTGTGTGCAGGCACTTAGAATATGTAAAATCTCTCACTCTGCACAGAGAAAACCACACAGGCACCCCGGTTTGTGTGCATTCCTGAGCTGTCTGCAGGCAGCTGCATGGGCTGTCACAGCACAGACTAACATTTGCATGCCCAACTCCTGCATGCCCTGCTCTGCCCCTTGAGCAGTGTGGGTACATCAGGGGTTGTGCATCCAGATGTGCTTATTGAAAAATAAAGGCTGCTCTGGAAAAGTTTTTAGCACAGAGCTTCCTAACAAGCTCCTGCAGTTCCCCCATGTTTTTAATCCGAGCAGGATCTGTGTCATTAACAACCTTTATTACAGAAATGAGGCAGAGGTGTCTGATTGCCCAAGCTCTCATGCCCAGATTGAGGGCACTGAGTTCCAAACCTGGATTGTGTTGTCATTGAAAAGGAACCATTTACAAATAGGATTGATGGCACAGATATCCTTAAAGGAATTTGGAATAGAAATTAAGGCAACAGGTTTCCCTTTGTACCTCAGTTAACCTCTGTGTACAAACCTGGGGATTTTAGTATATTATTGGGCTTTTTCCTTGGTGTCCTGAGCTCTGTGCTGTAGTGGAGAGTGTTTCTGATTCGGGGTTTGAGTGACTGCTGCCAAGGCACAGCCTCCTGGTAAGCAAAGACAAGGTTCCATCAGTGTCAGGCTTTTAAATTGCATCCTTCCAGACGTGCAAGTGTGACTTGAAGCCTTTCCCGGGGAGTTTTCCAGCAAGGACAGTCACTGTACTCTGAAACCCAGCAGGAACCTGGGATTCCCCTGTGGTGATGGCCTTGAGGAGTGGCTGTGTCCCAGGCTCTCCATGAAATCCAGTTCAGATTCAAAGACTGGCTTTGCACTGCAGCACCCACAGAGCAGCCCGTGAGACATCCAACCCAAAGAATTCCAAAAGGCCCTTAATGATTCCAGCACTGGTGAAAGACATATGTATGTGAAATTACAGCCTGAGAAAGTGTTGGAAACTTAGTTGTGTTCATCTGTCATTTGTGCCTGGAAATCCTGTACTTCAGGCAGAGTGAAATAGGAGAGATTTGTCATATCAATATTGAGCAAACCAGCTGCAGACACAGGAGTGAGCAGCCCGTGCAAATGACTCGGTTACAGATGAGGAAATTGGGGTTTTGGGGCTACGTGATACTGGTGCAAGCTGGGAGAGGAGGAGGAGGAGGACAAGGAGGTCAGGATGTGACCTGGAGCTGACAGTGCTTGGTGGTGACTTCCCATCAAGCTGCATCTTGAGATAGCTGGCTGGAGTTAGCCAATATAATTACAGGGTTAAACAAGGAATCACTGCGGAGGCTTGGAAGAGTCCAGAGTGTTTGGCAGCAGGCCCTGGGCTGCTGGAAACACTGTGTCAGAGGCACGGGCTGAGCTTTGTGCTCACAGTGGGCAGGAACTTGTTCCACCCTTGGTGCAAACCGGGAGCTGAAAGGAATGGTCACCCTCATCTGCCCAGCTCTGGCACAGGGTGCCCAGAGCAGCTGCGGCTGCCCCATCCCTGGCAGTGCCCAAGGGCAGCTTGGACAGGGTTTGGAGCACTCTGGGACAGAGGAAGGTGTCCCTGCCCAAGGCACTGTTTGAACTTTAAGATCCCTTCCAACCCAACCCATTCTGGGATCCTCTGGAGTGTCTGAGCTGGCTGCCCCATGGAGGGCTGCAGGAACCCCTCCTGCTGCTGGCAGTGATCCCACATGGCCCAGTGCCTGCTTTGCCCTGATAAACCACCTGGTATCCATGCTGGGAATCTCGGGTTGTCATCCCAGCTGACCAGGCAAAGGTTTCCCTTGGGCTGAGTGTGTGTGTGAGAAAAACCTGGGTGGATGAAAGCAGAAGGAAGGGCTTCGGGCCAGCTCTGGGGAATGGGATGTTTGCATAACGTGCTGGGTTTGGGTGGATCCCAAACAGCTGCCAGGGTGGGTGCCGTGTCCTGCTGCTGGAGCAGCGCCAGCACCCTGGGAGAGGGGGAAGGTTCCTGCCTGGAAACCGTGGGGTGACGCACTGGGAGCACAAACCACGGGGACCAGAAAGCCCCGTGGGGCCGAGCGTGCCCAGGAGGTGGCCCAGGGCTGGGGCGAGGCCGGCCCTGAGTCATGGCCATGACCTCGGAGGGACGCTTGTGCAAGAGGACGTGGGTGACAGCAGCCACTGCCACCAGCTGTGGTGCTCAGCCTCCGCTGGGGAATGGCCTGTCCTGCCCAGCTCTGGAGGTGTAACGTGCCCTACTTCACTGGGGAACCAAACAGCCCGGGGGAGGCTGGTGTGGAGAGGTGGCCTTGTCCTTTTGGCAGGCAGGACGTGGCCTTAGGATTCCTGTCCCCGCAGCTCATCGGGCTGGGCTGGGCTCCCGTGAGTCACCCTCAGCAGAGCTGTGTGGGGGTGTAGGGCCATGGTCACCTCCACCTTTGGGAACGGTGTCTGCGCTCCAGGTTCCCGGCTCTGTGCCAGCCCATGTGCCACTTGGGTGTTGAACAGAGAAAAGGAGGTTACTGCACCCTAAACCTGGTGTCATCAGCCTCCCGTGGAACAACACGGGGCATGTGAGGAGTTGAGAATGTCCTGACTGTGGACAGGGGACACCATGAAGTTCTGGTTTTTACAGAGGGGAGAAGTGCAGCTCGGTGTGGAAGAAGTGATGGTCAGCTCTTTGCAGCAGAGAGAGAACCTGATGTGGGGATTTTTCCAGGAAGCTCGAGAAAGGCCCAAGAGGAGTCCCATCTCACCACAAACATGAGTTTTCAGAGTGCTTCACAGAGCACTTTTGTAGCTGTGGGTCCGATTTTTAACTTCCCTTGACAGAAACTGAAATTTGCTTCTGCTGCCTTTCCCTGCTTGCGTTCAACAGCTGGACGTGGCACTCGGTGCTCTGGGCTGGGTGACAAGGTGGGGATGGGGCACAGCTTGGACTTGGTGATCTTGGGGATTTCTTCCAAGCAAAATAATTCTGTGGTTCTGTACATGATGCTGCTGGGCAGCCCTTTGGTGGCAGCTGTAGGGATTTATTTTGGGGAGGGCTGAATTTGCCCTTCAGCAAATTAACAATAACTCAGTAACTCTCAGGCACAGGGGTGGCTGCAGACACAGAGACCCCAGAGAGGAGCGGTGAGTCCCTGGGGTGAGGAGAGCCCCACTCCCTGCCGTGAGCTGCCATCCCTTGCCCAGGAGGAGCAGAGCTGGTGCCTCTCCTGGCACAGCTGGTGCTGAGGTCACGTCAGCCTTTCTCAGAACCAACTGTTGGGCAGAAGCCGGGAGGAGCAGGCGCTTCTCAGAATGAATCGCGCTTCCTCTCCTCGCCGTTCCAGGCGGGGATGGTCAGCACCGTCACCCCCGAGAGTCGCTGGGACTTGCCTTTCATCAGGGACTTTTCCCACTTTACCTAGAAAAGAGCTGCAACCCGAAACCCAGCCCCTGCGGTCAGCCAGCTTCCGGCAGCGGCTGCACTCCGGCTGCTGCAGCACAGGAGGCTGTGCCCCTGCTGGACTGGGAGCTGAGGGCACCCCGGGATCCTGGGAACAGAGAGCTGAGTGCACCCCAGGATCCTGGGAACAGGGAGCTGAGTGCACCCCAGGATCCTGGGAATAGGGAGCTGAGTGCACCCAGGATCCTGGGAACAGGGAGCTGAGTGCACCCCAGGATCCTGGGAATGGGGAGCTGAGTGCACCCCAGGATCCTGGGAAGAGGAGCTGAGTGTACCCCAGATTCCCGGGCAGAGGGTGCAAAGGGCATTGGTCTGTGGGTGCTGCACAGGAGCACAGGCAGCCTCCCCTCTCCAGGCTCACTCAGTGCCTCTAAAACTCCCCCAAGCCCCAAGAGGAATGCGAGGCCGTATGTTTAAAGGCAGCCCAGGGCTGAGCTGAAGTTCAGCAGAAACTGGATCATGGAGATATAAATCTTTTATTGACCCCTGAGTGGCAGTGCTGGGAGCCAGGCTGGCCCAGCAGGATCACCATCCCCTGACCTTTCAGCATTCCTGCTCCGTTCCGTTGGTGCTGGCTCTGCTGAAATATTTATTTATTTGAAAGAAAACACCCCCACACTCGCAGCAGGGACAGGGACGGGCTGTGTGTCAGCAGCTTGGTCACATCCAGCTCCTCTCTGCGGGGCTGGGGGAGGCTGAAGAGCAGGCTCAAGGTTTCCAGTGAAATCCAGGATGAGGAGTGAGTGCAGAAGGCAGAGCTGTGTCCTGCCTTGCTGGCAGCTTCCCTCAGTCCTCTCTGGAGAGTCCCAGCACCAGCCTGGGCCAGGGAGCATTACCTGGTGCCTGCATTACCTGCATCCATCTGCTCCTCTCTCCCTGTGCTCCTGTTTGGGGGGACACCCCCTTGTTTCTCGATGGGTGGCAGCTGGACATGTGCAGATAAATTCTGGGTTTGGGTGGTGCTGACCAGTGGGAGGGGAGGCAGATCAGTGCAGTCTGGGCAGGGGGGGCCCTGGGATGTTCAGGTCCTTCCCTGAGGCTGCCCCTGCACAGGAATTTCCAGGTGCCTGTTAACCCTTTCCTGCTCAGCAGGGCATTGCTGGTTCCAGCAATGTGAGCCCTGTCCCCCAGCTCAGAGACACCCCAGAGGGCTGTGTCTCCTTGTCCTCAGCCTTCCCCTTCCTCAGCCCAGGGAGTTCACTTGAAGCGTGGTTTGGTTTTAATCTTTCAACCTTGGCGTGAGAACTAGAGGTGCTTTGTTGGTTTTTTTCAAATCAAAGCCAGAATTTTCTGACTTTTGAGGGCTGGGGCTTTCAGAAACCCAGCGAGTATGGAAGCTCTGAGGAGGCTGCAGAAGCTGTGGGTGCTGTTTAATTTCACCTTCTGGGCCTGGAACGATCAAGTCACAGCCTCTGCAGCAGCTGCAGCGTTGGCTTAAATTGCAGAGTAATGTTGGAAAGTGCTTGGGGTATTTGTTATGAAACACTGCAGGTAGGGAAAGTTGGTGCTTCCCTCATCCCTTTCATCCTTCTCAAGGATGGGGCCTGGGAACGCTCTGGGGATGGCCTTAGAAATGTTTTTGGGAGCAAGGAAAGTATTTCTGGAGCAGGAAAGGGGCAGGCAGGAGCTTCAGGGCCCTTGTGTCTGCCTAGAAACCTCAGGACATGGGCCTGAGGGTTCAGGCAAACCTGCAAATATAAATTGTATTTTAGTCTAATTTTCCTCATCCTCTGTCCTTGTTCCTTCCCTGGGGGAACAGGGGGAAGTGTAGTTGGTGTCATTGGTTTTCCTGGGGTGGGAGATGCTGGAGCACAAATGTTGAGCTGCCCCCTCCTCCCTAATGAGGCTTTTACTACAGCTGGAAGAACACAGTGCAGTGTTGCCTGTTCCTACTATTAAACCTTAATTGTGGGACTGGCGTTTCCTAAAGTCCAAAATATTTTGGCACTTGTCTTGGTAAAGGCATATTTTTTTTGTACATAGATTTTATTTTTTTTTTCCCTTTTATTAGCAGAAACCATCTGCCCTGTAAACAGAGATCAGGAGCAAACAGCCTTCCTGGCAGTTCTGCATCACGTGGGAATGCTGTGGTGCCTGCATGGGAAAGGGCCTGCTTTCTGCCTTCTCATCCTGGCAAAAGGAAACTCCAGGCAGAGCAGAAGCAGCTAATTTAAGCTGATGAGTCTTGGCATCGCCTCTGAATTGCAGAGAGGATGTGACTGGAGCTCTCTGTAGAGGTGCACAGCCCTGATTAAGTGGGATGGATGCTCCTGGGAGTGAGGGGGAGCGTGGAGGGGAAGCAGGTTGGAGCTGGAGATTTAGGCAGGGAATGACAAAAAGCCAGGAGTTTGCAGCACTGCAAAAACAAGCTGAGAGCCCAGAGAAGGGCCTGGCCAGCACAGTGGGGTGAGCTTTGGTCACTGTTAATCAGCAGTGTTGATTGATTTTTGATTAGCAGCATCCCTTGGTGTTAATGCAGTCGCCCTTCCCCGTGCCTGGTGTGTTTAAACCTCCCCAGCTGTGTCACCTGTGGGAGCACACACACCCTTATCTCAGCCAGCCCGAGTTCAGCTTCCATTTCAGAGCATATCTCCAGCGTGGGCGGAGAACCAGACTGGATGGGAAACCAGTTTGATGTTGAACTGTAAGGTGTCAGGACGTGGGGTGCACCCCTCCTCCTCCTCTTTTGTGGCTTTCTGTTCCGCTCCTGCCTTTATTTTTAACATCTCTGGCGTGTACACGGGTGCCTGTGTGACTCTGTGCAGTCTCTCTCCTCAGACTGAGAGTGTGTCCAGTGACATTCCTGACTGCAGCTTAAACATGGAACGTTCGAGAATTTGTATGGCTGAAGGAAAACTCTCCAGGCAGTGCATTGTAATGTACCCATCCCTCATTCTAGCCTGACCCAGACAGTCAAAATACGATTTTCATTAAAAAGGAAGTATTTCAGCTATGGAAGAATTTCCAGGTAGAACTTGGTTTCTTTTATCAGAGAGCACAGCCAAGCTTTGCTTGACCAAAAAAGCAGAAAACCTTCCTCAAACACAGATTAAAAGATTGTAAGATGGCAGTGGATTTCTAGCACTGGGAAATGCTTGTCCAGAAGTGAAATCTGGGCTGGTTTCATGTCCAGTGTTTGTGCATTTATCCTGAGGTGTACGTGAGGGAGCAGGGGCTGGGGCAGTGAGTAGCTGGGGAGGAAACGCCAGCACTGAGCAGCCCCAACTCCCAGCCCCGGTGCCTCAGGCTGGCACTTTGCAAACTTTCCAGTGAGATGCAAATGCAGATAACTGCAGATAATACAGAGCTGCTGCATCTGAGGAATGTCCCGTGGCTCTAGAGCTCTGTGCTGTGCTCTCGGGGCAGGTTTTCACGTGGCAGACGTGGCTAATGGTGCCCTGGTGTGTGATCCTCAGGAGAGAAACCTGGACTGGTTCCCCCGGAGTAGGGCCATGTCACTGGTCAGCAGCGACTCGGAGGGAGAGCAGAACGAGCTGAGGAACCTGCAGGAGAAGTTGGAGTCCACCATGAAGCTCGTGACCAACCTCTCTGGGCAGCTCTCCGAGCTCAAGGATCAGGTAAGGGGCGGCCACACACCGCGATGGGCAGTGCAGAGCTGGGGCTCTGCAGCTCCACGGCTTCTCCAAACCCCAGGGCAGCTTTCCCAGAGCAACTCGTGCTTGGGAAACAAGTGAGCAAACCAGCTGTCCCTCCTGAGCCCCATGCTCCAGCCTGCTGCTGACCCAGCTGGCGAGTTCCAAAGTGGCCACATCAGAAAGGGACAACTTGTGTTAAAAAAGTCACCAGAGTTAATTTAAATGAGTCCTGGCTGCTGCAGGGAGCCTGTGTGTGTTGTTGTTGTTGTTGTTTGGGGTTTTAACCCGAAGAGCTGAGCACGGTGCTGTCAGCCAGAGGGTGTGACACTGACACAACTGTGTCACTGTGGGCACCTCAAAACCCACCGAGAAACTGGAGGAGCGCTCGAGTGGTTACTGGTGGTGCTGGTCCCTCCGTGCTGCGGCTGTGCTGCTGTGCAGATGTGATTTGGCTGCTGCCACCCTCAGCCTGCAGCACAACATCCCAGGAGAGGCTCTCACTGCACCGAGCGCCGCCGCTGCAGAACCTGCGAGTGCTGCACAGAGCTCGCCGTGTTTTTCTGGTGCAGGAGCTTCTCTGCAGCAAGAGCTGCTTGGCTTCTGCCTTGGCTGGGCTCGAGGGCATCAAGGGGGTGGTGCCCAGCCCCAGTGATGGCTCTGGGAAAGGCAGAGGCAGCAGGGCTTTAGCCAGAGGTGTCCATGGGGATTCCAGCCTGACTGGAGGGAACAGGGAAAGCAGTGCTGCCTGTGCTGGCAGGAGCTGTTTGTGGTGCCTGCTTATCTCTGTGCATTAATAACCTGAGCCAGATGGTTCAATTAGAGAATTTATGTTGGTATTGGCACTGGGTAGGATTAATTGCTGACTTGCACCCAGGTGGTGGATGGAGCTGCCCGGGGCAGGAGTGGCCCAGCAGCTCTGGGGCAGTCCCTCTCCCAGCACCAGTGCCATCCCTGCTGCCCCTCTCTGCTGGGCTGGCTGGGTGTCCCCATGGACCACTCTCTGTCAGGGGGCCCTGGCAGCCAGCTCTGCCTGAGATCCAGCTCCAGCCTTCTGCTCACGCTCTGCTCTTGGGCCGGAGCTGGGCCCTATCCCCAGCACCCTGGGGATTCCTGTGGGGGACTGGGAGCTGGCAACCTCGCTGCCCCAGGCTGTAATTAGTTCCCAGGCACGGTGCCACAGAGCCCCTTGCTCCAGTTGGTCTGAGCATGGAGGGCAGAGGCAGTTGCTCTTTTGTCTGGGCTTTAATTCTTGCCGGGCAGTGGTTTGGCTGTTTTGCCTGGAAACAATTATCCTGCTCCCTGTGTCTCGTGTCTCCCTGCTGAAGGCTCTGACTCCAAGTGCTCTGCAGGCACAGGAGCCTTCCCTCACCACACGTTTCTGTCTGAAGCTCGCAGCCCTCTTGGCTGACCAAGCACGGAAACCTCTGCTCGCTCTTTGTGAAAATAAGAATGAAGGGTTTAGCTTTTAGAGAGCTATTTGACTGTAAAAGCAAGAGAGGAAACCAGCTTCATTAATGTGGTGATAGCTTTTAGGAATTCCCCTAAGTACCATTATTGAGAGCCCTGCTGAAGATGCAGGATGCTCCAATTAGGTGACAAAGCCAGTATATCCCTCCTCCTGATCAGGAACTGTCTCCAGGAAAGGAACTAACTCAGGGAATTTTTATTTGTATTTATTTTCTTGTAATTAAATAAAGGGAAAACCTCTCATTCATTTGCTCTTCAAGCTCCTTAGGTTTCTGGAGACTCTAATTATTAGAGGCCGAGTTCCAGCCCGCCTGCTTCCCCAAAGTGCACCAAGAGCCATTAAAATCCTGATCACTTTAATTCTGTGCGAAAAGATTACACCATAATTGTCTGCAGCAGCAGGGGATTAGATGTAATCACCCAGAAATCCTTCCCAGCGCCTCCCCCGGTGTCACTGAGTGTGAGCAGCTCTGCTGGGGCTGGGCCCTGCCCGGGGACAGCCCCCCTGAGCTCCAGGTGTGACTCGGGGTGACTGAGCTGCAGCAGCCCCAGGGCAGGTGCCCTGTCCAGCAGGATCCTGCTCCTGTCCCTTCCTGGAGGTGCCTCCAGCTCACTGTAACCTTTGGAGCCAGGCAGCCTCTGTCAGCCCCAGGTGTGTTGGGGAGCCCAGCCTGGCTCAGCTGATCCCCTTGGGCAGTGGTTTAGGTCCTGTCAGCACAATTCCAGGGCCTGGCAGCTCCTGGGGATTCGCTGTGCGTGGCTTTTATGGCCTGTTGGCCCAGGTGTGCTGTCACTGGAATGCAGGAGATTGACTCTCCAGTAAATGTGGTGGCAGTAAGATGCTCCCTCCTGCAGCCCTGGCCCTCCACACAGGCATTAGGCATCGTGCAGGATTAATAATGTTCTGCATCGACACTAAAATTGCATTTCTCCCTCTTATTTATGGTTGGTTGCTTTATTCTTCCCTTTTTTAAAACCTGCACCAGGGTGCACCATCCCTTTTCTACACAGCCTGAAAAATGTCTCCTACAGTCCTTTTTCATTTTTCCTCTTTCTTTCCATTCTTATTCCACTCATCCACTGAATCAGTTTATTGGCAGTGTCAAACTGGGACTCTCATTTTGCTCAGTGAAGATAATTAATGTAAAGGGGCATTTTTAAGCCAAGTCCTTGTGGCCCCTCTGCATTTCCACTTGTATTTATCTTAGAAGCAGTTTACCATTCAGGTTCAGCAGGGACTGGGTTGTCTGTGTGTTCAGAGAGCTCTGGGAAGACCCCTCTCCTCCTGCTCCCATTCCCTGTGAAGCATTAGGAGTTTTTTGTGGAAGGATTCCAGCAGCTGTGCAGAGGAGCGGGAGCTGTGCCCTGGCCTCGGGAGGCTGTGGTCAGCCCTGGGGAAAGGGAAAACAGCAGCTCTGCCTCCCCTTGGGCCAGGCAGTGAGCAAGGTGCTGGGCTGAGGTCCAGCTCAATTATGGTTGAAGGAGGAATGATGGTGTTTGAGCCCTTTTGCTGGTGGTTAAAGGAGTTAAAGGAGTGCCACGGGGTGAGCTGTGGGGTGTGCAGCGCGTCCGGCCCGCGGGGTGCGGAGGAGCCTCATGGAGGCTGTCCAGCTCTGCCTGTTTGGAGCAATCCCATTCTCCATCGAGCTCCAGACCCAAGGTCAGCCACTGGCTGACCACCAGGATCCCCTGCAGCAGCTGGGAAACCCCATCAGTGCTGGAACTGGGGTTTTAAACAGATGCTCTCAAGTGGTGACCATGGCAGTGGGGCTGGGCTGACTGTTGGATTTGATCTTGGAGGTCTTTTCCAACTTCAATGATTCCGTGATCCCAGGTGTGTTATAAATGAGCTAAACACATACACACCACCTCCCTGCTCCTGGGGTTGCTGCCACAAGCAATGACATTGGCTGGATTTGCCACTGAACAGCAAAAACCAGAGAGGTTGAAAGGTGGCTGTAGCTGTCAGGAGCAGCAGGAGCAGGATGGGAGTGTGGATCACATGCCATGGTGTGCTGAGCCCTGAGGGTGTGGGGGCTCTTGGGGGAGCCCAGGATGGTGCAGGGATGAGGGGCTGTCCTGGTGTTCCCTGTGAGCCATCCCATGTATCAGCCCCCCGCAGCCACGATGTGGCCAGAGCTGTGGGATCCAGCTGTGGGATCCAGCTGTGGGATCCAGCTGTTCACTCCTGAGACCCTGCCCAGCCAGAGTCATTCCTTACATGGCTTATGTAACTTGTCAGAGAGCTCCCAAAGTTCTAACAAACCAGAGTGGAGCTGTTGGACTGTGGCCATTTCTCAATATCAGCAGTAACAGTGTGATCCATTTTCCACAGTTGGCCGATCAGGAGAGCGTTATTTAATTCCTGGGAAGCAGATGGGGAATGCTGGAGTTTGGGGTGTGTGGCAGCGAGGTGGTTAAGTCCTGCCTTGGCAGGTGGCGAGGGCTGTTGGCTCACTCCGGATGGGAGCGGGGAGTGCTCAGTCTTTTCCAGCAAAGGCGAGGGTATTCCCAGCCTGACTGCAGGGCTCGCCCCTTTTCCGCCCCCTCCGTCTCGTCTGCTGGACGGGTTACAAAGGATTCCTGACAGGGGAGGTTTCCGCGGGCGGCTCCCGCCCCGATTCCCGCTGCCCGCCGGGCACTGCCGGGCTGTCCTGGCACAGCAGGGCCCGGGCACACAGACGGGCCCAGGGCTGGGGCTGCGGGCACCCCCTGCCCCGGGAGCAGTGGCTGGGAGCAAACGCCAAGCACACCAGGCCCTGGGGCGAGCTGACGCACAGGAAGCACCGAGGCCTAATGAGCAAACTTGTTAATTTTCCAGATGACGGAGCAGAGGAAGCAGAAGCAGCGCATCGGTCTCCTTGGACACCCCCCGCCCATGAATGTGAACCTGCAGCAGCAGCCAGCCTGAGCTGGGAGGGTCACGGCCCCTCCGGGACACCCCGAACCGTGCCCGGCCCGGAGGCTGCTCCCTGCACCTTCTGTGCATCCTGTAAATACCCTGGTTTTATACTTAGATGTATATGACTGCTACTCGATCCAGTTTGGGGGCGTGTGGATTGTGGTTAGAACTGTTGGCACGGGACGGAGGTTAAACTTTGTGCCAAAACTATCAAAATTGCCTTTTCCTTGGAAGGACTAAAGAGAGCACCTGAATTGCACTTGAAAAGATTATTTGACTATGTGACATGTATTTTGTATTTAAAAAAAAATAAAAAGAATAGAATAGCTAGTATTTATGTTTTTATACAATTGTGCAATATGAATTATGCAATCACAATATATTTGGAACTCCTGAATGTCCTAAAGGGAGTGCACATCTTTGGATCTGGTGTGTTAGTACAATGTAATAAATGGTATAAAATTACAGATGTAAATGAGGCTGCTGCAAAATTGTGTAACTGGTGATTTTTTCATACCCTTGGACATTTTTGTACCATGTGTGTAAATATCTTGCAATGCCATATTTGTTGCCTCTTCCTCCCAGGGATGACGCTGGGACTCTGTGAGCTGTTCAATTGGTATCGATTAAAGCAAAACATTATTTTGAAGCTTCCGAGTGAGGAAAGCAGGAGGTATTTTTCAAGAGATTTCTTTAGAGTACTGAGGCTAGAAGAGCTCAGACACCGGGTTTTTTAACTGCTAAGATTTCTTAAAGGGAACTTTTTATGCAAAATGAAGTTTGGAATGAGGATGCACTGCTGGCGAGTCGGTGCAGTCTCCCCGGACCGAGCTGAGGCTGTCCAGGCTTTGCATTCTCAGTGTGTAGGATCCTCTCCTTCTATTTTTTCATTAGAGACCTACGTGCCTGCTAAAGCTTTAGCAAACAGGCGCTGCCCCGACTGAAACGTGTCCTGTAGCTGAGCACTGATGTGTGTAATGCTTGTGTGAGAGCCACTGGTTTGAGGCTGCTCTGTCCCACCCCTTCCTCTCCCTGTCCCCTTTCATTCGGTCACTTTCTTTGGTTTCTGATTCTCCAGAGTGTGAAAGGAAAGGAAACTCGTCGGGTTGTTGTTTGGTTGGTTTTTTTTTCCTCCAATCCGCTGCATAGTTTTATACATGGACCTCATTTTACAGAAGCTGACTTCTCTGCAATACTGTCTACAAAAGAAAAAAAAAAA
>VYXF01003297.1:86132-102471 GCA_013397295.1 Polioptila caerulea
GCGCTCGTCCCTCACGGACCGTGCCGGAGCTAACGGGCCCCTCACGGACCGTGCTGGGGGGAATGCGCCCTCACAGCCGGCCTGGCCCAGGGGCAATCGCACCGCGCTCGTCCCTCACGGACCGTGCCGGGGCGATCGGGCCCCTCACAGCCGGCCTGGCCCAGGGGCAATCATAGCACTCGTCCCTCACGGACCGCGCCGGGGCGAACGGGCCCCTCACGGACTGTACCGGGGCGAACGGGCCCCTCACAGCCGGCCCGGCCCCGGGGAGCCGCACACCGCTCACCCGTCACCTCATCCCCCCTGAGCTTCCCACAGAAATGGTGTGAATTCCGCTCCCCAGGGACACAGAGGATGTCCTGGCCAGGCAGCGATCCTGCTGATGGAAGAGCGTGGGAAACGGTGTAAAATGAATGTGACATTTCCTTCTTCGCACCTACGCGTGTGTGTGTGAGCATCCTCAGCGCTGCCTCGCTGCGTGTGCTGCGCACAAGGGTCACTCACTGTCCTTTCCAAATTCATGGAATCCTAGAATGATCCAGCTTCTCTGTAGCCCCCTCCAGATTCAGGAAGGTTGCTGTGGGGTCTCTGTGCAATCTCTAAACTGCCTCCATAAGTCATTGGTGACTATCCCTCACCCACCTGTGGTACCTCAATGTCCTCCTGCCACTCGTACCCACCTGGATCTGCTTTTTACTACACAAAAGTGGCTCCTGCGTCTATTTTGCCACACATAAATGTCTCCGTGGTCATTATTGTCCCCACGTGTACCACAGCTGGCACAGTGAAGCCCCAAATGATTAAAGCACAGACATGAAACATTCCTCAAAGGCCAATTCTGTGGCTGCCAAATCTGGGACTGAAAAGAGATGCCTGTGCAAAATTAATTTGGCTTATCTCTGGGCATGGATTAGAAGCCTTATTAGATATTCATCTCCTGCTTTTTGCACGGAGCCCTGTCTAGCCAGTGAGAAGAGCAGAGGGTGTTTCTTAACGAGCAAGGACTCGGTGTTCTGCTTTACCTTTGTAACTCGGGGTGTTGCCTGTGGCTGAGACCCACACACCCCAAGCCAGCTCTGAGGCACTCAGCCATGCTCTCACAGCCTTTTTGCACAGGGCCAGAAGGTTCCATGGACACTGGCAGATGGTGGAAGTGCAAGTTAGAAGATTTACGATCTGGTTGAAGCCCTGAAAGGGAACTGCCAGACATTAGGCTTGGGCCCATCAGGACTCTGTCCTTCAGCCTGTTCCTCTGCCTTCCCCTCTCACGTCTGCTTCTGCTTACATCCTTGCCTGGCCCCAGTCTCCATTCCAGCCCTGAAGCTCTCTACCAGTTTCTGAAAAAAATTGGTGCCCGAGTAGGGCAGCTTCCACCCCCAAAGATCCCCAGGAAAACAAGGAAGTTAAATATCCCATCTTCAGTCTAAGAACTCAGAGCACCTGCAGTCGCAGAGGAGAGCCCACTGGGCCTCACATGGATGATATCCTCGGGGAATTCAGCTGGGAGCATCTATCAAACCTCTGCTGAGAAGTGCAACAAGTGCAGCTTCTCAGAAGCTTATCAGTTATTAGCTTAATCAGGTCAATGACCTCATCATTAAGATGGCAGAATTCACCCTTCACTGCCAGGTTTTGGGTGCAAGCCCAAGGCATGTCGACATCAGACCTTTCCACAAAAAAACAATTTAAGAATTATTTTAGCATGAATAAAATATCCCTGCCCCCCTGCTTCCTTGGCAGAGAGAGAGACAGTGAACCTTTTCACAGTTGTAATCAACTAAAGACAGGGGGTTTACGGTGGAGAGTGTTGGACAACCTTTGTGATCAGTGTACTGCTCTCGTCTGGAATATTCATGGAACAAACAAGAACAGGGCGGCGCGCTGAGGATGTGTGTGGGTTATTAAGATAAATGTCTGGAAGGAAAGTTCAATCACGGTGCTTTCTGCAGCCTAGGAAGTGTTCGTGCCGGGCACCTTGCGGGCAATGACGGGTGGTGTGACAGTGAGGAGAGGCCAGAGTCCACTGGGGACACCACGTCTGCCAGGGAGGCAGCGCTGCCCTGACCTCTGCCCGCGGCCGTGCGCTCGCCGGGCACGTCCCTGCTGCTGCACCGGGCACTCCGAACAGAGAACTGTGGGGCTGAAGTTTGGTGGGACACGTAGAGAGAGAGGCAGCTGTCCCAGCTGGAAAAGGAGCAACGTGACAGTCTTTGAGCACGGAAATCTGCGTGCCTGTCAATGATTTATGTGCTGGGGGTGGCTGTGCGTTGTGACTCCCCTCACCTGGGCAGGGACCTGAGCCCCAGGCTCGCCACAAGGTCCATCAAGCAGGTCTGCAAATACGTTAGAGTCAGAGTGGGATGGAGGAAATAAATCTTTATACAACCAGCTGTTTTCATATACCAAGATACAGCCACCTCTTCTGTGTCCTCAGCAATGATAAATGTGCTTGTTTGGGTAAAGTTGTGCCCTTCAAAAATCTGTCTTGTGGTGACTATTATGAGTTTGATTAAAAATCTCATGCTCTTTCTGACAAACATGGCCAGCATAACAAAATAAATGTGACAGACAATTGGCTTGCTAATAAGTGCAATTAAGCAGTATGGGGGCTTGGTTTTATCACAGTTTATTGGGAAAGCCACAGAATTTTTTATGCAGCTGGTTTCACGGAAATTAAATCATTGATAGTTTTGTACGGGAATGCCATGGAAATCCTTTTGTTTCCTGGCTCAGAAGACACGCACCATTTTTCAGAGTGAAGGAATTCATTTGGCTTCTCTTTGTTACTCACAATTACTTTCAGAACCCCTCACCCAGGGACCTCTGTGGGGTGGTCTCACTTGAAGAGCCTCACCACTGGGTCAGATAAAGTTTACATCAAAGCAGGTCAAAATACAGCTGTTTGTTAATAATGCAGTGAGGGATCAGGCAGGATCCAAGAAAAATTATCCATCTTGTTTGACCTGCAGAGTCTGAAAATGCTTTATCCCCATGCTGGCATTGTCCCCAGTGCCATGGGAAAATTGTAGGAGGTGTTATAATTCCAAAGAGAGGTTTTATTTTATTTCTGTGTGTCTGGTGGGCTCCTCATCAGGAATAGGGATTGAGCCTGGACCTGAGCCCCATCCAGCCACCTTCAGAGCACTTTGTGTTGATGAACTTTTACAGGGACTCCAGCATGCCATTTTTAGGGCAGGTTTTCCATTAAAAGGAAATAGTTATTGGAAATACAGCATATGTACATTAATTCTGAAGAGATGGGGAACCTTTAGGGTGCCATATAAGTTGAAAAATAGAAGTAACTGGTGAAATAAAGCATAGACCATCACTCTAAAAAACTATTCTGTGATTTGTGAGTGAACCCAGGCAAGGGCAAAAAGCAAGAAATCAGGATGGTTTGCAGGTCATGGATTCATCAGAGGGCACAGCACAGAGACAGCTGTTAGCACAACACTGCTGCTGGAATGATCAGATCAATAATGACCTGGGAGGAAAAGGGAAAGGAGAGGGAGACAACCTTCCCATGAAAGCGAGCACAAACAGCAGGAGAGAGGAGCACACAGCTGGTTGGGCTGGGGCTGGGTTGTTTTTCAGGAAAAGAAAACTTCATCTACTGAGAATCATAAAGGGTTGCAAAATCAAAGAGCCAAAGACTGGAAGGGTTTTGGTAAACATTAACAAATAAAGATCTGCATGCTTTGAAAGACTAAATTAAAGGCAGTGAGAGCCTTTGTAGCGATTTGAATGGCTGGGGGTCAGTTCTTAGAGAGGATACACAGGGCTCACGGCCGAGGGGTGTCTGGGTGGGAGCTGGGATCCTTCCTTAGGGCATCAGTGGCAGCTCTGAGGAAAGGGCTGTGCCAGCAGCACGTCTGTGCAGGAGATGCCTTGGAGTGAGTCTTCCTGCGAGGGAGAACATGGGAGCAAAAAGAGGCTGGAGAGGAGTCAGGAGCTCAGACAGGGTTGTGAGGCAGACATGGATGGAGGGGCCCATTCACAAAGGCTGGCGAAAGCATCTCCCACCTCTATAAATGAAGAATTGTCAGTTCCAGTTTTGAACTTTGCCCTCCCTTGATGATTTGGCATTTGCACGGTGGCTGTTGCTGCTTGTCTTCACCTCAGCAGTTATCTACCAGCAGGGTCTGATTATCTCGGGGCAGCGCTCCGTGCCTGTGACATCCCTTAATTAAACTATGACAGTTGCTAACTATGGAAAAGAAAAATACTGGAGGGAAAAAACCCTCACTGCATTCTCATTAGACCACAGTATTTGAGAGACTTTGGGTGCCACACAGGAGAGCAGTACAAAGGATATTTTTAATGAGCTTCAGTAAAGGTGCCCTTGATTTTGGTTTGTCTCTAATTGTGTGAGCTTTGATCTTGATTCCTTCAAGAGATATTTTACTGTGCACTTAGATAGCACTGAGAGACCTGAACGGTTTTTCTTTGTCCAGTTCTTAAGAGAGGAAAAAAGTTTTCACTGGAAAATGGTTCCAGGGAAAGTTTCACCAGGGAAAGCATCATCTTCAGGATCTGTCCCTATAATTGTCTCCAAACAGGTTTTGCAGAAGGAAATGTGCTCAGGTGATATGGAACACATGCATTGGGACAGGCGAAGTCAAATGCTGACTCCAGGGATGTGTTTCATGCTTGGCCATCATGTGCAGGGGGAGGAAAGCTTTAGAAAGGCAGGAAAGCAGCTGAGGAATATTGCAAGGCCGTGTAGCTGCACAAACCCAGCTCGTGGCCTGGGACTTCTTGGCCCACTCACTCTCCCTCACATTATGGCTCCAGTGAAGACTGGAAGCCTCGTGGGAAGGAATTTCTGCATTTATCACTTGGAGCAAGTGCCTGGCCTCCCTGGGAAGACTGCTGAAATCTCTTTTCTAATATGAATCATTTAGGGTTTTGCTTATTAGTAAAGCAAGAAACAAGATGCAAACTTGAGGTAATTGTAAAGCTGTTTTTAAATTAATCTTGGCATTTTGCTGCTTGACAAATTCAAAGACTCTGAAATCATTGCACAGCTGTAACAAATGAAGTTTTTATTCAGGAAAGATCAAATCTTGAGGTTTTTGTATTTCCAGCCACGGCTTTGCAGCTAAGGCTGTCAGGAATTACAGCTTTCTAGAACTAGACTGAGCTCACTGAGGGAAGAGCCTTCACTTCAGAGGGAGCTCAGGCTGCCTCAAATTAATACTCAGTGGAGCCTCAGAGTTGAGGTTTAGGGATAGCTGGCATAAAGGCAATGCTGGAGAATATCTGTGGTGTGAGAACAGCTGCACTCAGGCTGTGAACCCTCCTCTTCCCAGCAAGAGCCCAGGATAAAACCTGCTGAGACATCCTTGGTACCCTGCCACGAGCTCCCTTCTTCGGTGCCTTTTCATCTCGCCCCTCGCATGAATATTAACAGCAGTTGTTTCCCTCTGGAGAGCTGCAATGCTAAAACCCAGCCGGCGATGCCTCCTCAGTCGTGGCAGCGCGGGCTCAGCCTCTGAGCTCGGCTTTGCGGAGAGGAGCTCGCTCAGACCCCGACAGCCGCTGTTGTGCAGCGGAGCCATGGACACGCAGGACACTCAAGCTATCAAACACGCTGGTGACTTCTTGCCATTATCGAACTAGGCTGGATTTAATCAAGAGCCGTGGCGAGCGCAGCATTGCCAGCGCTGCGCCCTCAGCGCCGGGCGCTTGGAGGTCAGCGGTGGGAGGGAATGCCAGCCTGGAATCCGGGGCTTCCCTGCCGAGAGGCTCACAAAAGGCAGGAGGAAAAGAATTCGTCTGAAGCTTCACATGTTGCCTGGAATAAAGTTCCAGCTTAGTGAAAGTTTAGCTGCAGTGTCTGCATGTGTCTGTCTGCAGCTCCTTCATCATGACTCAGGGGAAAACCTCCTTTTTATTGGTGTGAGTGAGTGCTTTGAGGGGCAGGTCTGCAGCTGAGGGAACATCCTGCTCCCAGGTACAACACTAACCTTTAGAGGTGCTGTGAAAGCACTTTTGGCCCGTTGTCTCCTGGATGTTTATTTGCTTTTTTTTTTTTTTTTTTTTTTTTTTCTTTAGCTATTTGCAAATTCCTCCGACGAAATTACTCAGGGAATAAATCACTGCCCCGTGAAAAGCACCTAATCAAACAGATAAGTCTTGCGTTTCACCCTTGCCTCTCTCACTCCCACACATGACTTTGCATGTGAATCTTTAAGACCTGTATGCCCTATATTTTTTCACTCTAATGCTGCAATTAATCACATTACATAACCAGCCTACTGCTGTTTCTAATTAAATTTTTCGGGGAGGGTAGGGAGGCAAGAAAGAACCCTGCATTTAAATACCGTGAAGGGTCTGTCTTGAAATGACAATGCCAGGAAGCGGCGAGGGAAGGCTCCCTCCATCCTCCTCCTCTCACCCCCGTGCGCCGGGAGCTGCGGCGCAGGCCCGGCTTATGCAACATCCCACGCCGGCGTCTGACTCACGCGCACTTACCTCACCCAGGACAGGCTAAAAATAGGGATTCATTCTTAACTCTGCACAGCCGGGCTCTGCCTCGCTCCCGAGAAGACCCTTGACGGGATTAAAATAGAGCGCGCTGTGTTTCCTGCCGGGGATGCGCGCCCCGCTGCCGTGCGCCGCGCTCGTCCCGGTTCGGGAGCGGGCCGGCTCCTCGGGGGGCACGGCAAACACCTCCCTCCCTCCCTCCGCCCGCGGGGGTTCCACACCATTCCACACGGGGGGCCACGAGGAATGGCCAGCGGGGTCGCCAGGTGTCGGGAAGCAGCGCTGTAGGAGCTGCGTGCCAGCAGCCGCCGCAGCTTTGGGAAGGGACGCCGGGCTGGAGGATGTGAAATCAGCCCTGGGCTGCTGGGAGGAGGTTGCCGGTCGCAGGGTCGGGATGCACCGGCGCTGTGGGAACAAGGCTCCCCTAGAACTCTCCCTGCAGCTGCAGCTGAGACCGGAGCGCTGCCCCATGTCCCCTCCTCGCTCCTGGGTGCAACCAGCCCGCTCCCTCACACCCTGCCATGCCTTTTTGGGGATGGTCCAGCACAGGACGGGGCTGACACAGCTCATCGCCCCCAGGACGGGCAGTGATGGCACGTCCTTGGCACAGGACAGGGCGGACACAGCTCATCGCCCCCAGGACGGGCAGTGATGGCACATCCTTGGCACAGGGATGTTCCCACCTTTGCTGCAGCAGCACTGCCCCAGGTTTGCGAGGCTCCCGGCGTGTCCGGAGCCCCCACGCCTGGTGGGGGATGTCTGTCCTTGGCACAGGACAGGGCGGACACAGCTCATCGCCCCCAGGACGGGCAGTGATGGCACGTCCTTGGCACAGGACAGGGCGGACACAGCTCATCGCCCCCAGGACGGGCAGTGATGGCACATCCTTGGCACAGGGATGTTCCCACCTTTGCTGCAGCAGCACTGCCCCAGGTTTGCGAGGCTCCCGGCGTGTCCGGAGCCCCCACGCCTGGTGGGGGATGTCTCAAGAGCTCTGCTGCCAGTTTAAAACAAAGCAGTTTTCGAGCTGTCCTGGTGGCTGCAGAAGAATCCAAAGTGCAGACTAACATCCCAATACTCAGAGCAAGTAAACTTCCGGATGAAATAAAAAATATTTAAAATATTCTGGCAATTGATACATCACTCCAATGAATCTTCAGGCTGCCCTGAAGAAAAAGTCCTGGAGCCTCAGCTTGGTATAATTGGCACCAGGCTTCTTCCCTTCCCCTCTGCTTTCTCAGCACATGAACCTTTGGCTGAGAGTCATTTAGAGGGGCTGGAGATGTTTTCCCCTAAAAATTCTACCTTAAACAAATTGAGAGTGAAAAAGTGACATGAAAACCTATACTTATTTTGCTTCTACTGGCCTTTTCAAAAACATCTTTTTTCTAGGTTGCCTTATTTTCCCTGGAATTTCAGTCTCAGCCCGTCTTTAACCTGGCAATCGGGATGAGCAGTGAACCAGGCAGAGCTAACCCAGCTGGACACATTCTTCATAGATTTACCACAACAATAGCATTTCTTAAACACAAATCCTGTGCTGGAGGAGATCCACGACCATTCCCTGATTCCAGAGCTAGCTTTAAAGTGTATTTGTAGGGAATTTTAATCAGATTTTAATGAACATATCTAATTCCTAAAGGCCACATAAAGACTTGTCTTCTTCAGCTTTCTGCTCCTCCCCGAGGGCACGGGCAGCAGCGGGGCAAGGTGGCTGTGTCCCGGTTATTTTGCCTCGGGCATCCAATCCCTCTGAGCCCGAAGCTCAACCCTCACCCTGTGGCAGTCAGCATCATTCATTTCATGTTTTGCCTCACAGGAGCAGCAGAGCTGCCCTTACTGGCCGGAAGAGATGCACACGAGGATGTGGCTTTGGTCAGCCAGGACATGAACTCTGTCACCTCGGTGCCACGTGAACCCGAGCTCCTGCTTCATGGAGACACAGTTCAGAGGCTTCTGGGGAACGGAGGTGGCAGGAGGCTTTGATGCCATGCGGATGTCTGAGGAGTTTTCCTGATTGCTGCTAAATTGGAATCTCCTGTTTGATGTGATTGAGAAATAATGTAAATGGCCTTGCAGGAGAGCCCGGGGAAGAGGAAGGAAACTCTGGTTAGCTGTGAGAAAGAGAAGATGATAAGGAAAGGGAGGAAGGAATAAGAGAGAGAGAGAGAATTATTTAAGGAAGCAGGCACGTTGAGCAGATGAAACAACAACAAAAAAAAGAGTGGGACCAGAGTAAGGGACAGCAACAAGAAACAAAAGGTTTAAACAATCAGGAAGCAAAGCTCATAGACCAGAACACAGAATGAAGGAGGAAAATTAAAAGCAGGGAACTGATTTATATACAGATAAAGAAAAACTGCCTTGTGTAACCTGGGTTTGCATGGCATGGCATGGCACATGTCCTACATCAGTGGAGCAGTCAGGAAGGGGTGTAGCTGAGGGATGCTGCTTTGGAGTGCTGGAGCCTAATTACTACCTCCTGTTATTTGGGACAAGTGTTTTAAATTTGCATTCTGCCCTGAGAGGCATTACTCCCTCTAATAATTTCAAGTCTTGGTTTGGAGCTGGGAGAAGGAGATTTCGGAATAGCATCAAAGTAAGTCGTGGGCCTTGGAGGTGGGAACAGAACTGGTATGAGTGCAGCAGGAGCCAGGTGCTTGAGTTTGGTGCTGGCTGCTGGCTAGAGGAGAAACCTCTTCTTGTGCCTGCCTGGCCACCACCTGAATCCAGAGCAGGGAAGGTTGATGTTGTTTGATGTTGAATTTTTCTGCTTGTGGGCCAGGTTCTGTCATTTTCTGTGTTGAGTGTGCTGCTCTGTGTCGTGTAAAGCAAAGCTAACCCAGCCAGAGAGTCCCAGAACAGAAATTTGTGTTTATATAAAACTAAGAGATGTGTTCTCAATGCTTCCTGCAGTGTCCAGATGGTTTGTTGTGACAAAAGGGACAGAAAGTGGAGGAGCGGGGCTGTCAGGGCTAGCAAAGCCTGTGAGCTGGATGTGACAAACTATGGACTGACTACAGAGGCTGGAGATGTGGGACCAGCATCCTTGATGTTTTAGAGTAGGTGTTAGAAGAAATTCTGAGGAAGAAACCCTTTTTTCAGAGACTGGTGAGGCCCTGGCACAGCTTGCCTAGAGAAGCTGTGGCTGCTCCATCCCTGGAAGTGTCCAAGGGAAGCTTGGTCAGGGCTTGGAGCAGCCTGGGGTAGTGGAAGGTGTCCCTGCCCATGGGACACCTAAACTCTTCTGTGATCCACAATTCTGTGGCACGGTTTTCACAGCAGTGAGGCAGGAATTGAGGAGGCAAAGCCTGTTCCTGTGGGCTGAGGCCCATGGCATGCCAGCCCATGGAGAACCCAGGGCTGGGAGCCATTGGCTGCCAGTGGCCCCAGGCCAGGTGCTGGTTGCCCAGCTCTGTGCACAGCCCTGCTGAAATGGGTGATTTCTGTCACAGAGAAGGGCAGTGATAATCTCCTGTTTTCCTTGTCAATGCAGCGTGGCCTGAGGCTGCTCTGGTTTGGAGGCCAGAGATTTCCCAGGCGCTTGCTGAGATCCGTGTGTATCCCAAGCACAGTTCCCACTCTGAGTTTCCTAACTGGGCCATTGAATAAACAAACACAGCATAAATCCAGTGTGGGCAGTAAACTCCTCAAGCTGGAGAGCCCAGAGACATTGCATTGCTGCGGGGTTCTTCTCAGGGCAAGGGAGGGAGTTTGAAGTTAATGCAGGAGAGGAGGAAAAAGCTGATGCAAGGCTGGAAAGGAGGAGGGAGACAAAATATCTTGCATTTCTTTATTATGCATTGTATTCTGTAATGCAATTCACCTGTATTCCACAGGGCATAACCCAGAGGGACGTGGCTGGGTGGGAACAGGCACGTAGCACCCTCAGTGTGTGCAATCCCCAGCAGCTGCTTTCGGCAGTGGGGCAGCCTCCTGCCAGGGAATGTGGACAGCAGTGGGGCACAGAGCTCCCCTGGCTGGAGGACACCAGGGCACTGTGCCAGGGATCCCTTCAAACAACCAAGCACAGAACCAGAGCTTTTCAGCCCTCTGGGCTCAAGGCCCTCTGTCAGCAGTGCTACAGCCCTCCCGTGGGTGAGGTGATTCCCTGTGCACGGGGTCCCTGCTCCGTGTGAGCTGCACGGGCAAACTAAACAGGGGGGGCAGAGCAGCTGCCAAGGCCTTTGTGTGCCCACGGGCTGGTGTTTGGCCCTGTCCTATCCCACTCCAAGGCTGTGCTGGAGGGTTTGGGCTGTCAGCTGATGGCTTTGTTGCCTGTGGTCTGGTTGAGCAATGTGCTCAGGCGTTCAGGGCTGGGTAAAGGAGTTTGTGGCGTTACTGTGAATAGAGGTCTTGTTGTCAGCACTTGGAGGGAAAAATAGGCTGCAACCCTCCAGAAAAATAGCAGCTAGCTCCCCCAAACTCTGTTCATGATCTGAAGGGAAGGAGGATATCTTGGGAGTCCCATAAAGGCATCAAATCCACCTCTGGCTCCAGCGTGGTGTTGCTCACCCTGCTGCTGTCACACACAGAGCTCCGCGGGTCATTCTGCCACCAGCAGAACCCTGGAGCAGGTTTTACTCTTATTATAATTTACACTTATTCCCAAGGAGTCTTCATTCATTTCTGAGAAGGACATTCAGGGAAGGTTTGCTGCTGTTTCTCTGCAGAGCAGTGCATTTTCCCCCTTTTGCAGTAACCAGTGGCTGTTCAGCCCATGAAGGTGTTTGTCCTCCCAGGAGCTGAGGTCTGACCGCACTGGCCGTGGTCTGCAGCTGAGTCACCTGGCAGGGAAAGCCTGTCCCATCCCAGGATGGGCTGCCCAAAATCCCAAAGCCTGATGGATTGGCCTTTTCACTTGAGGATTCCTGTCTTGACTTGTGGGCTCAGGTCAAGCCATTTAGAAGTGGAGGAAGGTCCTGCTGATTAGTACTGATTAGTACAGTTCCTTTATCAGGGACTGCCACTCAGTCTGAGAATATTGCTGGATAGAATTTGGAGAAGGACCCAAATATGTTGCTGCCAGCAATGGAATACCAGGATATATGGCTAGTGGAGAAAAACTCTTCCACTGAGAGTTGGGATGTGGCAACCACAATTGCCAGTCTTGGGACATTTGAACCACCCCATCAATCTGTAATAATTGCCATATTTATGAACTATTTAGGGGAAGTTGATTTGGGGTGAGATGCTGAAAAAGTCCTCAACTCAATGTAAATGCTGCTCAGCAACAACTAAACCATAGTAGCATTATCAGCATTACTCTTATCCAAAATCCAAAGCACAGCCCTGTATCAGCTACAGGGGAAAAACGTTAACTCCACCCCAGCCAAAACCTGGACATATGATGGTGCAAGCTTCTTCAGGCAGCATACTTTGTTCATTTGATATCAGATGCAAATGTAGAAACCCGAATTGGAACTTCAGAATACCCCCAGAGAAGTATTTCTCGGTCTTATCCTCAAGAGCATGAATTGGAAGCTCTGGCTGAGGGAGGGGTACTTAGAGATTTTAAAATAACTTATGCAGTCTTTTTCTGATAAGCTCAAACTTCCATCCACATTTCCAAGATTTCATGTCTTGAAGAGCCTGTTCTCTCACTCCCCTGACTTTTGTCCCTTGAGTGAGGAGGTTTGTTCTGCACCAAGTCACACAGATGAGGCTCGGAGTGTTTTACTCCCAGTAGCAAACAGGGAGTCCATGAGCATTTCTCTCCTGGCCCTGCCATGGGACTGTGGCTGGGTGGATTTGGCAGGGCAGGTGCTGGAGCCTTGAGCATTCCTGCCTGGTTTCACCTGCTCCCCTGGGGCTCCCCAGGCACCAGGACTGTCTGGCACTGGTTGCTTGCTCAGCCATTGTGATTCAGCTGTTGATGCTGTAGTTAAACCATCATTTAATATCTCCCTTCAGAACTTTGATTAAAGAGAAATCCATCTGATATGTTGCTCTGCCAGAGGAGGCAGCCGGGTGGTCCCAGCTGGCCTGGGGCAGCCACCACGGCTCCAGCTGTGGCAGCAGGGCTGGCGTGACTCTCGGAAGTCATCTGGGGAAGGTGCAGAGCATGAATCAGTCTGGATTTCCCTGATGGTTTCCTAGCCAGAGTCTTCAGGCAAATATGTACTTTTGCATCATAACAGCTGCTGCCCTTTCTGCCAGTTTCTAACGCTTGCGGTCGCCGGCTTGGCTTTTGCTCGTCCTTCCACCCAGTGTAAACAAATCCCACCCATGTTATGTTTGGGAGATGAAAGCAGAGATCGGTGTGCGAGGCGAGGAGTGGCGATGGGAAGCGTGGGATGTGTGCTGCTCAGGCATGTGGTCAAGCGTGGTTATCGGGAAACACGTGAGCTCCTCACCGCACCATCCCTGCTCCCAAAGCAAGGGTTAAAGGTTGGGCTCCGTGATCCTGGAGATCTTTTCCAGCCTAAATGATTCTGTGAAACCCAGACTTGAGGCCTTTAGCAAAAGGGCAACGTCATGTAAATGCAAAATCATCCCTGTTTAAAATAAGGAATGGAGACATCTTCGTGGCTTAAACATCATAGCTTTGGTTTGCCTTAAGTTTTCCTGGGAAAGAGCATCCTTTGTCTCCATACTGCAGGGCCTTGGGGAAACTGTTCTTAGATGTCTTCTGATGTCTTGTGTTTGTGACTTGAGGGAGCACTGAGCAATTATGTCTGTGAGTAATAACTGCTCAGAGTGTCTGAAGAGAAAAGTACATGGCAGTAACAGATGAGATATGAGAGGGGATTGGGAAAGGGTCAGGGTGGTGACAGAGCAGATGAGAGAAGGATGCTGCTCCTCTGATCCAGGAAAAGGGACAGGAGCTGCTGGGAGCAGGAACTCTGCAGGATCACCACATCTCCTCCCTGCCCCAGGAGGAGCAGGAATATTGGAGCTCCTTCTCCTTACCACATGTGTATGAGTTGATCCTGCTTTAATGATGCTCGGTATTTGCACATCATTTTCCTCTCCAGTAATGCTTTTTTTTGCCGTGTAAGGCCTTTAAGTGGGTTAAGAGAAAAAAGTGATGCTCTCCTATATTTTGATTTTGCTGCACAGTGATTTCTGCATCTGCACTGGGGGTTTCATTGACGTTTGTGCCCTGGACTGGGTTGGAGCCTGATGGAGCCAGCCCGGAGGTGCTGGCTGGCTCCAGCCGTGTTGGCAGCTCCCTGCAAGGACAGGAAGGAATATGTTTGAGGAATGACAGTCGGAGCAAAAAAAAAGGCTTCTCTGTCCCTTTATCCAAAGGGAATTCCCTGCATTTGGAAAGATTGTTCAGGCTCAGGAACTGCAGCCAAGATCCTGAGACAGGCAGCAGAGGTCCCGGTAGCTGCGATGGTAATGAAGGAGCAATAGGGACACTCTTTCCCTGGCAGCAGTCCTGAAAGCATTGCCAGATCAATTCCTGGAGAAAAAAAAAGGCTTTATACCTCAGAACAAATGGCTTTGGGAGGCAGTTAATGCTGGAAAATTGGCCAAGGCAAAGCTCGCTGATGGGAGGTTGGTGTTGCCACTGTCTGATCCCAATCTCAGGAACTGGGAATCAGGAGCAAACCAAAACTGGGGAGCAAGGGAAAGGTGGGGAGGGAAATGTGAGATGTGAGAAAACTAATGGCAGTTCTGTGTAGTGTTTTGCATCATCAAAGGAGTAATTTTGAGTCCTTTTGCATTTTACTTTGGGTTTTTATGCCCCTTGACTCTCCTGTGAGATGCACACCCAACGTGTTTCTGCAGCCCATCGTCACAAGGAAGTTCCTCTGAAACTGTGGCTTGTGCAATCCCTTTGCCATGGGTCTGACCCATCCCCACTCCAAAGAATTCTAGAATCGTTTGGGTTGGAAATGACTCATAGAATGGTTTCATTTTAAAACTTATCTCACCCTACCCCCTGACCTTGGATGCTTCCTGGGCTGGGGCAGCCACAGCTTCTCTGGGAAAACTGTGCCAGGGCCTCACCACCCTCACAGGCGAGGGTTTTTCCCCATATCCAATCAAACCTTGCCCTCACTCAGCTCAAGGCCGTTCCCTGTGTCCTGTCACTCCAGGCCATTGTCCAAAGTCCCTCTCCAGCTCCCTTGTAGGCCCTCCAATAAGGCTGATGGAAGCCTCCAGAGACACATCTCAAATTCAGCAGAGCTTTTCCAGTGATGTGAAAAACTTTTCCCAGAAATGTTCACCGGTAGAGAATCAATGCCTGGCCACCCTTAGCAGCATTTTGGAGTCAGCCACAGCCATTCCCTCACTCCAAATGCGTGCAGGAAACACTTGGAGAGACTGGAAAAAGCAAGGAGAAAGCTTTTGAAAATTATCTGGCCTTCTGGTTTGTTGTGGTGCTCTCCTGGTTCAAGAACAGCAGCAGCAGCAGCCGGCCAGTGGCGCCGTTAAATGTCAGGATGACTCAACTGGTGTTGGGATCTGCTGGGTCAGGAGGGGACGGGTTCATGCCCGGGGCATGAGGCTGCTGGAGGTGATGTCCTGGCCAGGAGACAATCCCCTGGACACCCTCCTGCTGGCCCTGCTCACTGCCCACTTGGTGGCTGCACCACCCTTGAGGCTTTTGGAGGGACACTGGGATAACCTGGGCACCCCAGAGCTGTGCTCGCCCTCCCCAAAGCCACCTTTTGTACCCAAACGCTCAGGTCAGCCTTGGTGAGGCTTCCAGCTCTTGTTCCCTCTTTCTCTCTTCTCTGTCTGTTTAATTTAATGCCTTTTTAATTGAATTTTATTTAAATTTAACTCCTGTAACAGTTGGAGTAACAGTAACTCCTGTAACTTTGCTGTCCTCTGGAATTCTTAGGGTCTGTGGGACACGAGGCTTTGCTGGAGTGAGGGTGAGGAGGAGCTTTGAAAGCAGAGCTATTGATTAAATAATTAAATGGATACAAATGAGCTTTTCTTAGGATTTTGTTTAGCTGGTTCCTGGGTGGAAAAAAAAATAGTAGGTGACCTGAGAAGACCAGTATTCTGTCAGGTCTCATTCCTGTTTGGAAAGGGTCTTTGGAGTTTCTCACTGCAGGAAATTGCATTGCCATCCATAATTTATTTCTCTTTAGCAAGGAGACCTTTCCTATAGTGATGCCTGTGTTGGAGGCCTGTCCTGCAGCACAGCCAGCTCCCTTCCCCCACCCCCAGTGCAGACATCCCACCGATGCCAGGCTGGGATTTCTCCGATTCCCACTGAGAACAGTGGTGGGGAGGAGGCTGTGGGTCTGGTGGCTCTGCTGCCAGTGCAGGTGAACACCCTGCTGGGCCCTGCAATGCTTTTCCACGGCAGCCTCACCCCGAGTCTGAGTCTCCAAGGAGGGCAGGGAGCCTTTGGCTCTCTGGGAGTCTGGTTTTCTGGGCAATAATGCAAATACGAGCAGTGATATAAGGACGGATTTGTGCTGCTTTCAGCAGCTTTTGGAGAAGATTGTGTTTCCTGATGAGGTCTCTGGGTGCCAGGGCAGTGCTGGAGGCGCCGCCTCACATTCTTGGAGATGCTTCAGGAGCCGCTGGGCACCGGAGGGTCCATGGAAAAGGTGGATCACAGCCCGGGCACACCCCAGCGTGAGCTGGAGCTGTGCTGACACTTCCCACAGCCCGAATCTGTCCAGTCCTTCCAGGGCTGGCTCTCATTTTGGGTTCACCTGTTAAAAAGTGAGTCTCAGACACCTCGTGAAATAGGACTGGTTTTGTCTGAACACGCACCGTTCCCTCTAAAGCTTCTTTGGAATCCCGTTTTACCATTAAAAACAGCTAAAATGAGAAAAAAATTGCAGAGAGATTTCAATATTAAACCAGGGCAATTTTTACCATCTTTCCCCCCTTTTTAATTTTATTTAGAACTCATGGGAATTATTTG
>VYXF01003297.1:106929-120872 GCA_013397295.1 Polioptila caerulea
TTTTTTTAATTCTTATTATTTCAGTCCCATGATTTTGTTTTCACCATTCCTAATTCTTTGCCTTGGGGAAGGGAGGCAGGGAACAGCACAGATTTGTGCTGCTGTGGTTTTCTGGGTGTCGTGGACCATAACATGACATTGAAGTGATGAGGCATTGCCAGCCAGGCTGCAGAAATCAGATTTTTGATGGAAGGGGGGTAGTGCAGTTCTAGCCCTATTTCATTTCAGTATTTCACTTTCCTTCCTTTTCCCAAGCAGTGAAAATCCATCAGCCATGAGCCCCACAGCAGAACCCTGGCGTGCTGTCACTTCAGGGCACGTGCTCAGACACTTTGGTGAGCTCAGGAATGGGTTTGGCCAAGGACAGGTAAAGATTAAATCCTGCCTCATGCTGAGGTTCCAGAACTGAAGGGGCTCTATTATTTCTAGGTAGTTTCAATGGCACTCAGAGATACTTTCAAACTCACACAGGCCTTTTCATCCCAAAGAGTCCCAGAGCAGAGAATTCTGTACAGAAACTGCCTGGAGATAAAATATGGCAATTGAGGGAAAGTGCCTGGCAAGGAAAGTAAAGAACAACCTTCTGTTTGGATGCTGAGGGAGGGGAGCATCCAGACAGACAGATCTGTGTGATATCTGCACAGCCACACCACACGCCCTCGTGAGAGACACGAGAACCAGCAGTGGCTCCCAAAGCCCAGCTGGAGGCCAGCCCAGCAGTGCCCCTGTGCCCACCTGACTCAGTGCCTTCCCCATCCCACTTGCCCCGGGGCCCTGGCACTGGTGGCACCCCGTGACCAGGCTGACCTGAACCCCCTGCCCTGAGTCACTGCTGTCCTGCTCACACCCTCGGGGCATGGGCAGGCTCCAGGGGTTTTCCGTGCCTTGCAGCTGGAAAGAAGCAAGAGAGGACAGCGGTGGATCATCACTGTCCCATGGGGTGTGAGGTGTCTGTCACCTCCTGCCAGCCCTGGTGCCATCACCGTGGCTCCATGGCAGCTCTCAGCATCACACAGGGTCACTGTGTGTGGTTAAAGGTGCCCCTGAGCCAGCAGGGAGAAGTTCCCAGAATGGCTGGTTGTCCTGGGAGGGTGTGATGGAGGGCTGGCCTTCCTTTGGCCACTGCATCCTGTCCTTGGCTGGGAGCTGGAGGAGATTCCTGCTGTGGGGGTGCCAGGTCCGTGTGTGTCCGTGCTCTCCTCACCAAGGATGGAGCTCTGGCTTCCACCTGTGAGCCCAGTGCTCTGGCAGGGGTGTCTGTGTGTGCAGGGAAGCTGTGGGCTGCATGTGCACCCACCTCTTCACAGAGCAGCAGCTCAGGGGGCTCCGTGTGCTGCAGCTCTGCAGCCACCTACGGTCCCTGTCGGTGCCCAGCCTGCTGGGATCACATCTGAGGGACTCCAGAGGGAGGCTGCAGCTCTGGCACCCCCAGCTCATCTCCCAAAACCCTCCCCACCACGTTTCCAAACAAGACACACAATGGAAACAGAAGCTCCTGCCAGGGAATTTCCACCCCAAATCAGTAACGCTTGAGTAGTGGGAATAAGCCGCCAAAAGAGTTGAATTTTTTGTTGTTGTTGTTTTTTTAAATTTCATTTTTCTGGAAAGTTGGCTTTGTGGATGTGTGATGTGGTGGTGGGTGTGGTGACCCCAGCACGGCACAAAGTCTTGCTCATGAGGTTGCTGAGTGATGCCTCAAACGACAGCCACGGCTGGGGAGAGGCCACAGCCCGAGGGCAGGTCGGGCTCCCAAATTGTTTTATGGCTGAAGGAGGTTTCGGAGTTTTCTTTGCAAACATAAATAGAATTTATCTGTATTCTTAAATCCCATAAGGAAAATAACCCCCAAGATCTCCCACTAACTTTCTGAGGAAGTTACTTTCTGGTGGAAATAGTTTGGTATCCAAAATACACAAGGCTTGGCGGCTCGGGGGAGGTCATGGCAGGCAGCTGCGCTGGTCCTGTTACTCAGTGCTCTGGGAGGGGGTTGCTGGAAGTCTGGAGGAGGTTTCACGATGGAAGATTGGGCTAAATAAAGGTCTTCCACCTCCATAATTCCGGCAGCTGCATTTCAGCACAGGATCCAGTCACAGTGTGACACGGCGTCTCGGATGGAGGAGGGAGCCTCAAACCTCGCTCAGTTTGGGGGCAGCCAAAGTGATTAACAGAGCAGCCTCTGCTCAGGTGGGCTGTTCCTGAGGTCCCTGAAGATTGTCTGCAGTGAGTCCTGCTCCTGATGAGCTGGCAGTGACAGCACTCAGGTTTTATCCTCTCTGTCCCCAGGAAGTGCCTCTTGCTGCACGTTAGCACCAAGAGGGCTGGAGCCTGGCAAAGCCACAGCTCCCGGATGTCCAGCCCAGCCCCGTCATTTCTGGGGTTGTCAGGGGCATTCAGCCAGTCATGTCATGGTCTGGGCATCCTGACAGCTCCTGGCTGCTGGCTGGGAACAATACCACTGTTCCCAAGGGATGGCAAACCAAAATCAGGGTATTTTAGTATTTCCGATGAGTTTGTAAAGAGTAGCCAAAGTTGATGGGCTCCAGCCAGCTGTTTATAGAGTCAGGGAATGGTTTGGGTTGGGAGGGACCTTAAAAATCATCCCATTCCACTCCCTGCCATGGCAGGGACACCTTCCACTAGCCCAGGTTGCTTCAAATCTGTCCAAGCTGCCCTTGGACACTTCCAGAGATCCAGGGGCAGCCACAGCTTCTCTGGACGCCCTGTGCCAGGGCCTCCCTACCCTCACAGGGACAAATTTCTTCCTGATATCCAATCTGAATCCCTCCTATTTTAAGTTTAAAACCATTGCCCCTCGTGCCACTGCAACAGGCCCAGCTGGAACGAGAAAGTAGTGGGATGTTTTGTTTCCATGCAGTTCCCCACGGCTGGCTGCCTCCTCAGTGGGGTCAGGGATCAGCCCCCACTGATCCCCTCAGCTCACCTGGGGCTCCCCTGTCCAGGCTGTGCAGCCCAGAGCAGAGCAGGGGCTATGAGGGTGCTTGGGGAGGAGCTGCTGTGTGTGGGGAAGAGGAAAGCCCATCTAGGGCATAGGAGAGGCTTGGAGGTTGTTATTCCCATCAGGAGAGGTCAGGAGAGAGGGACAGCAGGCCAGGTCCCACCTTCTGGCTCAGCCTTCACAGGGAGTTGCTTGTGAGGCCAACTTCCTCTGGGAGGAAGAGAGAAAGAGCCATGGAAGCTGTCCAAACCCTCTGCTGAGAAAGAGGGTGAGGCCAGACAGGGCTGATTTGGGACTTTATTTGGGTGTGGGTGGAATTGCCTGTGCCGGGGAAGCACCGGGAGCCACAGGACGCAGATAACCTGTGGGTGCAGGGTGAATCACCCTCCCACACCTGCACAGCACACCTTGCTGGCTGCAGGGGCAGCAGCCGCTGCTGAACTGGGCTTTTTTGGGATGTAAATAGGAAATGAGCTCTGCAGCTGAGGCTCCGCAGGCACCGGTGCTCAGGGCTCGGCAGGGAGGGAGGAGGCTCGGCCAGCACAGGCACTTCGTTAATAAGCAAATATATGTGGCTCCATGGGGTTTGAATAACTCCTGGAAGCAAAGTAGTTTCGAGGGTTGAGTCCTTTGCCTGCTCCAAATGACTGCAAATAATTGGGATTATTTCACTTCCAAAGTTGCAGAACCCCCACGTTTCCCTGTCACACACCTGAGTGCGGCTGGCTCCGAAGGACTGAGCCTGGATGTGTTGGCTGTCCCTGGGGCTGGACCCCACTGACAGTTCTTCCAGGTGTTTGCATGCCTGCACACCTTGCTCTGGCTGGAAAAAGGCTTGGAAAACCTGCAGCCTGTGGGAAAGAGCCATGAGGAACAGGGATTGCTGGGGACTCTGGCAGCTCCAGCCTGCGCTGGCTGTTGTTGTTTTTTTGGGGGGTGACACTGAGGGCATCCAGCAGGGCCTTGGCCTGTGGCCACTGTCGTGACCAGGGGACCCTTTTCCATGACACTGTATCATGATGGGGGGTGATTCAGCAGCTTTCTAGAAACGCAAGGATCTAAAAGAAGTAAAGAAGGAAGTTTTCCTTCTCTGTTTTCCTTCTCTGTATCATTCTACATTAAGAAATAAGGCAACTTGGGTTCTCCCTTCAGGGAACAGGGAAATTTGGCACCAAAAAGCCCCTCCATCCCTTCCCACATCTCTGTACCACATGTCTCCACTTCACTTCTCACTTGTTTTGACATCAAGTACTTTCCCCAAAAAATATTAGTCACAACTTTGGCTTCAACCAGGCAACTCTTAACCTTCCTCAAAGTGGTTTGCAAGGGGTGACGTCGGTAATGTGTGATGGAGATGGGGACGGGTGGGCGGATTCAGGGCTTCTGGAAGGTTCTGCATCGAGGTTTGGGAGCCCTAAAGCTGCTGCCTGCTGCTCTAAGGGAATCCCAAAGGACCTGCCAGCAGATCCAAGGAGCTTTGGTGGGTCCTTGGAATAACACAAACTGTGAGGCTGGAAAACCAGGACATCTGGTGGGGGTGAGACTGTCAATGGAGGCTGAATGAGCAGAGCGATGAGTACGGTGTAAAGCTGACTAATCTGTGCTGGGGGGTGTCAAACTTGAACCAGCTGCCTAAAATCCTGGGTTTGGAACAATAACAGCTCTATTGAGCAGTTCAGCATCAAGAGGAGGGAAAACCCCCAGTGGCATGTGGGATCAGGTATGGATTTCCTGAGAATTCCTGGGAAGGAAGGAGTGAGGGGCCCTTGGGTTGGGCAGAGCGGTGAAATCCTGTTCCAGGCCTGCAGCAGCTGCACAGGAGGAGCCTGCAGTGGCTGTGGGATCCAGGGTGAACCCAGCCCTGCCTTCCCTGTGCTTCCTCAAGTAATTATCACACACCTTGCACCCTAATGAGGACCTGCTCCATTTTCCCATCCTTCTGCTCCCTGGCTCTTCCCTCATGGCTGCTCCTTCAGAGAGCTCTTTGCAAACCCCATCTGCTAAAGGGCTTGGATTTTCTTTTTAAAAGGAGAAATCATTGGAAATTAGTAGTTTCTCTGTGTGTTATTATGCTTATAATCCTCTAATTTGGTAATGGGGCTGTAATCACAGCCATGCAGGGTGAGGAGCAGAGCCAGCCCGGAAAGGTGCCCTGGGGATTCCCAGGCACAGCAGGCACAGCATGCCTGGACAGAGCGTGATTCCATGGCAGGAAAGGCAGGGAGAGAGAGGATGGACCTCCCAGCACTCCCAGGGGTGGAAAACCACAGTCCAACACAGCTCAGGGGTGAGGAACCCTGGAACAAGAGATGTCACTGTGGGCAGTGCAAACCCTGTGCCCAGGGCCTGTGTCTGCAAACAGCAATTGAGCTTGACAGCCCCATTCCTCCCCAAAAAGTCAAGGGAAAACATCAAATGCCATCCCTTTGCCAGGGATGCTTCCTGCTCAGGAACGTTTTTCAAGGCAGGTGAGTTCCCAGGATGCAGAGGAAGGTGTGGGCTGTGAGTGAGGCCCTTCCAGCCCCAAATCACAACCTGCTGCTCCTGAGGCTGCTGCCCAGCCCATTCCCACAGCAGGATTTTCCCCTTCCCACACTGTAGTGAGGGAAATCGGTGCAAGTACTCAGCCTGCTGAGGGTAATGTGTGGTGCTGAGCCACACCTGTATAAAAAAACCACCCAGGGACTTCCAGATTGTTAGACTGGAAAGGTGAGGGGAGCTAATTGGGATCTGCAGAGCCTGGCTGTCCAGGCAGGAAACCCATCCTTGCTGGCTGGTGGCTGCTCAGGGAACTGCTCATTCCCACATCCTGCATCCTGTGAAAGGCCTCCCGTTGTGCCACCCTTCCAGGATGCAAGGTGCTGGCAATGGAGACCTTGCTGTCAGCAGAGCTAAACCCTGAGTAAAGCCGTGCTAAGCACCATGGAAAGGAGACTGGAGCAGGCCTGGCTGATGTTGGAGATGGGTTATATTCCAAATAATGCTGCAACTCTGTCCCCATGCAGCAGAGGTGGATGGGAGATGCTCCAAGGGGCTGAAACCTCAGCCCTGATGGGCAAACTGGAATTAGGGATGTCTTCACTCAGCACAGCTGGCTCAGAGATCCAGGGAAAGCCCTGAGCCTTGAGAACTAAGGGACTAGAAATGCAGAGCAGGGATGAAAATGATGAAAATGAGACAAAGTCACCACTTCCCAAAACCTTCACAGTGAAGGAAACACCTCCCACTGTCTGGAGGATCCATGGGAATATTACAATATTTGTTCCAAAAACATGACTGGGTGGATCCAGACTCACTGACGCAGACACAAGCAGCTAATTGAATTCATACGTAGGAACCCTGGACACCATCTGGCCTCAATAAAACGTGGGTCCAGAGCTGTTTCTTAGCAGATGGTTTCTCATTTTCATAATCTGAAATCAAAAGATCATTTTTCTATCTGGAGATCAAAGGCTCCTAATGTCTCCTTGGTCGAGGGTTACAGAGCAAAACCTCTGTCCTCTGTTTTGGCATTTTGTGTGAGGCAGACAGGGGTTTTCCCCTGAAACCTCTGCTCAGGCTCCGGGCAACCACATCTGGGCGGCAGCTGCAGATGTTCACAGCTCTCCAGGGCTGGGCTTTATTTCCATCACAGGGACGTGCAGTTTATAAAACCAGAAGGGACAGCTGTATTAAGCTTGTGTGGCCGTTTCTATTTCACCAGACTACTGCAGTATGGCCCATGTGAATATTTGGGGATGACATGATCCCTTTTCCCTTAGAGGAGGAGCTCAGAGCCCTGTCTGACCTCTCAGAGCCCACTCAGCCCTGCAGCCCTGAGTGTGAGGCCAGCACGGAGCCCACTCTGATGAGGTGGGTGGGGTGTCCTGTGCGGGGCCAGGAGCTGGACTCCATGATCCTTGTGGCTCCTTCCAGCTCGGAGTAGCCTTTGATTTTCTGATCCCGGTGGGAGACCCCCCTGCAGAGGAATGAGACCAGCCTGGAGCAAAGGAGGCTCAGGGGGGCCCTTGTGGCTCTGCAAAGCTCCTGACAGAAGGGCACAGCCGGGGGGATTTGGGCTCTGCTCCCAGGGAACAGGGACAGGAGGAGACGGAACGACCTCAATTCAGGAAGAATTTCTGCATGGAAAGGGTGGCCAGGCCTTGGCAGAGGCTGCCTGCAGAGGTTTGGAGTGCCCATCCCTGGAGGTGTCCGAGGGAGGGCTGGAGGTGCTCTGGGCTGGATGGCAAAGTGCAGAGCAGGCACAGCTTGGACTCGATGGTCTCGGAGGCCTTTCCAGCCTCAGTGATTCTGGAATTCCGGGAGTCTGGGCTCCTCCTCGGCTCGGGCGGGTGGGCGAGCGCTCGCCTCCCCGGCGACGTCAGCGCCGCTCCGCCGGCAGCAGCGCAGGGGAGGAGAAGGGGGCGAGATGCGTTTCTGTGGAAAGAACTTCCACACCCACCCCAAAGCCTCCGGGACAGACGTGATCTTTGCCACCTAAGAACGAGAGGTGTGTGGTTGCTCGGAGCAGGTTGTAACAAATTGAGTCCTGCTCGCAAACCTCATTTTCCAGCGGGTACCTGCGGGCTCGGGGCCGTTCTCATCGGCCCAGGTGGAAGCCAAAGGCCCCCCCGTCCTGCCAACCCACACTGCCCGAGCGCTCTTTGCATCTCAAGCACTGATGCACGAGTGAATATTTGCGCCGGGATCAGCTCCCAGAGGAGCCGGAGCTCCTGCCCGCTGTGCCTGGCTGCAGTATGGAAATGATCCCGCCGGCAGACAGCTGAGTCCCACCTCGGTTCCCATTCACCTGGAGATGAAAGTGCTCTGGCTGCCAGTGTAGGCGGGGCAAAACTATTTAAAAACCTCATTAGAGAAAGTATTTGGGGAAGACAGCAACACCCTCAGTTGTGGTTTGCTGCAGGACTTCTCAGCCAGATCCCTGCTGATACAGAGGGAAGGGCACTATGAGAGACATTCCTGTCAAATACGACTCCTCGTAGGGATGCCTTGGGTGTCTTTTGCCTTTCTCTCCGTCCTAATGGGCTGTGTTTTACCTAAACCTAAACGTTCTCCTCCAGTTGGTGTTTTGGGGGCTGGAATCAGGGCTCTATGTGGCACAGAGGGGTCCAGGAGTGATGTGGGAGGGTCCTGCTCCACGCTGGAGGAACGCAGTCAGCAGAACTGTGTGTAATCTTGATTAGGCAGAAATCCACCATGAATATTCCCCATTCTATTTAATTCCTGTTTGTGCTTATTTCAGCTGAATTTGCATCAGGAGTAATGTCCAAGCCACATCTGGCTCGTGATGCACATGGGATCAGACCGGGACTTCGGGAGGAGGTGGATCTGGATTCAGAGGTTTGGCTTCTTATTTAGAAAATGACGGGTTGCATTCTCCCACGGCAGCTCCAGACTGCCCCAGAGCTCCGAGATATTCCTGGCCAAGGGTTTTTTCAGTCTGCCTGACGAGGAAACAATGTCATGTGTGTGGCTTGTCTGGCCTCGTGCACCTGCACTTCCCCTTCTGCCTTCATTTTCTTTGCATCCCGTTTATTCCAAAGAGCCAAACGTTCATTAAGTCCTGATGAGTTGGAGTGCCAGGGATCCCTTTTCCTCTGCCAACACAGCCACCCACCCACCTTAAGCAGCCCCAGTTAATCCAGGCAGCTGCAGCCCTCAGCCAGCCGAGGGACATTCCGGGCCCTCCAAGCCTGATCCCACAGGATCACACGAAGGCCAGACTGAGCTGAGGGAGGCCATGTGCAGCACAAGGGCTTCTTCTCCCTCAGCTCCACCCACAGGAGCTGGTGGCATCTTGGCAAAGTCCATCGGGTTCCTGGTGTGCCCCTTCCCAGAATCACACGGGATCCTGGAATCAGCAAGGTTGGGAGAGATCCTCAGGATCACCCAGTTCCACCATCACCCCAGAACCACCATCAACCCCCCCTAAACCCCATCCCTCACCCAGACAGCTCTTGAGCCCCTTCAGAGGTGGTGACTGCACCACGTCCCAGGCAGCACTGCAGCCCCCAGCTCCCCACACTGGCCTGCCCCTCTCTCACCTGTGCCCGTGCCCTGGTGAGCAGCCCCTGCTCACCCCTGTGCTGATGGCACTTGCAGATTGAACCAACTCCCCCCGACCCAGCCCCACAGCCCAGGAGCAGGGAGGTCACACAGCCCTTGTCCCAAAGCCTTGAGTTGGGAGGTCAAGGTTTTACTCACTTATGTCCTCACATGAACCACAGGAGGAACACACTCCTAGGCTCTTCTGCCTGTCCCAGCTTTATTTTATTATTATTTTTAGGGGTGGATGTGTAATTTTTTTGACTCAATTAGCAAGTTCAGAATATTCTCTCTGTTAATATTTGACTCAGACGTGATGCAGTTCGGCCCTGTAGCTGTTGTTACCTGTGGAAGAACAGCATCTCCCCAGACTGGGAGCCCCAGTGGTGTTGATTCCTGCCGGGGTACGTGGGTGCCAGTGGAAAATAAATACCGTGGTATTTTCCAAGTGGCAGATCTGAAGGCACCCTGCTTTCCTTGCTTTGCATACTCACAGAGCACCATCCTCTCTGCTTCCCAGATATGAAAGCCGAGGCAGAGACATCTGATGGGGCTCCAGAGCTGACTCACTGTTTGATGTGAGGCAGGAGGAGGGATGTGATCAGATCCCATTGTGCAGAGCATCCAGACAACGCCAGCAGCAGGAGAAGTGATTCCTCATCCTCCCTGCCCCTCCAAACCCCGCTGTCACCCCTCGCTGTCCCCTGCCCAGCCAGGATGTCACCTCTGCCATGGCTCCTGGGTTGTGGACTCCCATCCCTGGGAGCATCCCAGGGCGGGTTGGACGAGGCTTGGAGCACCCAGGTCTGGTGGGAGGTGTCTGTGCCCATGGCACGGGTGGAGCTGGGTGACTTTAAGGTCCCTTCCAAGCCAGCCCATTCCAGGAGTCCCTGATTCCTTGATTAGGCCGTGTGCAGACGGAGCTGAGGCCTGTGCAGCCCCGGGGTGTGCCGGGTGTGCACGCCCGGGGTTCTTTCTCACGAGATGGTGCAAGAGCCGGGGGGGAACAGGTTAAACAGCGTGAGCTGCCGGGGCTTGGCAGGGCACGATGTCACTGGGAAGCCGGCGTGTTTTATTAAACACACTATCAAAGTGGGCTAAAGTCTCTTATTAATGTCCACAAATTTTGCCACTTCCAAATAGTTTCCACCTACATGTTCCTCCCACTGCTGCGCTGGGTGCTGGCAAACATCTCTGCTCAAAGAGGGGAATGGCTTTCATTTGAATAGTCCTGGGGCGAGTTTCGCTGAGCGATGCCAGCGTCATTCCCGCAGCTCTCACGTGCCCGGCAGCGCTCCAGGGTCGTGCCGGAGGGAGGGCACTGAGACAACAGCTCCCGCTGTGTTTTCCCAGTGCTTTATCCAGGCAGAGCCCATGGCAGCCTAAACCAGCGCAATTAAGCAGCGATGGATGCACGGATTTGCAATATTAAATCTCGACTTCTGACTCGTGACGGTTCCTGACGGTTCCACGGCAGCGAGCGCGGCCAGCTGTGCTCTCGAGAGTCACACACGGCTGAAACCAGCCGGCTTCGCACCAAATCGGGCTCTTGCAGCTCCCAGGAGGCCGAGGCAGAGCCCTGGTGGGAGTCAGACTGCTCCTCACAGCCTGCGCTGTGCGGTCCCGCAGCGTCCCTTGGGACCGGCCTGGCTGAGCGGTGCGGGCTCTCCTCGGAACGCTGCGGGTGGAAAGGAGCCGTGCAGCTCTCCTGGCAGCTCCTGCTGGCTACATCCCAGCCGGAGCACGTTCTGCAGGACCACAGACCCCACGGGATGCAGGAGCTGTCCCCCGGCGGAGGAGCGGAGCGGTCACGTTTGCCGAGCACAGGGCGCTCCCGGCTCTGCCGGAGCCAGCCTGGCTGCCACGGGAACTGCTCCTGGGGCGGAAAGCACGGGGTGTTCCTGCCGCAGGCTGGCGGCCCAGGATGCCGAGGGCTGAGCGCATCCCGCGTCCAGCCCCGGCAGGGCTGAGCTTTCACCTCCGGTGCCAGTAACCCGAGCCGGGATTGCTGGAAATGGGAGAGAGGGAGAGTCAGCGATTTGATTACAGGCCACAGGCACATGCCTGGCCTTCATGGATATATTAAGTAAGAGACATTTTAAAACAAAACCACCCTCAGTAACCTTATCGTAAGCTCGAATCCACAACCCATCTGTTAACTCCCGGCGCTGCCCACATAGGCTTCCATCAGACAGCAGTGCCAGGGATTTTTGGAACGTTTTCCCCCGAATCCCTGCGGTCGGAAGGGGACAGTCCCGGAGAAGGGGCAAATCCTGAGTCTCGGATTCCCAGCCCACCCCTAAACCAGCCCCCAGACTCTCACCTTCTCGTGCCTCTGTAAATAACTGCAAATCCCCTTGGACACGAGCTGTCGCCGTCCTGTGACTCCCAGCCCAGGAGAGCTGCTGCCCCACGGGTGGCTTGAGGGAATTCAGCCTTTTTCAACATTTTGTTACTGCCTGAATCGTGTGGTGGAAAGGAGCCCTCCACGTAGAAATAATTCAGCAAACACAAGCGAGAAAGCGAATTGATGATTGCATCAGCCCTTGCTTATGAAAACTGATCCCCAGGAAAATGTAACTCAACTCTCGAGCAATCTCACTTGATGCCCAAGAATGTAATAACTTCATTTGGATCCTCCTTTTAGGGGGACTCCTAAATCCTTGGCAACATCCCTTAAGGTCATGAGCAAATCCTGATATGGAGAATTGTTTGGCAAGCATGAGAACAGTAAAAGGGCTAAATAATTGGGGATTACCTCTGACCCTGATTTGTGGCTCACCACCCACTGCAGGAATGTACCGAATATCTGAAGGAGCATGCAGGAGTCAGACAATTCACGGGCATGAAGCTGTCCACGTACTCTCGGAGCCTGAACTTCAAATGCAGAGCAGGTTGGCCCCAAACCTCATTTTTCATTAGCAAAAGACTGCAGCAAGCTCTAATTATTTCTGTTGCCTTGGACAAAGGGTCAGTGATGGGACAGATGAAAAATTGTCTGTGTTTTTTCACCCTTTGTTTGGAAAATAACAGCTTGGGTCTTGGGTGCAAAGAGAGAATGAACTGTCTGCTCCAGGGCTCGTTACGGAGCCTGGTTATGGTCCCCTGAGCTGCAGCAGGGGACAAACACATCACCCCCAGGTCTTCTGATGGTTGTTGCTGAATTTGCTCAGTGCCTGCAGGAAGGAGCAGCTCTGCTGGGAGGTCACAGCCCGGAGCTGTGGTTCTGTGGTACTCAGAGCTCCTCGCTCAGTCCCAAGTCCTCTCCTCCCCGGTGCGCCAGGGCTGGGGCACCACAGACACCCTCAAGGGCGATGGGCAGGCCCATGGTTGGGTTGAGAGGTCTCAAAGGTGCCTCCCAACCCAAACCACTCTGGGATTCCACCATCCTGGCCACAATCACCAGGTTTGCAGGCTCGGATGTCAAACACTGAGGAGACCACGCCGAGTGGGACAACCCAAACATCTGTTTGGTGGAAGCCTCATGTCACTGATACAGCGCTGTGGTGTTCACAATGCAAATGCTGCTGGGAGCTTGTAGAGGAGATTTTGGGGGTTTATAGACCTTACATGTATGGCTAGTATCTTTCTGAGGCTCCAAATTCCTTTGGGATTCTTCCTGGTAAAAAGAGGCATGGGGGTAAGCCTTATACAGCCTGTCTCCATCACCCTTATAAACCCCTCTGTGCCCTCAGGTAGCACCTCCTGCCCTCGGATTCCTCCCGAGGTGGAGCAGCCAGGACTCTGCAGGCAAGAGCAGCAGCTCAGTGCTGGAGCTCTGCTGTTCCCTTATCTCGGTAAATGCAGCTTTTATCAGCTGAGCCTGCCTCTACTTGCTCAGCACTCGGCAGGGAAGTGACCACGGCCCTCCAGGAGAGCTCTGCCTTGGCAGGTACACACAAACCATTATCATCACTCAGAATTGTGCAACTGCTGGCGTCCACGGGCTGGCACGGGCCTGGGATTTCATGGAATGGGCTGGGTTGGAGGGGACCTTAAAGCTGTCATCATTCCACCCCCTGCCATGCACAGGGACACCTTCCACTAGACCAGACTGCTCCATGCAACACTTCCAGGGGGCAGCCACAGCTTCTCTGTGAACCTGTGCCAGGACCTCCCCACCCTCACAGGGAAGAATTTCCTGCTGATCATAGAATTACAGAATGGTTTGTGTCAGAAGGGACCTTAAGGTTATCGTCGAGTTCCACCCTGTTTTGGGCAGGAACACCTTCCACTGGAGCAAGTTGCTCCAGGCTCTGTTCAGCCTGGCCTTGGACACCCCCAGGGACAGGGTCCTGTCACCTCAAAACTTCCTGCAGTGCCACCATTTCCCTAGAGCCACATTTTAGCGACTCTCACTTAGTTTCTTTTTTCCCCCCACTTTTCCGAGCTGCCACGGCTACAGCTTCCTCCGGGTCTGCATTTGCACCTGTGTTGCTTTGGGGATAATTTTATTTTTTTCTTTTTTTCCTCCCCCATCTGGAGACACAGCAGCAGTACCGCAGAGGATGGCAGGGCACGGTATGGCACAGCATGGCATGGTATGGCACTGTATGGCACAGTATGGCATGACACAGTATGGCATGGCATGGTATGGCACAGCATGGCACTGTGTGGCACAGCATGGCATAGCAATGCACTGAACAGCATGGTATGGCACAGCATGGTATGGCACGGTATGGCATGGCATTGTATGGCACAGTATGCCACAGCATGGCATGGTGTGGCACAGCATGGCACGGTATGGCACAGTACAGTATGGCATGACACAGTGTGGCACGGCACGGTATGGCACAGCAAGGCAAGGCACGGCACAGCGCTATACAGCACGGTATGGCACAGCACTGCACAGCAAGGCACTGTATGGCATGGCACGGCATGGCACAGCACAGCACGGCATGGTACAGCACGGTATGGCACAGCACGTTACAGCAATGCACAG
>VYXF01003297.1:129454-142250 GCA_013397295.1 Polioptila caerulea
TTTTTTTTTGCTGTGATATTTCCCCCCCCCACACCCCCCCCTCCTTTTCCAGGACTCCGTTTCTCTGAACGTGCCGTGACTTTTGAGGACCACGCGTGGTTACCCAGCCCCGGGGCCCTGGTTCAGCCCCTGGGGCGGGGGCAGCTGCCCGGTGCCCCGGCCCCTGTGCCCCGCCTCGGCTTTCATCTGCAGAGCGTGTAGCTGCAAGTGCGGCGTGTTTACAAATGCAGGCATTGCAAGATCCCTTGAACTGTGTCCTAGTACAAAAGAGGCTTTGAAAGGAGAAACACGTTGTCATGGCATGTTCCAGGCCAGCAGCACCAGACTGAACCAGATAATTGCTGTTTCTGCTTCAGCGTGGAAAAAGCAGCAGGTCTTGAGCAAGTATTTTTTTTTTTTTTTTCCCATTAGACATTCCGTGTGATGCTCGGGATGGAAGGAGAAGGTTGGGAATGCCCGGGCAGCAGGGGCAGGGGCGGGATGATCTGCACAGGGCTGCAGGCAGGGTGACTCTGCTGGGCTCAGCCCGTGTAACCATAGCCCGCGGGGCTGGTGACACTGACCCTCGCTATGTGACACGGGCTGTCCGTGTTTTGTAACCCTGGCGTGCTGCCAGAGCCAGGAGCCGAGGCTCTCGCTGCTCCCTCGTGTTCCAGACCTTTCCCACTGCCCTTCTGCGGGCGGTTCGGGCACTTGAGAGCTCTCAGTGCCAGTGAGAGCTGCAGTGACCATTGCTGGCCCCAGGCAAGGCTGCCGGTGCCCCCGTGCCCCCACTCCTGGGGCACCACCGTGCTGGGCTGGAAGAAGTGGAGGATAATATTTCTACCTATTTCGGAATAATTTATTTCTCAGACGTGTGTCTTTCTCCCAGGTGTGTTTCTGCCCCAGGCACATCACCCCATGGAGGCAGCTGCTGCCATCACACCCAGTGCCTTTGGAAATGGGCAGACAAGAAAGCTCTGCATGGGAAGGGTTTTTCCCCACATGTGCCTTGTTAAAACTGCAAACGGAGCAGGCTGGGTAATACCACACAGCTGATGGGAACAGGAATGCCTGGAAATAAAAGGCAGATCCTCCAGCTTCTCTCATGCTTGTTGCTGTCCTTGGGGTGGTAGGAGCTGGCTGGGCTCTGTCCTGGGCTCTGTCCTGGGCTCTGTCCTGGGCTGGCTGCTCCTGGCATCCAACTCTGCACCTCCACAGAGGCAGGCCCAGCTAAGGCAGGTGGGTGTTTGCTGTGGGATGGACCCTCGGCCGTCTCAGCCCTGCCCGTGTCCCTGAGTGCCCCTCTGGGGGTGTCAGTGCTGGTGGGAACGGGCTGGGCTGGCATTCCAGCTCCATTTTCCTCCTCCCCGACCTCTGCTCCCTGTTCCAGTACCCAGGATGGGCTCCCATTCAGAGTTTTCTGAACACCAGCTCAGCCCAAGGAGTGATGGCCACAGTCTGTGGCTGCCAGAGCTGTCTCACAAGAGGAATAATTAATTTCTCTCTGCAACACAGCTTTATCCTTCCTTCAGCCCTGGTGCTGCTGCAAGTACAGCAGCATTCCCTCCTCCGTGTGGCTCTCTGGTCACCTCCGTGCCGTGGCAGTGAAAGAAAAGGCTGAGATCTGCTCTGCTTTGAAAGGACTGATGAATATGCAAACTATTAGGGCTGAAATATTGTTTATCCTCGTCACGGGGTGTGCACAGAGCTCGTGTTTGTGCTGCTGCCCGGGGATGTGTACACCACCAGCGTGCAGCTGAGCAGCTTAGGGAAGATTTAACTCTTATTTCTATTCTTGACACCGAATCATTAATAAGGTTATGGCCATGTTGGGGCCCTTCCCAGGGCCCTCCTCCTGCTGGGGCAGGGCCTGGGGACCTGCTGGTGGGGTTTGACTGCAGCTATTGATTGGGGCTCCATCCCCAATTGAAGCAGTCGCTGATGATTATCTCGTGGTATTAGTGCACGTATTGTGAAATTGGTGTGATTTGAGATGAAATGTGACCTATGGGCATAGGCAACGTGTTCTAATGTATTCAGAAATGCCGGGGCTGACGAGCAATTGCTGCTGGTACCTCACTGATTAAACCCCAGCTCGCTCTGCTCCCATTGAAATCAGTGGGAGGTCTGTCATTGCCTTCCCTGAGTGCTGGACTGGAGCCAGCCTGCACTCCATGGGATGCATTATTCCCCAGGATTAGAGAGGCACAGGGAGCAGGATTCCTCTCTCTCACTGCTCTCTGCTGCCTAGATGTTTGTCTTGGAGCTGGCTGGGACATGAACACCGGGCCTGGTTTCGGTGTCAGCCCAGGGAGGAGATGAGTGGTGTTTGCCCCCGAAGGTCAGCCAGGGCTGGGGGGCTGCTCTGGGGCTGCAGGGAAACCTGAGGGGCTGGGCAGCTCCCTGTGATCCAGAACTCCTGGTGACACGGGGACACAGGAGGCAGGGTTCTCATCAGCATTAACTGTACCAGGTGCCTGACCCACCAGTGCTGGAGTCCTGGTTCAGGAATGAAAAGCCCAGTCCTGCCCAGGGAACCCCAGAAGGGCCCTGGCTCTGCACAGACTGTTCGGGAGGTGGCTGGGGAGGGGTTTTCTCAGGTTCTTGATTTCAGACAAACGTCTGACCTCAAAGCGGTGCCAGTCGCCCCGGGGCTGAATTCCCCTGTGGCATGGGAGGCTGCTGGGAGCGCCTCTCACGGCCCATCCCGGCCGTCCCAGGCCATCCCAGCCGCGCCACCCCGGCCCCGGGCTGCGCCTTTGGGTGGAGGATGACTCAGGGCCCCGCCGAGGGACGGGGTGGCCGTGACCCCCCCAGCGCTGCTGGGGAACTGAAGCAATCTGTTTATCATGGAAAAACTGCTCTTTGCAGCAATTCAAACGGAAACTTCCCGGAATGAGTGTTGCAGAGCTTTCCCCTTGAATCACCGGGCCTCCCAAGAGCCGCTTTCTAAGACGGTGCCCTCGGGAGAGCTGTCACCGACCCTGCCGTGCGCGCAGCCCCCTCCGTGCCGCCAGCACAGCCCCCTGGGGCCCGTTCCGCCGCAGCAGAGCCATTCCCGGGCGGAACAGGCACGGGCCCCCCGGCACACGGGTGTCCCACGGGCTCTGGAGGGCTCTGCGGTGATGTCCCCTCCCAGCCCGGGGTGGTGGCTCCCAAGGCCGCACCCGCTGCCACCTCTCCGGGCCATTTGCCTGTTTTCCCTTCCCTCCGGCCGCCCATCACCCTTTCCATGGCTGGAATGAGTGTCCAGCGGTCACGGGGAACGCAGCCGCTGCCCGGGTGAATAAGGAGGGAGTGAGTGACGCCTGACTCGCCCCGCTCCCGGGGCCGCCTGGCATCCCGCGCTGCCCGGCCGTGCCAAGCCCTGCGCTGGTGCTGGTGGGGCACGGAGCCCGTGCGGTGCCCAGCGTGCCGTGCCCGCCACAGGCTGCCCAGGGATGCTCCGGGCAGCGGGCACGACCCCTCAGAGCCGAGTGTGAGCCCCGAGCTGTCGTCCTGGCAGATAACAACGGGCTGGGTGTCCCCACGGGGAGGGAGAGCACCGAGCCAGGCCAGGGGCGGCGGGTTACGGCACGCCGGTGATCCACCGCCACCCTCGGAGCAGAGCTGCAGGGGATTTATAGACATTTATTCCTGCCAGCCCCGCGGTGCTTGTCCCCATAGTAACAGAGCAGGCTGGCACTGCGGCGCTCAGTGACATCCCTGGTCCCCAGGGAGCAGCCAGGGACCCGCCCGCTCCGTGTCCCCAGCTCTGCTGCGCTCTCTGCGCGCCCGGCTCCCACTGCAGCCCGGAAAGCCAAGCATGGCAGGGCAGGTGTGGGGCTGGGCCAGGGCTTGGGGGGTGAGGGCTGGCTGGTGGCCGGTCCTGGCCCCCTTTGGCTGCGGGGAGCTGCTGTGGCAGGGCCGGGCTGTGCCGCACGTGTGAGAAGCACGAGGGGGGTGCGGGACCTCGGAGGGGTTTGCCGGGCTCCAGCGAGCACCTGGGCACTTGAGGTCAGGAGGCATCTGCAGCAAGAGCTTTCTGAACCCAGCAGCGAGGAGAAGGTGTTTTGAAGGAGACCGGCAAGACAGAGATCTCTGTTCAGATCCCGGAGCCGCTCGGAAGATGAGTCAAAGGATTCCTGAAACAATTAGAGCCGTGAGGTGCAGCAGCAACAGCACATCCACCGTCAGCAGCTCTGCCAGGCGCCCTGGGCCAGCTGTTCGTGCTTTCCCTTTAATAAGGCATATTAGGCAATTTCCCATTTAAAAATGTTTATGGGAATATATAAATATTCGCTTATCCAGAACTTGCCTGGCCCTTTGTGCGCAGAGCGGTGGCGAGAGTGACTTGAATGGTTATAAATCTATTGAGAGGGAGCCTTCAGCACGGTGAGATGGATGTGTCAGAGCCCCCGGGGCCGCAGTGCTCCAGGTGCCAGCATGGGACACCTCGCTCCGAGGGACAAGGCGCCCCAGGAGCAGGACAGGGCCACCACAGGGCTGTGTCACATCCCCTGGTGCCCGGCCACAGGCAGCGTGGGCAGGGTTTTCCCTCGTGTGATTTCCCGATGGCCGCAGGAAGAGCTTGCACAGACCAGATCTGGATTTAATCAAAGGAATTTTTTTTTTTTCATTTGCTGTCTTCTATGCTGACCACCAAACCACATCCTTCGAGCCTGAGCCCAGCACAGTGAAACAAAAACTAGCAAAAACTAGGCCAGGGCTTTTTGCTGTGTATTTTTTTTTCTTTTTTTTTTTTTTTCATTTGCTGGCTTCTATGCTGACCACCAAACCACATCCTTCGAGCTTGAGCCCAGCACAGTGAAACAAGAACTAGCAAAAACTAGGCCAGGGCTTTTTGCTGTGTATTTTTTTTTCTTTTTTTTTTTTTTTTTCTTCCCCCCTTAGTGCATCAGTTGGGTGCAAAGCTGGCACACACCTCTGCTCCCACACAGCCCCTTCCTAGGGCAGCCTGGCATTTCCACCACCCATGAGCCAGGCACTTGCAGCTCCACGTGAAACCTGGGAACTCTCCAGATTATGTGCACTGAGCACAGTGGGAAGCAAATACAGAGGAATAATGAGTAATGGTGTGCTGGCAGACCACGTCGGGACCTAATAAGGCACAAGGTGGGGACTGTCCTTGGCTCTCCCCCGGTGCTTGGGTGGTGCAGCCTGACTGCGGGGTCAGAGGGAAGCAGAGGGGCCCCAGGGAGCCCCCGGTGCTGGTGGGAGCAGTGGCTGTGCTGTGACACCGTCCCTGGCAAAATCCCACAGCATCCAGGGGCGAGGTGCCTGCGTAGGGAAGTTCTCACGTTCACAGAACAGAGAGCAGCTTTATTGTTGTATTTTGCAAACCAAAACCAGCCGGGAGTTTCTGAAGCGTCTGCCATCCCTGCAGAGAGCTGTTTAGTCATGCCTGGTGTGTGTGCATGTGAGGCAGTGAGGGGAGGGAGGCTCGAGGACTTTGCAAAGATTAAAGATTTATGCTGACCCTTGAATCTGATCCAAGGCTACTAATCTGCCCTGATCCTATCATCTGCTCAGGGTGGATCTATTTCACTTTCCTTTATGGTACTCCTGACTCATTCCACTCCCACTCCAGGCCAGTCCAGTGGGAATGGGAAGCGCTACCACATATTTGTTTGGGTTTGCATTTAAAGCTCTGGACCTGTAGTGGGTGCAGCTCATAAAGGAAACCAGTGTGGATAAGATATGGGCGAGCTGAATGCTTGGAAACCACTCCCAAACACAAGCTGGAGTGGTTTGAAATCAAGGTGGAGTGATGTACTGAAGGCACAATACTTGGCAGCTACGCCCAGCATGTGAGAAAGGCATTTAAATGGGAGGTGGTGAGGTGGGCAGGGCATCCCGCGGGACAGCCCGTGCCCCGCAGGCTGTGCAGTGCCCACCTGGTGCCCACCTGGTGCCCACCTGCCCGCTCTGCTCGCTGCTGTGCACCCCGGGGAGCCCCTCCCTGGGCCTGCAGGAAGCTGTGCCAGGGGTTCTGCTCCTGCCCTGGTGCTGCTCTGCCTGGGAAAGGCCTTGCTTGTGCCCCATCACCCTGTCCTGCAAGGCTCCCCGTGGCTGCTGGGGCTTTAGTGTGAAAATAACGTGTGGAGGAGAATACAGACCTGATTTTTTGGAGGGCAGAATAAACCTCCTCTGCCTTCACAGTAAAAAAATAGCGCGGCAGAAAGAGAAATAGGAGCCTCCCACTCCCCAGCTCTCCTCTGCTGCAGGCACATGTGTGTGGAGGGAGGCTGGGGATGCCACAGCAGCCTGGCCCGTGTGCCAGCTGGGCTGGGGTGGGTGACAGCCCCGGGCACGGCCGGGGCCAGACAGGCGAACAGGATCAGCCAGACGGGCCTGGCCCGTGCCTGAACTGACCAGGAGCTGGAGTGTGGTATATCCTATTTCAGATCCCCTGGGACATCCTGTTCTCCTGATAACTGATGACATGTAAATATAGCAAATGCAAAGCCAGGCACTTTCCTCGGGTGCCCGGCCCAGGCTGCTTATAGCACAGGGCTGAGCCCCAGCGGCACTCTTGGAAACACCCATCTGCAACAGCCACACAGGCATCAGGCTTTATTTTTAGTTTAAAACGAAGTTCCTGTTTGTAAGGCCAGAAGGGTTACAGGAAGAAAAATTATGAAGTGGGATCATTTACTGCTATTTTCTTTTCACGTGTCCTTCCTTCCTTCCTCCCTCCTGAGAAATGGGATGTAGCACATCGCTATTCCAGGCTGCAATGTTCGCAGGTTCCTGCTCCCTCCGAAGAGGCCCATTAAACCCTGTGTAACAAAAGGTTCCCTCCTCCCGGCCCCGCCAATTACCCCTGATTTCTGTCGCGAAATCTCCTGGAAATGAAACGCCAGCCTGGCTGACTCGCACCTCCTTTTCTCTCCGCGGTTTTGGGCAGGGCATGGGGATCCCTCCCTGGCTCATCAATCCCTCTCCAGTGCCGGCAGCCATGGGACTGACGGGAACAATGGGAAGCGTTTGGTCAGGCCAGCCAAAGGAGGCTCTCTAATGAGCGCTAATTAGCCCGGTGCGCAGCCCTTGCCCAGCCCTGCCGCTCCCCTTCAGCCGGGGTCGCCGTGCGAGCGGGGCCGCAGGGATGAGCTTGGCAGGTGCCCACGAGTTTTTCTCCTTCCCGTGCCCTGTTAGGGGAAGGTAATCCCGAGCTGACAGGAGGGAGGCTGCGAGCTGCTGACGGGAATTCCCAGCTGAGAGGTTCTGAGAGCGGTGCGAGCCTCGGCGTATGGATTAGGTTGCTTATATACACTACAGTGTGAAAGAAACGGGCGGTTTTGCTAATTCCCTTGCACTTTGGTTTAATAAAGGAGGATTTGTCTGGTGGGAAAGTGTAACAGTGGGATTTAAGCTGTGTGAGTCTCATGACTGGTGCTCGCCTGGCTGGGTGGGAAGCAGGGAAGCATCGATTGCGTTCTGTCTCTCCTGTGTTCTTGTGTTTTTAAACATGATTTGAGTGCCCACAGCTTCGGATGAGCTTTATTTGGGAGTAGTTTATTTTAAAAATCCACATGCAGATACTTGCACCGAATTCTGTTTTCCAGAAGTGCAGTGCCCTGTGTCTTGGGAGAACCGGGAGGTTTGTCAGAGCCTTGTGACAAAGAGTCACGTAAACTGAGAAAGGACAAAGAGGGGGTGGCCAGGACACGGGGGGAGAAGGGACAAGTCAATATCTGGTACAGCCTCTGTAGGCAAACGAGATCCTTCTGCTTCTGGTTTTTATGAGAAAGGCCCCAATGGAAATTTAAAATCTGGATCTGCATCAAATCCTCAAAGTTCAGGGAGTTTAGAGCGAGGAGTTTGGTCCATTCCATCACTCATCAGAGCTGTCTGCAAAATTCACATCCCAATGCTTTTTTCCAGTCATAAATTCTGCCAAAGATGCGTGCTTGGATGTGAGATATTTTTCTTCTTTTTCATCCCTTTTGCTAATTTAGTTCCCAGATCTAAATCAAGTTTTCCATCTCCGACTTCCAGGAGCTGGGATGCCTTGTTTGCAGCTGGGAAGCTTTGCTGTGCCCTCTGTGGTGTGCTGGGGGTTGGAAAGGTTCACCTGCCTGCAGGTGACCAAGTGAAGGGGAGGCCTCGGGGTCAGGCTGATTTCTTGCCAGAGTTTTAGGATGTGCTAAGGAGCAAATAATTCAAGTACTCCTGCCCTTCTTTCACGTATTATTAAGAGGATAAAACCCAAGCCATTTTTGGGATATGCACAAATATGCTCCTGATGAGGGCCCTGAGCAGCCAGGCAGATTTTCTGAGCAGCCTTGAAGCAGCAAGGCACAGCAGCCACATGCTGGGCTCTCCCTTATTCTTATTCTTTTCTGTTTTCTTGGGTGTACAATGAGAGCTAATCAAAGTGATGCTCTCCAGCAGGCTTTTGTGTATGGCATTACAGCAAAATCCTAAATTCCCCTTCCTGCTCATGCATACAAAGCAGGAAGAACTAGGATGGCTGCAGACTATTTTCAGATGATTTAGCCAAGGAGAAAAGAACTGGATGGCTGGAAGAAGGAGCATTTGACAGGAAATAACCTTGAAGCACAGCTCTGACAGGATGATGTGAGGTGCCCAGCTCCTTGAGATGGCCCTGGTCCATGAAATGCCAGCAGAGAACGTGACTTCCAGAGGAGATGACAAAGGGCAATACAGACAAGCAGAACATCCAAAATCCAGTGCAAGAGAGACTGCAGAGTGGGCTGGGTGCTCCCTTCTGCTCCTGATTTCAGCACTGCCATACCTGAAGCTCCCCCTGCTCAGTTCAGGACTCTGTCAGGTGCTGAGGCCACACGTTGTGTGTTTGGCTGGTGTAAATCAGTGCAGCTCAGCTCTGGGCTCTCGGGAGGCTCTTTGTACCTGTAGATGTCCCCCACGAAAGGCAAGGGCATCACCTGGGATTTCCCCTCACGGCTGGAGCGGGTGGGATGCTCCTGCACAAGGTGAGAGCGTGGGCCCTTGCTATGGATTTATTCCCAAAAAAAGGGAGGAGGATTTGCTGGACCGGGTGGTGCCCGTGTGCCAGGGGAGGGCTGGGTGTGGGAGCTGGCACTGCCAGGGCAGGGGGAGAGGGTGAGGGCACAGCTGAGAGCTTTAGGGAAGGAGGATGGCTTTGGTGAGGATGAGGGTGAAGGCACAGCTGAGAGCTTTAGGGAAGGAGGATGGCTTTGGTGAGGATGAGGGTGAAGGCACAGCTGAGAGCTTTAGGGAAGGAGGATGGCTTTGGTGAGGGCACAGCTGAGAGCTTTAGGGAAGGAGGATGGCTTTGGTGAGGCTGCACTCCCCTCTGCTGGAAAATCCGAGCAAAGGCAGCAGAGCCGCCGGCCCAGGAGAAAACTTGAGAGGAAAAGGGGAAATTAATGTGCAAAGGACACAAATGGAGCCCAGGTTCCCTGGGGCCCGCTGGGACATGGCAGAGCCAGTCTGGGCTCTGCTGGGCTTCAGCCCGTGCCCGTCACAATGAAAGGGCTCCTGCTGGGGACACCCAGACCCTCTGCAGAAACTGGGACCCATCACATTTGGGCACAATCCCACTCTCCAGCATGGGAACGGGTAAGTGAGGCAGAGGCAGCCCCCGGTGCTGTGCTCAGACTGCTGCTGGTGATGGGGCAGAGGCTCACAGCAGGCAGAGAATCGCAGCTGGAATTGAAGAATTGCACAGGCAGGCTCAGTGCCCTGGTGCTGGGCTCAGAGCTGCCTCACAGCCCGGGTGTGCCCAGGGTGTGCCCGGGGGCCACGGCTGATGGGCATGAGCTGCAAAGCACTTAGTGGGACTGAGATACTCACCTGGACTGTGGGCACTGGGGTCTGTCAGTAAAGGGGCTGCAGCACTGTTTGGATATTGCCTGGCAGCTGGGAGGGAGCTCTGCTTCCAAGCAGAGGCTGCAGAAAATGCCTCCCCTGGCCTGGCACCACGGGCATGGTCCCTGGGCGGGCAGCTCAGGGCTCAGTCTCACCCAGCACCTCCAGGGAGTCCCTGCTCTGGCCTTCCCAAGGTGCTGCTCCCTTGGAATCTGGTCACCCAGGTGTGTGTGCAGAGCTGGAGCCCAGGGCTCTGTGCCCGCCTTCCAGAGCCTCACTTGGAGCCTGTTTGTGATTACACTGGGAGAATGGGTTTGTTTCCTCGTAGATTTAAAATCTAAATTACAGAAGGGGTGAAATGCAGTGACTGGGCTGGCCAAGGCCCTGACTGTGCACTAAATCTGCAAGTGTGGGCCTGGCTTTTGTGCAGGGGGCTCTGCAAGTGCCAAGGTCACTGCTAATAAATCTGACTGGAGGACCAGGAGAATTTTATTGAACTTACTGCTAACAGCAGACTCCTTTTTAACCACCTTTTTTTCCCTCCCCTTGCTCCCTTCTGCTGATTCATGCTCCTGCTTCTTCAGCACTGGGAGATGCCAGCATTCCTAAAGGTCATCACTTGCATGCAGCAGCTCATGCTGGGGAGTGTTTGCCAGCACCTACGAAATCGAAATGCTAGAGCGACTGCCATCATTTATATTTTCCCTGGCAGTGACAGACACTTGCACAGCTTGCCAGCCGCCAAGCTGCCACGTTTCCAGGCTTTGGAGACTACTCCAAGGTGAGGGAGGTGCGTGAAAAGTGATGCCTCCCACTGAAGCCGATACCAGGTCACCTGGGGATTAGGATTCTCACCTGCGGGCAGTCTCCTTACAGAAAGCTCGGTGTCCAGGCCTGCACCCCTCTGGTTTACCCCCGAGCTGTTCTGTCACCCCGTGATCCCGTGATGCTGGGAAATGAGATCCTGCTGCTCACGTCAGGAGTCACGCTGCTGCCTGCCCGGGTCCCTGGGCAAGCAGGGCTGTGCTCGCTGCCACCTCCCTCCCCTTCCCCGTCCCTCCTCCCTGATGTGGGGAAGACTGGGTGCTTTCCTGGGCTGCAGAAAGGGGCAGGATTTTATGGCATGCTGGCAGTGTGCAAACATCCCTGAGGAAATAATTTATGGTTTGATTTTCATGGTGCGTCTCCCTCTTCATGGCAAAGGAATAATTCTGGTTTAGCTCAAGCAGTAGCAGCACAACTGACATGTTTCTTATTTTCAGGAAAGAAGTGAGAAAGACACAGAGAAATCCTTCCTTTCCTTCCTGGGGTTATTTAATTACTATTTCTACTGTGGCAGCACCAAAAATGCTGTATAAAATAACAGGAAGACTGTCGCAGGCTGTGGCAGGTTTAGGAACCAGTTATTTAATGTCCATCTCTTTAGAGGTGACCACTAATCCTACCCTTCCCTTTAGGAGTCTGTAACACGAGGAGACACATATCTCATATCTGCTATCATCTGCCTCCGTTCCTTTGGGGATTATTTTGAGCGAGCCTTGAAAGAGCAGAGCTGGAAGAGCCCCCAGCTGCCTGCGGAGCAAGGCTCCCGTTTGCCCTCAGATTCCCCAGATCCAAGAGCTTCTCCCTCCCTCGGCAAGCGAGGATCCTGACCTGGGAGGCACCCACAGTCTCCAAGGCATTTTCCCAACACGCAGCTGAATCCCTGGCAGAAAATCAGCACGCAGACAGAGCTGAGGGCGCTAACAGGGCTTGTGTCTGCCTCCTTGGAGCACGGATGGGGAACGAGCAGGGGAGCAGGATCGCTGAGCGATGTTGTCCCTGGATTTTGGCTCCTCGCTCGGCAGCAGGGGAGGTGCCACACAGCGGGCGTCTGTAACTCATCAAATCAATTAGTTCCTTTGTCTGCGGGAGGAGTCATTAGCCAAAGACAAATTAAAGGAACGTCCAGTCAGATATTCTATTCTGAGAGGAGCTGTCCTATTTTCTCATACTAATGACAGGCTCCGAAATCTGTGCACAACTTAGCTCGTTATTAGGACTAATTGGTGCCAGGCATTCCATCCTCTCTGATAGGGCTAACCATGGGGATGGAATCTTCTGAGTTAATGAACCAGAGAATGGATTAAGAACTTTCAAAGTGCAGTTCATATCTCAGCTTAATTGGAAGGACTATATTAGTTGGCTTTTTTTTTTTTATGGATACAAAGGAAAGCCGTGTTTTGGGGTGAAAAAGCACAGGCACAAATGCCTTCCCTGCCGCTGGGGCGCTGGGAATTTCTAATTTCAGTGCGGCAGCTGGAGGCAGCGCCTTCCCCAGCACCGGGAGCCTGAGGAGGGATGGAAATGGGCTTTATTCTCTGCTCCTCCTGCGCAGGGCAGAGACCAATTAGTGCAGATATCCCCGGGCCGGGGAGCTGCGGGCAGAACAAGGGCTGGTCCGGGCGTGGTGCATCCCCCCGGCAGAGACCCACGGCCCCCAGACTGCGGGAAAGAGGAAAGTTATATAATTTTTAGAAAGTTGTGGGAAAGTAAATTTTACAGTGGGGAAATGCAAGGAAGTTAAAAGAAGTAAGGTTAGGAAATAGTAATGTTACGTGCTGAATAAAGATAGGCTTCAGAAAACATGGTAAGAAAGATAGTAGAAATATGTACCCTTAATAATGGAAATATGTGCCCTTAATAATATCCCTTGGTTTGGATCATACAAGTGAGTATTGTTAGAAGCAAGGTGTACATGTTGGTGTATTAATTGGCTTTAGCAAATGCTTGCCAACTTTTAATATTATCCTGGATCAACTTTTAATATTATTGTGGATCCACGTTCCCCAGACCATCACACCCCAGTGCACACTTTGGTGTTTTTATACCAACCCCGCTCTAATTGTTTTTTACACCTGTTTCACACTGTTCTGAAGAACAGATTTGTGACACCCATTTTTTCTAACTCAGATTTTTTTTTTCTTTTTTTTTTTTTTTTTTCTGTGATTTTTAA